>CM038231.1:5734096-6234182 GCA_021442155.1 Cymbidium sinense | reverse complement strand
ACTTCACCTATCTCTTTGGTGGCTAACTTATACACACATCTTTCACCTTCTTTAGTATCTAATCTATTATGTAAATCACTAAAAGCTAAATTCTTTGCATCATATATTGCTTTCTTAGAATCTCTACAGGCCATTTTATATCTCTCCCAATTCTCTGAGTTTTTACATTTAAACCAAGTTTTATAACAATGTTTCTTATTTCTTATCTTTTCTTGCACACTCTGACTCCACCACCAACTATTTTTATTAAAAGAAGTTTTTCCTTTTGATTCTCCAAGCACATTTTTAGCAACTTGCTTAATTTCACTTGCTACCTTTTCCCACATAACATTAGCTTCCTTATAAACATCCCAAATTATAAGTTCTTGTAGTTTGCTCTTAAAAATAATTTTATTTGTGTTCTTTAAATGTCCCCATTTAATCCTAAGAAAATAATTTGATTTATTTTTCTTCTTACAATCTTTTATCTTAAAATCTAAAACTAACAATCGATGTTGGGAACTTAAACTTTCACTTAGAATGACCTTGCAATCTTTACAATCTAAACGATCTAATTTTCTTATCAAAAAATAATCAATCTGTGATTTACTAAATCCAATTTTATAAGGAATAATATGTTCATCTCTTTTCTTAAATAAAGTATTAGCAACTACAAAATTATAAGCTAAGGAAAAATCTAATATAGTCCTACCTTCTTCATTAGTCACTCCAAATCCATAACCACCATGAATACTTTTAAAATCTTCTATCACTCAACCAAGATGTCCATTTAAATCTCCTCTAATAAATATTATTTTCTTCAAGAGGTATCTTTTGTATTAATCCTCTAATTCATTCCAAAATTTTTCTTTTGAGCTTACATCTAAACCTACTTGAGGAGCATAAAGACTTATAACATTGATAATCTTAGTATCAACAATAATCTTTAGAGCTATAATTCTATCTCCACATCTATTAATATTTATAACATTATCCTTCAAACTTTTATCTATAATCACACCTACACCATTTCTAGTTTGACTTCTACCTGAATACCAAGTTTAAAACCTAAACTATCAATCTCCTTGGCCTTCTCCCCAACCCATTTAGTTTCTTGAACACATAAAATATTTATCTTTCTATGAACCATAATATATACTAATTCCTTTAATTTACATGTAAGAGTACCTATATTCCAAGATCCTAACCTAATTCTATTTTCATGGACTAACTTCTTTTCCCACATCCATCCATAATGTGGGAACCCTTGCTTATTTAACACGCACTGCGCCGATGCCTTGCACATTTTCATTGTGTTCAAGTCATACAAGGCGTTGCTTCCGTGGGACGCCTAACATTACAATGATTTAAAGGATTCATGTCATGATTATTTTGATAAGTTTTACGCTAGCTGTCGACTACCTAACGCAACCCTCCACTTTTCACATCCGAACTTGGGACCAGCAATGGTAGTGTTAATTTAGTTATATATAGTGTTCTGAAATAATGTAGTTATATTAACACTCAAATATAAATTTAGTGTGTGAAATAAAGTCTCTTCCTCACATTCATGTGTTGATTTGTATAAGTAAGAATGTTAGCGGTATATTAGTTTGGACATCCCAAGGACGCATGAATTTAAGTAGCCCTAAGGAGGTTCCTACCTTGTTCCCTTGGTGTGAAACATTGGTGACATACCTGCTTGATTTTATTCTTATGTATTTGGACATTAGAATTTAGATAGAGCTTTAATTCATCTACACAAAATAAATCAATCAAATCAAAATATAATTTTTGCTTGGCTTTCTAATCTTGTAGTTGTTTATATGTCCATATGTATCTAAGGATAATGGGTATATTAGTCAGACATTCCGGATGCTCTTTTAAGTAGCCCCAAGGAGGTTCCTACCATTCCTTTGAGAACAATAGTGATGTACTTGCTTAAAATTTTATACATGTGGATGTGTACTTAGCTAATGAATGAAAACCCCCTTTTTTCTATTAAAAAGATATGCATTCATACTTTGTTTATTTGGTTGAGTTGATTAGTCATGTGATTTAAGATTCTTTCTTTATGCTTTTGCATAAGAATTTAGATAGAGCTTTAAACTAATATGATAAAATCATTCAACCAAATGAAATATCAATTCCAAACACATTTATTCACATTCATCATTTAAGTGTGCTAAGATACAATTGCATGTATAGCTATGCTTAGGATTTAATCATATGCATGACATACATGATGAAAAGAAATGAACAAACATGTATTATGTGATAGTAACTCATTCCAAATAACTTTAAGATGTCTTTCTTATTGAATGAGTTTATTTAAAGTGAACCTAAACTTAGGATTAATTAAAACATATAATAATTCATTCACTAAAGGGAATTGATTAATTAATTTGCTTTAGATGTGCCTTGAGGTAGAGATAAAAGAGAGTGATCCTTTCTTTCATTCTCTTCATAACACTTAGTTGTTTTGTGTGGGTCAAATGAAGCAAAAGAAAATGTTCAGTAAAATTTGCAAATTAAATAAACAATTTAAAGTGAAACCACCCCTCATAATTAAATGTCTTTCATACTTAGAAAATCTTAACTCTAAAGCCTAATTAGGACATACCACACAAGCCTTAATATACACATTAGATTAAGTCACCACTTCTAGCTTTACATTAGGGCGATGTATGATTTGATGTATACTTATTTTGTGATGTAATATTATAGACTGGATGTTAGGGTGTATGTGCATAGACTGGATGTTAGGATGTGGTTAGCCTAATCATGTTTTATGTAGGAGATTATGCGATAATAAAAATACAAATGTTTTGCTATGAAGATTGCTTAACCCCTAAGCATAATCTATATTAGGACAAGTGGACTTGATTACCCATATGTAGGGTGCTAAGTCCAAATTATTCATATAATTGTTTGGGTTGTATGGTGTGTTTAGCAAACACTTATTTTGTAAGTGTAGTTAGATTTACTTTTTCCATTCTTTTAATGTAATGGTGCATTAGGAATTTGGTTAAGTGTTATGAGGGTTAAGGATGAACATTGGCTAGAAGGTTCGATCCAGAGGTGCCATGTGAAGCCTAGAAGCCTACCAAACCAAATGGAGCAAATCAAATGAAGAAATGGAGGGAGCATGAAGACTTAAAGATCCCCCATGACACTTATCATTTTGTAACTTGTAATTATTCTTTCATATACCAGGATGTATAAGGGTAGAGCTCGGTTACCCATATTTTTTTATGAGTTGTATGGCGGTACCCGACCACACCAGCGTGTTATTCTTTCAGGTTGAGTTTATAAATTATTTGATGATTTGTTTATATTGTGCAATAGAAATGACATGTATTTTCCTTGTTTCTTCATGATTGATTATTGTTGTGTAGTCTGGATGCGATTAGGCTCTAAGTAAAAAATAAATTTTCTACCCCAACTACAACTCATAACTAATTTTTTTTAGAATAACTCATAACCTCATAAAAAGCCTAGGCATTAAATCAAGATAATAAAATATTTAGCAACCCCTTAGCTGGATGTTGTATGCTTAATATCATACATATCATTTTGATTCACTCTTGCTAATAGAGGGTTTCCTTCTTTTCTAGATAGAAAAAAGGCTTGACCTTTGAGAGCCTATGATGGAAAGCACCTCTTTCTATTTTGATTTAGCCCATAATCAACTTCATCATACATTTAGGTATATAAAATTCTATAGCCTGTGTCAAAATAAATGAGTCAAAATCAAATAAAATTTGATAAGATTTGCATTAGACTAAGTCATTATTCATACCACTCATGCTCTAGTCTCTTTGGGAGTGGGTATAAAGACTTTAGTTTCTTTTCTAAATAATAGCAACCTAGCCATCTTACAAAATCATAAGACTTGCCTACATGGTTTTAAAATGTAGGAGGAGTTAGGTTGCCACTTGAGGTAGTAATTAGTCTAGTAGTCAGGTGATTTACTCTCTCTTGTGGAGGTAAACAATATACCTACTTTCATCATAGATATAGGACATTCTTTGGTCCTCGCTAAAGCTCCCTAGATTTAGGATCCAAGGTTACTATTTCTCTTTGGGGCTACAAGCATAAATCCTCACCTCTTAGGCATTTCTACAATCTTGTATTATGAAATTATAAGTCCTAGATTTCTAATAAAATTTTAACTCAAATATATAATTCTCCTCAAATTCAAACATATAAAGCCCAATCATAGGATAGTTTAGAATGCTCACTAGGATTCTAGTATCATGAGCATCCTCTACTTATCTCCCCTTGGTTTTGATAATAAGTCTTTTCTTTCATCTATCCCATTTGATCTTCCAAATATAGCTAATTTTTTGATAATCCTATCTTTGAATTCTTTGGAAACAATAATTGTCTACTTTAATTGAGAGTATTCCTAAGGAACTCACCTTTCTTAGGATGTAATTAACTATGGGGGCTTTCCCCCATAGTAAACTTTAGAACTGCTTTAAATAAACCCTATTTTATTTATCCATATAAAGTAAGGAAATTTTTTTTGGTACATTCAAACACCCATCATGCCTTAGGAGTCCTTATTAGGTTATTAGGTCCATCATAGGGTAGTGATTTCTATATTTTGAGATAGTGCACTATTCATTGATGTCATACCCGATCACCTCAATAAGTACATCCTTAGACAAATGATTTATGCATTGATGTTTCGATGAGGTGGAACTCTACATATTTAATGCTTGAGTCGTCTTTTATTTATCACAATGTTTGAACAATTATGCAACACAAGATTGTAATTATAAGTAATTGCTTTCGAGATTGAGTGGTATAATTATGAGCAAATTAGAAATTTTCTTTTTTCATAATATTACTAAAAGATTTTAGGTTTTCTTATCCCACTAAAAATATTTTTCTCTCAACTATCATGCATGTAAAAAACTGCTTATGGAGGAATGTGATTCATTAGATGAATCTATCAAGCAAATAACAACTGCAATGAAAATCAAATTTGATCAATATTAGAGTGAATGCAATTTACTCATGGCAATGGCAGATGTACTTGATGCTCGCTTAAAGATGAAATTAATTACTTTCAAATTTTCTATGATATATTCACCTTTAGAACTAGAATCTATTATTAAGGTTGTTGAAGAAATTATTTGGGAAATCTATAATCAATATTCATTGCTAGAACAAGTTCATCAATTTCTAATGGACCTTCACAACTATCAGTTGATGTACCTTTTTCATTGCATGCTTGGGTTCGTTGATTTTGTTATTGTTTCTAGTTCTATTCAGCCAAAACAATCTTATTTGCAAATTTATTTAGAGAAGAGCTTATACGTGTGCAATAATGATTTATTTGATATTTTTGAATGGTGGAAGATGAATACTCTCAAGTATCTATGTCCAAAATGGCTAAGGATGTTTTAACAATTCTCATAGCCATAGTTGCATCTGAATATGCATTTAGTACTGGTTGTAGAGTTCTTGATAATTATATGAGCTCTTTATTTGCAAAAATAGTCAATGCACTTATTTTCATAGCTAGTTGGATTAAAGGTGGTCAACCCAACATAAAAAAAAATACTTTGGTATTTTTTTAATTAAAAGTAATTTATTTCTTAAATTTGATAAATTTCATTCTCATCATCAATTTTATTTCACCAAGAGTTAATAAAGGAGGAGAATCTCCATATGAAACTTCCATAATATATGATTTAATGGAGGAGGATATTGTGCAGCATCCATATTATATTGCATTTATTTTTCTCAATCTAGCAGCCTACTATTATTGTTCAACTCATTCTATTAATTTTCATCTATACTTTATTAATTTGGACAACTTTATTGTGGTTTTATCTTAGTTGCATATGATGGTAGCAACTTGTGGTGAATACCATGTTGCTATATATTACACGATATTTTCTTGTGCTAATTGCTAGATTGATGACTAATTTCTCTTGCTATACTACTAAATGCTATCTGATATACTAGTGTACTAGTGCAATTTTGTCAAGTTTATTGCAGATGCCTTTACCTTTCTTGTAATTTAGTTTCTTGATTTAATTCATGTTTCTTGTTTAGATGTTGGCTGCATTTCAGCCCTTCTAAATTTATAATCTTTTGCAAGGTATTTGACAATTGTTGTTGTATTTGATGTTAGAATTTTTTCTATATTTTTGGTTGCAACTATAATGTGTTTTGGTTTTTTTGTTTGGCTTCTTGAAGCTCACTAAATAAAGTTGTACTATGTTTTATTTTTTTTTCATTTAGCTGCTTGAAGCTCGCTCAAATTATATATGTACTGTGTTTTTATTTTCTTATTTGATAGCTTGAAACTCACTCAAATTGCAACTATAATGTGTAGTTTTTATCTTTTGTGATATTTATCTTGAAACTTGCTTATAATTGTTGTTTTTTATCTTTTTGTTCCTAAAAGTTAAGATTAACAGATGCTATACTTGGTTTTATCATTTGTGCAATGCATCAATTTAGTTGTTGGCTTAGTAGTTTTTAATGGGCTATGATGGTAATATATATAAATTCTTGAGATGCAACTTAGATTAATAGTTGGCTACTATATTATGTTTTCAGACCATTAACTTAGTTTTTTTTTGTGATTTATGTTTATTGTTATATTATAATTTATGGACTTGTATGTTTTTGATTTTTCACTATAATTACTATACTTTTGATTTTTTCACTACATTTACTATTATTAATCTTTTCTTTTATCTTTTTTTGGTAGTTTTAATTTAAGCATTAATAAATTGAGATCAATAATTATTTATTTTAATTTTTTTGTGCTCAATCATTATTTTCTTATATATATATATATATATATATATATATATATATATATATATATATATATATATTATATTTTATGTGTGTGTGTGTGCATATTTATCATCGAATTTAGCAAGGCTCCAATGACTAATGGATTATGAAGAGTTAAGATGACTAATTTGAAGATTGAAGGATGTTGAAGCCTTGAAGAATACTATTGTAAGTGAATGTATAAATTGTAATATTTTATTTTGTATGTAGTTGTTAAAAAATTAGTGTTTTAACTTTTATTGAATCAAATATTTTGGTTATATATTCATGTAAATTTTAGGTTGAATTTATTATTATGCTTGTAATTGTATGAGTTACAAATTAACATGCAATAAATTTTTTGTATAAAATAAAATTATTTTGTTATATTAATATGTATTATGCATCTTTTATTTTTGATTTATAATATTACATTTTTTTTGTTTATCATAAACTATATATCATTCTTTAAATAATATTAGATGATTTTTTTAATTATAATTAAAATTATTTTTTTATCATTTTAAAATAGAAATATAAAAAAATTTCAAACAATGAGCCCAAACAAATGAACATTTTAGAGAATAATCATATTTATGTGGTATGAGCCAATTAAACAAATATATATATATATATACACATATATATATATATATATATTAATATTTTATATATATATATATATACATATATATATGATATATATATATTATATGTAATATTATTATATTGATATATATACATATATTATATATTTTATTAAAATATATATATATTATATTGTTATATTATATTATTATTATTGCATATATTATTATTATTTTATATAAAATAACATATTTTATTATTATTATTATTATATGTATTATTACATATTTTTTTATATTTTATATTATTATTTTATGCATTTATCATTATTATTATTCATATATAATATATATATATATTATATATATATAATATATATATATATATATATACAATATATATATATATATATATATATATATATATATAAACGAGCTGAACACGAGAAGGCACACAAACTCTGCTCCTTTACACCCAAATTGGGTTTGAAGTCACGGGCATGGCGTTGACGGGTTCAGATCCAAGATTTGACCCGTTAGTCCAATGATTATGGAATCGTTTTCCCCATTGCGCGCTACTAGTGCTACAAATGAATCATGTGTTTATTGATGTATAATTAAAGCTAATAAAATTGCTTTGGATTTGGTTGAATTTCTTCATTTTGACTATTGAAGATATGTATTTTTTATTCGAATTTAAACTTCAATTAAGTATAATTTATAAAAGTTTTAGCTCAACATGATCATGAATAATTTGACTAAGATTTAAATTTAAAATTTGCCAATCAATGATATTAAAGTAACAATAATAATTAACAATTTTAGATGAGTTTGTTTTGAGTGTACTTGATTTGTTGTTGAGGCAAATTGATTTTAAAGGAAAATTTAATAATGGTTGAGTGATTTGTTGAATTTTTGATTGATCTTTCTTGAGTTTAGTGATAGGATTAAGAGAAAATTATGGCTCTATTAATAGTGATACAATCAAAATAAAAGAAATATAAGTTGAGAAAACTTTTATCGAATCTTCAACAAGTCAAGCAACACCTTTCTATGAACAATTGTTATCGGAATCTTGACATTCTTTGATCTTCACTTGCACAAAACTCCTTGTAGGCTTGACTTCACTTGATAAAAGTGGTTGAATAATAATAGATGAAAAAGCAAAAGTAGCACATAAAGTTATTGGATAGCCACCTCTTCCTCACCAATAGACCAATCTCACTGAATCTCATAAATAAATAAAAAAGAGGCAAAACAATTTAGCCATCAAGCTAAGTTAAAAAAAAAAAAAAGAACTATCTATGTATTCAAAATGTGATGGTTACATCCAAAAATTTCATGAATATACATAGGTTTTTCTCAAACATTAACCACAAGATAATATAGAAAGAGTAATAGAAAGACTCATATAAGATTTTAAAAAGATGGGTACATTAATGTCCCATGGATGACCAATAATTTTTTCAACTTTCATAGGCAAATGTATGAATCTAAGGACCCAACCCCAGTAGTTTCAAGCTCCAAAAAGCAGTAATATGTGAATATTCTTCTTCATTCCTTACATAATTGAAACCTCAATGTAATTCTTCATCTCCATGGCTGTCCAAAGCTTTAAAAAAATGACCTAAATGCCCTTAAGGTGGCCAGCCCATGCAGAAATACATGACAAGTATTAAAATTTCCCTATAAGGTGGTCACATGTTATACCAATATGCATACACTATTCTCTCCTTCTCCATAATCTCAAACAAAAAATACCTTACCTTTCTTGTAACTATGTCAATATTGAAAAAATACATACTCAAGCAAACTAGAAAATAAAGTCGATAGGAAATACACAATTATTATTGATAAGTTTTCTAATAAAATTTTAATCATTTTAATTAAAATGTGATTAATAAATTTTTTATTTAGAGATGTATTTTGTATATTTAGGGAATTTGAAGTGTGATAATAATTTTTTAATCTTTTAGTTTTATTTTGTAAAATCGGGATCAATAATTTTTTTTTAAAATAAAGCATTGTTTTTGGCTCTTGACCGGTTCTTTCTTTGCTTTATTATTATTATTATTATTAAGTTTTATGTTTATGAACAAGAAAAATAGAATAACTTGGTCATGCATTATGTATTATGCATGATTTTAAAAATCCAATTAGACTAGCTCGTTAAATTATTTAATTATTAATCGGTTACAATAATTTTGAATTAATGTTTTTTTTTCCAGTTAGCTAATTAAATGGAGTCATGATATATATGCTAAAATTTTCAAACTCTCCTTCTCTTTATTTCTCTTGGCCAACCCATATGATCATTAACTTCCTAATTACATTAGAGATCATGCCATGTGATAAATTGATTCAATTTAAATCTCATTCCAATATTTTTTTTCCTCCATGGTGCCTTGGCCAATTTCTTCATCATGCAAAATTAAATTAAATTTGATTGACTCAAATTGAATAACTTACCAAATAGGATTTCCCTCTTCTTTGCAAATTTAAATTCAAATTGATTAAATCAAATCAAACCATCTTTCCAAATAGACTTTCCCTTCTATTTTCCTTGGCTAAATTCTCCCTCATGCAAATTGATTTTTATTTTGAATGGTTCAAGTTAATCTAGTTCCTAAAGTGCTTTCCTTTCTATTTTCCTCTCTTTGGCTGACCCCTCTGATCTCTATATTTTATTTATAATAATCCACATTCTAGGCTAAATTCTCTTAGACATTTCTCTCACTTCAACCCTTAGAAAAATTTTTCTTGGAAGATTTCCCTTGGTGAATCAAGTGATAACCTCTTCATCATCCTTTCTCTTTCCTCCTACAAGAGTTTTCTTTGAAGCTTGCACAAAAGGAGTTGGAGTATTGGTGCAAAACCCCATGGATGAGAGCTTCATAAGGTTCCTTAATTTATTTTGTCACTATTTTTATTATGTGACCTTGATCTCAATCTTGGCTAAGGATTTCTTATAGTTTGGTCAATTTGTTTTGTGCTTAACATATCTTTCCATCTTTTTTCAAGTGGGTCGAAATCTTGGTTTAATTTAGATAAATATTTGTGATTGTAATTTATTTTCCTTTCTTTATTCTTACATATCCTTAAGTAAGATTAATTTTGTGTTGATTATTTCAGATAGAATACTTGTGAGTAGCAAGTTTTCTTACTTCTAAATTGCCTCATCTTTTGCAGATATCATAAATCTTTTTAAAGAGACTTTATGTGAGTTTATGTGCTTTATCATTGCATATTAATTTGATCTTTACAATCTCCTTATAACAATTGAATGATTTATCTTTCAAATTATTATTGTGTTATACTTTAACTCATCAACTAAGTCATTTTGATTTTTAGCTCTTATATTCTGATCAAATATTTTAATGATTCACTTGCATCAAATACATCTTTCAAGTTTGTTCATTGCTTTCAATTTTAAATATTAATTAAAGTGAGCCTTCTTTCTCTCTTTTATTTTCACTTGCCTTAATATTGTTTGTGAGAGCAAAATACTTTTGAATTGAGAGTTAGATACTTTCATATTCTTCTTTCTTATTTTCTTGTTGGGTTATACTTGCCCGTTAATAAAAGTACGGTGATGGGTTGTACTTGTTTGTTAAAGAAAGTACAGTATTGGGTTGTACTTGCCCATGAAGGAGAGTACGGGAGATTTGTTGTAATCTTAAATTTTGATTTAATGAATTCTTAGCATAAGGTGGCTAGGCGTGGACGTAGGATGTTTTTTGGGGTTTGGCCAAAGCATATAGAAATCTCTATTTCTCTTTCTTTATTTTTTTACACTTTACTTTTCTATTGTTGTTCATTATTGTTGTAGTTCATTAAAGCCTAATCTTGAAAAATTAACTATTGTACAAAATCTTTGAAGTAAGTTTTTGGAAAGTACTTTTAAAACCTAATTCACCCTCCCTCTTGGGTGCTATAGCTAAATAACAATTGGTATCAGAGCCTTAGCTCAATTTGTGGCTTAACATCCTTGAGTTTTATCCTTATGGCACAAGTTTTTTCTAAGGGTGCACTACTTGAAAGATAGTTTACATATATGTCACATTTACTTGCACATTTACTTGATAATGTTCCATTCAGTTATTGAAAAAATTCCATTAGAACTTTTATTTATGGACAAGATTCTAGAATGTGGCATATGTTGACACTTCAATATCACACATCCACTAATGATAAAATTGGTTTAAATGGTGATAAACCTTTTAATGAATGATCTGCTTATGAAAGAGAATTGGATGAATTAAATGCAAAGGGTTGTAACATTCTTTGTTGTGCTTTACTTCCTGATGATTACATGAGAATTTTCATACTTACTATTGCAAAAGAAATTTGGAATAAATTAATTTTTACTTATGAAGGTACTAACAAAGTTAAAGATGCCCCTATAAATAGGTTAGTGCATAAATAAGAATAATTCTGCATGCCACAAAGTGAAAGTATTTCTGATATGTATACTCGCTTCTTGAAAATTACTAATATCTTGTATTCACTTGGAATAAAAAAATCAAGATTTGGTTTATAAAATTTTAAGATGCCTTCAAAAAGAGTGGGATGCAAAAATTACTGCCATTAGTGAAGCTATTTGATTACTCATATACTTGATCAGCTTCTTGGTTCCTTGATAGCATATGAACAAATTATAGCACAAATGGATCAAAATGACTCTTTTCAAAAGAAAGAGAAAGGAAAGTAATCTTGCGGTGGAAGATAGTGGTGAAGAAAATTTCTCATGTTCAAATGTTGATAGTGATGAGAATGTTGTGTTTTTAAAAAGACTAGGAAATATGATGAGAAAGAAAAAGCACAAGTATGAAAAAGCTAAAATTCATAAATTACCTGCTAAAAGATTGAATGCTGAAGACTGATTAGTATGTTTCAATTGCAAAAAGCTTGGACATGTAAGAGGTGATTGTCCAGACCTAGCTAAAAAGAAAAGGCTGAACGAAAGAAGTCTTAGAAAAGTAAAAAGGCTCAGAAGAAAAAAAAGAAAAGATCACTTTGGGCAATTCAAGAATCCAATGATGACACTATAGAAAAAGAAACAAATCTATGTCTTAGAGCTGATGTGGATTCCACAAGAGAGGTATGTGAAGATATTTTTTTATGAAGAATTAGATGATGCCTTCAATGAATTAGCACATGAATATAAAAGCTGAAAAAAAAAATTTAATACTCTAGAAAAAGAAAAAAAGAAATATAAATGCATTCTTCATCTTTAGAAAAGAATGTGTTGATTTAAAAGCTAAGAATGATGCTTTATTAGATCTATCAAGACTTTTGGAGAAATTGAAAAAAGAAAATTTATTACTTAATGCAAATTTAGATTTCTGTGGTAGATTACATTCACATGTTCTGTTCATTAGAATTAAGTCAACAGATACATCAAAATCATTTAAATTTACACCTTATGCAAATACAAATGTTACATGTAATTTTTGCAATAAAAAGGTCATGTATCTTCTGATTGTCATGCAAAAAATTCTCAATCATCTCCTAGATCAAATTTATTGTATACCTAAAACTAAAAATACAATAGCTACACACACTACACAACATTCATTGTATATCCTTTTATTAGGATGTGGACCCAAATATGTTTGGGTTCCAAAATTTGACCCCATAATTCTTTTTGTAGAAATGCCTTCAAAGAAAAATCAAAGAAGGCATGTAGTACTTAGACATCAGATGTTCAGAACATATGGCATGTGATAAATTAAAAATTTCTACTTTAGAATTTTGTGAAGAAGAGTTTATAGATTATGGTGAGAGTGCTAAAAGAAAGAAAATTGGAGCTAGTTCTATTTCTAAGAAATTAATTACTTTAGATAGAGTTTATTTTGTTAAAGGTTTAAAGCATAATCTTACTTCCATTAGTCTATTATGCAATAAAGGACTCAATGTTGAATTTCATGCATCTTTTTATATTATTAAAAATACGAAAACTATTTTACTTGTTGGTAATAGATACAAAAACATTTTTCTTAATGACTTTGAAAATGCATGTAATATTAATTTAAATTTACTTTGTTTTAAAAGTTCACTTGATGATGTTTGGTTAGTAAAAGAGGGTATGTCACATTACTATGCATTCTTTAAATAAATTTGCTAAACTTGATCTTGTTGATGATTTATCTAAAATGAACTTTCATTCTGATTATGTTTGTGATGCATGTATTCATGGGAAACATTCTAAACATTCTTTCAAAAATAAAAATATTATTTTTACAACTAGACCTTCAGAATTAGTGCATATAGATTTATTTAGCCCTATTAGTACTACTAGCTTAGGTGGTAAATTCTATGATTTTGTTAATGTTGATGATTTTTCAAGATTTACTTGATTTATATTTTTAGTTCATAAAAATGATGCTTTTGAACACTTTAGAAAATTTGTTAAACATATTCAAAGGGATAAAAGTATTTTGGTTAGTAAAATTCAATCTGATCATGGTAAAGAATTTGAAAATAAATATTTTGAATAATTTTATGATGAATTTGGAATTAAACATAATTTTTTAGCTCCTAGAACTCCTCAAGAAAATGGTATTATAGAAAAGAAAAATAGAATTTTAATTGATTTGAGTAGAGCTATGCTGATGATTATAAGCTGCTTAAGTATTTTTGGCCAGAAGCCATTAACACTACATGCTATATTATGAACCGTGTTTACTTAAGATCAATTTTAAATAAGACCTCATATGAATTATTTTTTAGCAAGAAATCTAAGATTAGTTATTTTGATATCTTTGGTTGTAAATATTTCATTTTTGAATAATGATAAAGATTCGTTAGGAAAGTTTGATAGTAAGTCTGATGATGGTATAGCTTAAGATATTCTTTGAATGGTAGATCCTATAGAGTTTATAATAAAAGAAAAATGATTGTTGAAGAACTAGTACTTATCACATTTGATGAAAATTCTATAGATTCTATTGAGATTATGTGATTGAAGATGAGGTAGATGACTTTAAGAAAATAAGTTTGGAAGAAACTACAAATGATTCTTTAAGAAAAGAATGAAATTTTATTAGAATCATCCCAAGGACTTGATTACTAGAGAACCTTCCCAAAGTGTTAGAACTAGAGAACAATCTAAGGAAGTGATTAATCATTATGAATTCTTATCTGAGATTGAACCAAAGTCAATAAATGAAATTTTGGAGGATGACTATTAGATTATAGCTATGGAAGAAGAATTAAATCAGTTTGTAAGAAATGAAGTGTGGGAATTAGTTCCTGGACATCAAGATCAAAATGTTATATGATCAAAATGGGTCTTTAGGGATAAGTTAGATGGCTCGAGACACATTATTAGAAATAATGCTAGATTGATTGCACAAGGTTACACTTAGATTGAAGAGATAGATTTTGAAGAATCTTTTGCTCCCGTAGCTAGATTAGAAGCTATTAGATTGCTCTTTGTCTAAGCATGTTACTAAGATTTAAAACTTTTGCAAATTGATGTAAAAAGTATATTTTTAAATGGCTTTATAAATCAAGATGTCTTTGTAAAACAATCTCCTGGTTTTGAGAACCTAAAGTTTTCTGATCATATTTTTAAATTAAAGAAAACATTGCATTGATTGAAACAAGCTCCTAGAGCTTTGTGTGATATAATAAATAGCTTTCTTATAAATCATAACTTTAGGAAGGGTAGAGTAGATACCACCCTATTTCTTAAGAATTTAGGTGATGACTTAATCTTTGTTCAGATTTATGTGGATGACATTTCATTTGGTAGTACAAATGATTCTTTGTGCCTTGAGTTTTCATTCTTAATGTTTAAAGAATTTGAATTTTTTGTTGGAGCTTCAAGTAAAGCCAAAATAAAAAAGCACTTTCATTTGCCAAACCAAGTATACCAATGACTTGATAGAGAGGTTTGATATGAATAAATTTAAATCTAGTAAGATCCCATGAGCCCCTCTACTATGCTTGATTTAGATGAGTTAGAAAAACCTATTGATTAGAAACTCTATAGAAGTATGATAGGTTATCTTTTATATATTGCTGCTAGTAGGGCTGATATTATGTTTATTATATATTTATGTGCACATTTTCAACCTGCTTTAAAAGAATCTTATTTAATTGCTATTAAGCATATGTTTTGTTATTTAATTAGCACTTCTATGTTGGATTTATGGTATTCTAAAAATTCACTTTCATGTGACTTGATTTCTTATTCTGATGCTGACATTGTGGGTTGTAAAGTAGATAGAAAAAGTACATCAGACACATGTCAATTTTTAGGATCATCTTTAATATCTTGGTCATCTAGAAAATAAAATTTCATTGTTCTTTCCACTACGGAAGCTGAGTATATAGTTGGTGTGTTGTGATTCTTTAGTTGAAGCAATAATTGGAAGATTTTGACTTAAACTAGATCTCATTCCTATTAAGTGTGATAATAGTAGTATAATTTATTTCACAAAAAGATTCCATCCAACATTCTTGAACCAAGCACATAGATATTAGACACCATTTTATTCTAGATCATATTAGTAAAAGAGATAGATATAGATGTTAGTGCGATTTGTAAATTGTTGATATTTTCACTAAACCATTATTTGAAAACATTTTGTATCTTAGGACTCATGTTAGATTCATTGATGTATTTTTTTTCATTATTCATTTTAAAGTCATTTTGATGTTGCCAAAAAGGAGACAAAATATTAAGTTGGTTTTCTTTCTCTTTATGGTGCATAATTTTTGGGAGAGCCTTTTCATGTTATATTTATGTTATATTTTTTCTAAATGTTAAATTATTTAAAACTTTTTTTTTACTTTCCATACTATTTTTAATGCAAATTATATTTTAATAGTTGATGTAAGGTCACTCTGCACGTTCATCACAATTTAACACCAACATAGGTTTGTCATCATCACAAAGGGGAAGATTGTTGATTTCATGTGCCCCACCTCATATGAGATTGATTTTGATGATAATAAGCACATGTTCAAATGCTACTAATCAGGTTAAATTCAAGTGTGCAGGAAAATTCTTCAACTCCAGATTTTTCAATTAATTTGAAATGCTAAAGCTATTGGACTTGAACTAGTTGGAAGTTTTTCTAGGAATTACTATATTAAAGGAAATGAAAAGCTTACTAAAATACAATAAAACATTCATTCATTTCAAAATAATTTATTTTAATATTATTCATAAATTCTACATTTCATATTTACAATTATTCTTTAAATTATCCATTTTGGATAATGTGAACTAAGTGCATAAGTTTTGTTCCATTTATTGTGCATCCAAGCAAGTTAAATTAAGTTCACATCTCATTAAAACATGTTCAGGCTTAATCATGTTTATTATCCATCTATTTTGTTCATAAAGTCAAACTATCCAAAAATTATTCAAAGTATTATTTTTCTCTCTCCTATTATTCAAGTTTTCTCTCTCATATCTTATCTATCATCCAAAATCTACTGTGGCAGAATTTTTTCATGGTTATTTGCCAAGTAAATTATGTGAGAGCTATTCTTATTTGAATCTTTAAATTTGAATTTCAAACTCAAATTTGATATTCACTTACTCACATGTGCAAAATGCTACTAATCGTTAAATTCAAGTGGGAAATTATTTAACTTAATTTTCGCTTAATTGAATGCTAAAGCTATTGGACTTGAAATAGTTGGGTGTTTTTTTTTCTTGGAATTACTATATTAAGACAAATGAAAATCTCACTAAAATAAAATAAATCATCCATTCTTTTCAAAATAATTTATTTTGATATTATTCATAAATTCTACATTTCATATTTACAATTATTCTTTAAATTATCCATTTTGGATAATGTGAACTAAGTGCATAAGTTTTGTTCCATTTATTATGCTTCCAAGCAAATTAAATTAGGTTCACATCTCATTAAAACATTTTCATGCTTAATCATGTTTGTTATCCATTTATTTTGTGCATAAAATTAAACTATCAACAAATTATTCAAAATATTATTTTTCTCTCTCATATCCTATCTATCATCCTAAATCTTCTTTGGCCAAATTTGTTCATGGTTATTTGCCAAGTAAATTATATGAGAGCTATTCTTATTTGAATCATTAAATTTGAATTTTCAATTCAAATTTCATATTCACTTACTTACATATGCAAAATACTACTAATCATGTTAAATCGCGTAAAAAATTATTTAACTCCAAATTTTTCATTAACGCTAAAGCTATTGGACTTTAACTAGTTAGGAGTTTTTCTAGGAATTACTATACTAAGAAAACGAAAATCTCACTAAAATAAAATAAATCATTCACATTTCAAAATAATTTATTTTTATATTATTCATAAATTCTATATTTCATATATTCAATTATGCTTTAAATTATCCATTTTAGATAATGTGAACTAAGTGCATAAGTTTTGTTCCATTTATTGTGCTTCCAAGCAAGTCAAATTAAGTTCACATCACATTAAAATATTTTCATGCTTAATCATGTTTATTATCCATTTATTTTGTACATAAAATTAAACTATCCAAAAATTATTCAAAATATTATTTTTCTCTCTCATATCCTATCTATCATCCTAAATCTATCTTGGCTGAATTTTTTCATGGTTATTTGCCAAGAAAATTATATGAGAGCTATTCTTATTTGAATTTTAAATTTTCAAATTTAATATTCACTTACTTACATGTACAAAATACTACTAATCGCTAAATTCAAGTGCAGGAAAATTATTTAACTTTAGATTTTTTTAGTTTATTTAATTCTAAAGCTATTGGGCTTGAACTAGTTGGGAGTTTTTCTAGGAATTACTATATTAAGAAAAATGAAAAGCTCACTAAAATAAAATAAATCATTCATTCTTTTCAAAATAATTTATTTAATTATTATTCATAAATTCTATATTTCATATTTACAATTATTCTTTAAATTATCCATTTTGGATAATGTGAACTAAGTGCACAAGTTTTGTTCCATTTATTGTGCTTCCAAGCAAGTTAAATTAAGTTCACATCTCATTAAAACATTTTTATGCTTAATCATGTTTATTATCCATTTATTTTGTGCATAAAATTAAACTATACAAAAATTATACAAAATATTATTTTTCTCTCTCCTATTATTCTAGTTTTCTCTCTCATATCCTATCTATCATCCTAAATCTACTTTGGCAGAATTTTTTCGCGGTTATTTGCCAAGTAATTATATGAGAGAAAAATTTTGAATTCAAATTTAATATTCACTTACTTACATGTGCAAAATTGAACTAGCTCCTTATAGAATGTTTGTAGTCCACCATATCTTATTTTAAATAAGAAAATTTGAATTAATTTGAACAAATTTGAGTTAATACAAATTTAATTACAATAAATCTTGAAATTATCCTCTTTCCTTTTTAAATTATTTATTTTGTAAAATATCCAAGGCAATACCCTTAATCAAATTTAAATTTCTCACATGATGGTATCAATTTAAAATCTTCTAAAATTTCATTCATCATCATTTAATTTAATTTGAGTGCATTGAAGTAGATCTAATCTAATTTGGAAACTAGCTTGGCCAAAATTCATTAATTCTCTTGGTTTTAATTTAATATGCTTTAGAATCATATCTTTATCTCTTTCATTCAATCATGATGAATTGATTGAATATCTTATGATATATTGCTTTAAATACTAATTGTATCCCTACTTGGAATCCTCTTTGAAAGACCCCATCATGTGATCAATTTAAATAACAAATTTGAATTAATGCTTTTTTTGGCTAATTAAATTGAGTCATGATATATATGCTAATTTTTCAAGCTCGTCTCTCTTTCTCTCTTGGCCAAACCATATAATCATTAACTTCCTAATTACATCAGAGATCATGTCATGTGATGAATTGATTCAATTTAAATCTCTTTCCAAATTATATTTTCCCTCCATGGTGTCTTGGCCGATTTCTTCATCATGCAAAATTAAATTAAATTTGATTGATTCAAATTGAATGACTTACCAAATAGGATTTCTCGGTTCTTTGCCTTGGTTGAACTCTTCATCATGCAAATTTAAATTCAAATAAAACCATCTTTTCAACTAGGCTTCCCTTTCTATTTACCTTGGCTAAATTCTCCCTCATGCAAATTGATTTTTATTTTGATAGGTTCAAGTTAAATTAATTTCTAATGGTCTTTCTTTCATATTCTCCTCTATTTGGCTGACCCCTATGATCTCTATATTTTATTTATAATCGTCTTAATTCTAGGCTAAATTCTTTTAGAGATTTATCCTCACTTGGCTGAACCCTTACAAAAAATTTTCACGAAAGATTTCCCTTGGTGAATCAAGTGCTAACTTCTTCATCATCTTTTCTCTTTCCTCATGCAAGAGTTTTATTTGAAGCTTGCACAAAAGGATTTGGAGGATTGATGCAAAACCCCTTGGTCGAGAGCTTCTTAAGTTCCTTAATTTATTTTGTCACTATTCTTATTTTGTGACCTTGATCTCATTCTTGGCTAAAGATTTCTTATAGTTTGGTCAATTTGTTTTGTGCTTAACATATCTTTTCATCTTCTTTTCAAGTTGGTTGAAATCTTGTTTTCAATTTTAAATATTAATTAAAGTGAGCCTTCTTTCTTTCTTTTATTTTCACTTGCCTTAATATTATTGTAGTTGAATTATGAGAGAAAAATACTTTTGAATTGAGAGTTAGATACTTTCATATTTTTCTTTCTTGTTTTCTTGTTAAGTTGTACTTGCTAGTTAAGAAAAGTATTGTGTTGGGTTGTACTTGCTCGTTAAGAAAAATATGGTGTTCAGTTGTACTTGTCCATGAAGGAGAGTATGGGAGATTTGTTGTAATCTCAAATTTTGATTTATGGAATTCCTAGCTTGGGTGGCTAGGCATAGATGAAGGCCGGTTCTTGTGATTTGGCTGAACCATGTAAATATCTCTGCATTCTCTTTTTTTCTTTTTCTGTGCTTTACTTTTCTATTGTTGTTGATTGTTGTTGTAGTTCATTAAAGCATAATCTTGAAAGATTAACTCTTATACAAAATATTAAAATTTAATTTTTTTTGAAAGTATTTTCTTATTATCCTCAATAATATATATATCATATCATGATGATATAATTAAAGAGTCACCAAATGATACCATCTTTGGGTTGGCCCAATCTGTCCACCTAGGTTAGGTAAAGGTTGATGGGCTAATGACTAGTGTAATATTTCTATTGTGTCACGATGATAGAAACCATCATTGAAATCTTTAAGAAGCAAATAAGTATCCACTTTTTAGATTTTGATGCAATAAATCCATATGAATTATTGCTCTTAGTAAAAAAATGATTTTAAAAAAGGTTAGTAGATTAAGCGGAAGGATGACAAAAAATGAAGATAAATGAATTATATTATTTTGTATTTATTTTGGCATGTGTTATATGTATTTTATTTTTTCAAAATATCATCTATTAGAGGGCAATTAGTTGTTGTCAATAACTCATAAAAGACACATTTATTGCTTAACTTTCAATCACTCAACTTATCTCCTTAGTTTTCATAGGTACTCCAATGTAATATTCATCATCACGTTATTTTAAAAATGATAACTTCATTGATGATACTTGACCTAATAAAGCATCATAATCTTATTTTAGCTTCGGATGGTCTAATTTTATATATCTCTAGATCTTATCGATATCTCCCCAATACTAAGGCTTATTCAAAATACATATTTTATAGCTAACCTTATGGGCCATTGTAACGAGTATATATTGTGTGCTTTTATAACCTCAAAATTTATCCTACTTTGTTATTTTAATAGTTGTGTACTCTAATTTATCCGAGAACAAAATTATGTATTAACTATATATTTTATGTTCTTGTGAGTGGGGAGTTTGTAATGTGCACTCACTATTCATAAAAAAATCATATGAAAGCCATTTGATTATTGCACTTACTACGATAGAATCAGTTTAATATAGGCAATCATGATACTCAAAATATAGCATATAATATATGAAATATCTTTATTTTTGATTTTTCTATGATATTTAAATAGTATATGTCACCCAAGTTTATTTTTTGTATTAGATAAAATAAATTGACAAGATTACATAGAAAGTATTTTAATAAGAAAATTGAACATTAGAAAATAAAATTGATTCGAAATACACAAAATTATTATTGATAAATTTTGCAACTAGAATTTTAATCTTTTTTTTATTAAAATGTGATTAATAAATTTTGCATGGATTTAGAGATACATATTTATGTTATTTAAAATAATTTTAAAAAAAATGTGATTAAAACTTTTTAATCTCTTAGATTCATTTTTTTGTAAAAACATGTTTAAAAATATTTTTTATTTAGATTATTAAAATATTGTTCTAAGCTGATGAGTACTTCTTGGCCAACTCTTTGTTAAAATTTTCAAAACGATATCGAGGACAAGTTTTTTGTTTTGTTCTTATTTATGAGTAAGAAAAAGAGAATCATAAAATTATGTTGGGCGTTGCAGAAATGATAATGCTCAGGTGGATGACTAGTTTTACTCATAGAGATAAGATGCGAAATGAATATATATGTGATAAGGTTGGAGTAGCTCCACTGATAGATAAGATTAGAAAGAGTCGCCTTAGATGGTTTGATCACATAAAATGTTGGCCATCAAATGATCTAGTTAGGAAAGTAGATGTATTAGATGTGTCTTATATTAAGAAAGATAGATATAGAACTAAACAGACTTAGTTATGATGTATAGAAAATGACCTTAATTTATTGGAATTAAATGAGAATTTGACACTTAATGGGACACAATGGAGAAAAATGATTCATATAGCCGACCCAACAAAGTAGGATAAAGGCTTATTGTCATTGTGTGAGCACGAAAACACAATAATCTATCATGCGCATGATTTTAAAAATCATGTATGATTACTTAGTTTCACTTTTTATAAAATTTGATTCATAAATTTTCGTATATTTAGAGATATGCATTGTTTAGATATGTTGTATATTAAAGAATTTATAATGATAAATATTGCAATTAACTTCATAACTTGTATGAAGCTTTAATACACAATAAATAGATATAAAATTGGAATATTTATGACATCCATTTTTTTCTTAAAAAAATTTGAAGGGAAAGTAAATATGAGATATTGTTCAACGGAAATATATCTACTAGCTTGAATTTGAATTAAAAAAGATATGCCCTCTCTTATACTTGGAGAATAGGAAGTACATTATTATATATAAATAGAATTCAGATAGCTATAAATATCTCTTGAGTGCTTTAAATAAATGGGGCATGACATTTACATACTTTGCACTCAAAACATATATATTTATAAAAGTAGCACTCTTACTTTATTTTATCAAATACTCACTCAAATATCAACCCATATTTTTAGTTTTTATCAAATTTCAAATGGTTTGATCATATCACACATAAATAGATAAAATCATTAGTTCAAAAAAATAATGTGGATGTTAATTTTTTAAATAAATAAGTTTTCGGTGCTATTTATTTAATTATCCCTAAATAAATATTATGGATTTTTACTATATTTTATGATTGTGCATTGAGATGGGTTGCAAAATTTTACTATATTTCCTCCTTAATTCTTCATTCCTTCTTTTGACCATCACTTATGACCAGTTTCCCTCTTAGTATCTCATGCTTGTCACACCCTCACTCTCTCACCTCTCCATTCTCTTTGCCTCGCTGCCCAAATCGTCTTGCTTTGCATCTAGCTTTATCATCGATAGATAACATCGCATGTCCTCCAAATGTCACTCTAAGTTCCTCTTTCCTCTTGTCCTCTCACTTCCCTCCATCAACCACAACCATAAGCTCTTCGCTCTAGTCTCTCTTGCTTTGCCTTTAGTTCTTCCTCTAATTTATATCGAAGCACCACTTTAGAAAATAATTATTTTGACTTTTTTCATATTTCAGGTATTTTTAATGTGAAATTGAATTACCAATTTTGATATAGTTTATGATATATATATATATATATATATATATATATATATATATATATATATATATATATATATATATATATATATATATATATATATATATATATATATATTTTGGGAGTTAGATGTCAGCATTGTCATGCACCATCAGCTAACCAATTGATGAATTTGATAAATTTTATAGTTTTTAAAATAGAAATTTTAATTTCAAGCTATTAAGTGAGCCCTTATGTAAATGCTCCTTGACCTCACAAATAATTTTTAAACTAGATATATTATTATAGAAATTTTAATTAAATTTAATTTGAAATTCTCTATATGCTAATTATACACAAAATCATAAAATTTTTACATGAGCAAGAACCATACAAACATAAAATGATGAAAATTATTTAATAATTTGTTGGAAATGATAAGACTTGAGCCCTTTTAAGAAGAAGCAAGAATATTTTGATAATAATTAATTTCCATAATAAAATTGTTATAATTTTTTTTAAATATCACACTTACTATAGTTATTAGTTTTACATCCATTGAAAATTAACACATTCGACTAAGCTTATGTGGGTTTGTTAAAGCTCTTTTCATAAGATAATTACCAAGTTAGACATGCCATATATTATAATCATCTCACAACAAATATTGCATTAGAATCACCATTTAGAATGATGTGTTGTATCATAGCATCCTTCAAAGTTGTCATCTTTTTCGACTTCACTTAGACTTTTGCTTCCATCTTTATCTAGTCAACATTAAAGTCACATGACTCTATCTCTAATGACTCAGCCTATTCATTCTATGCAATAGTTCATAGCTCCTAGGGTCAAAACCTCTCAACATTATCTAGGATTGGTATTTTTGCTTGTATTGATATCACCTACCAAGTAGACCTAGAAGAAAGGAGAAGGCTCGAGGGCAAATTTAAAAAAGGGAAGTTTATGGACAAGAAATTGGGGCTCTATTCATCTCTCCACATAAGGAGGACAGAAACACAAACGAACAAAAATATATAATGACAAGCATAAAAACTCAAATTATGTTAAGAATTCATGGACAAAGACACACTACAGTTCCTTTCTAGTCCTTACAAAGACCTTTTCTTTCTTAGATAATTAGAACATTTTTCCTCTCTTACATATGATACTCATAAATTTGTGGTATAATGGATCTAAATCACTTGACCGAACTACTATAAAACCTCTAGTGCATAGCTCTCTCTCACTCTTAGATCTTGCTTTCATCTTTTGAACTAGCCCCTTATTACCATTGTTTGCCATTCAGAAGATAAAATATGACATGTCTTGATCCGAAGAGCAATAAATTTCAGAAAAAAAAAATAATAGTATAGTCGCAAGAGTGTAACCATACTATGAATAGATCCAATCATATATGTATGACTAGTCTATATAAAATTTTCAGTCCAATGTGCATGATTGAAGAGGTAAAAAAAATACTAGTGAAAAAATTATCAGTATAATAAATTATACTTTAGCCAAAGGAATTGATTAAGTATTGAAAACTTGGTAAATAAGTATTACCAAGTTTTAAAAACAACTCTTGGAGTATATGAGTAATATATTTTATTTTATATAAGTAAATTGTAATCTCAATCAAACAAAATAAAACTTTATTATTTAACATATTTAATTAAAAATTAAATAATATTTTAATTTTTAAATAATAAATTTTCTAAATTAAAAGTTAAGACTTCTAAAATTAAATTTATGATAATTTAAAATTATTGATTATTTTTATGTAAACTATTTATCTTCTTGAAACAAAATATTCGAATTATTTAAGCATATTTTCAATTTTAAATTTATTTAAAATTTTTTGATAATTAAATAGTTAGAAAACTAATAGTTTAATTTATTTAAAATAATTAAATATATTAAATAAATTTTAATATATTGGGTTAACTTATAAATATTTAAGACACCTCAAGGGATCACTATATGACAATGGATTTAATAAGGGTGAAATGATAGTTTTATAAATATATCTATTTTCATTTAAGAATTGAAATACCATACAAATCATTAATTTAATTTTTAAGAAAATTCAAGGAAATCTATCTAAACATTAGAACTTCTCATAATTTACTTAAAATTTTTAAAACTATTAAATTAAATTTTAAAAATAAAATAGTATAAATTACTATTTTTAATTGATTAGATATATCAAATATATTTCAAAAATTATGATAAAATTTAGAGACCATCATTTTTAATGCTACATTATCACTATAATTCTCTTAAGAGTTTTTAATTTAAATTTTAGTTATCAAATTGTTAATATTAAAATATTACTTAGAAAAAATTATAAATTACATGATATGATTCAAATGTGATTGAATTTTATAGAAGGCCTAAAATTATCAGAGAAACTTTCTCAATGAGTTTAGAAATTTTTGCAATCCATTTGATATATTGATTATTCAAAAGTAAGAATAATTAATTTTTAGCAATATAAAAGATTTAAATTTTAGGTAAACAATATTTTTTAAGTGTAGCATTTAAAATTTTGCTTTTTGTTTAAATTCCTTTCAATTTGAATCAATATTCAATTAAAAGAAACAAGTTAAATAAAATTTACTAAATTAGTAGGGAGGGGGTTGGATTGATATATGATTTGGCTTAATTTGTGAGGTTGGAGTCTATTGAAATAAATCCAACAGCTACAAGATCATCTTTATCCTTGCGCGAAACTTCAATAAGGGAATTAGGTTAAGTTCATGTCAATGTAACTCGAGCCTTACCCATTTAAAATTCTCTCTCCTTAGGCCACGCCGCCACCCCTCGAAAGAATTCCTTCATTGGCCTTGCCATGATCTAATTCTCTCTACAAATCAAGTTATGTGATGCGGGAGTTCAGAATTTTATAATGTTACTTGTAGAGTATCTCAAGAAAAGAAATTATTCCTATGGCTTTAAGAGAGTAAGTTGACCAAGCCCTTAGCCAAAATTAGCTTAGCCCTTTTTATGCTTGACTATGGACCCAAGCTCAAACTTTCCTTGGTGGTAATGGTAATTGAGTTGGTTTAATGAGCTTGGGAGAGTAAAGGAAATGCAAGAGAGTCACTATTAGCATGGAGATGGCGAGCCAATGCTCTCCCATGGTGGCCAAGAATTACCATAGTTAAGCCATAATTACTCCCCCCATTCAACTGGAATTCTAGCAAAAGTTTGAGGCAGTTGGGTAGTAGAGTTTTGCATCCTTTGATGAGTGGAAATAATAAGTTTTAATTGGTTTCCACTCAATCACCTTAACTTCTATAGATGAATGGGAATGACAAGATGTAGACAGTTGGGGAGTTTTGATTTGTTCTAGCAATAAGCCTCAAATTAAACTAGATAATTAAATTAATTGTTAACAAACTAGCTTACACTTAAGATAATTTTTATTTGAATGTCTAATTCACATTGACTTAAGAGATTCACTAAATAAATGAGTAAATGTAAGTTTACATAAGATAAATAGGCTAAGCTTTTGCAAGTAGAGTAAACTAGTTAGAAGGTTATGTGTGTGTTAGTATAAGTGGGAAGGTGTTTGAATTATTATGTAGAGAAGGATAATAATTGGAAGTGCATTGGTAACCTTAGGATGACATAAACATGAAAGCCCATATATAGGGCTTAATGCTAGGTTGTAAAGGTGAAAGGGTAATTTATTGTGTAAAACATATTATAGAAAGTTTAAAATATAAAGATTAGTTGTAATGATGATTTGAAGTAAAAGAGGTTGTAGCGCTTTATTTGAGCAAACTTGGTCAAAGGAAATTAACTGAGACTAAAGCTTTCAAATGGATTTGAAACCTTTGCATGGGAGCCTATGGAGGTGGTGTAATTTAATAAATTTATAAAAATATATTTAATATGATAATAATATAGAGATGAATATTAAAATGACGATTATGAGCTTTTAGTCTACCAGCTCACTTAAATGTAAGAGTTGGCACACCTAAGAGGTGAATTGGGGTGCTTTTAAAAATTTCTTTAACTAAAAAATTAAATTAAATGAAAAGATGCACACATATTTATAGTGGTTCAATCTGACTGACCTACATTTTCTCTCCTGATCTCCTCTAAAAATTCACTAACTCTTTTATGGCACCATAAGCGAATACGGGGATGTCTCTCGCCTTATTATGCTGGAGAAATTCGAAACCCGCTCCTCTTCACCTCCAAGGAAAGAAGGATTAGATTCCCTCTCCATGGTATAAGGAAAATCTCTTATAACAAAACTCGTACACAAGTTCTCAATTAGAACAAAATCTCAAATTAAACCATAAGACTCAAAGGCAAGGTGAAAGAAGATAATAACCGAGATGAAAGTGTAACTCTCCCAACACCCAAGTCCTTTAGGAAATGAAGAAGAAAAAGAAGTCTCCATACTTTTCTTTTAAGTTAACCACTCTTCCCTAAGCCTCATTTAGGATTTCTCACATTCAAGCCACTGGTCAGGCTCACTACAAGGGGTATTTATAGGGAGAGAGCTGAATAAAAAAATAAAAAAAAAATTTTAGAAAAGTTAGTCCAATCGTACTATACAATCTAACATTGTATTGTATGATTAGTTCATTTCTTCAGGATTAGAGACTTTTGATGAAATGATCATCCCATTAGCTATCACTATTAGTACTATAGGGCTTGTAATGTATGAATTATACAAACTAAAAGTTCAGTTCTTTGTTTGTTCGACCTATATGATCACATCGTATAGTACGAATATATTAAGGAAAAATTCTCATAAATTGAATCCCACAAATTATAAATTAAAATCAAATAAGTACTAAATAAAATCATACTATATGATCAATTATGCCTAATCAATTAGGCATAATTTGTAATTACCTGACGTAATCTTAGCTTTGAAATAATTACTAAAAATAGATAAGCGTATAGTATCATCATTATCATTTTATACAATTAGTTTAATTTTGGCAAATTTCAAAGAACCGACTTAATCATGATGCCTAAAAGTAGTTATCAAATATGGACAACCATCTAGTACTATAAGGATTATACATTAAGATTTAAAAATAAATAAATAATTTCTCAAATGTGTGTATTCTTGGTTGTTTTTCATCATTTATATGTCAATTATATGAAGAAAAAATAAAATAAAAAAAAATACCGAGCATGAAAACATAATATTTGAACTTGACTTAAGTCTTCTAGCATCAACCATTCCATAGTCGCAGCCTTCATGAGCTTTTGCTTGATCAAACTTTTGAAGATCAACCATTGCTCATACTGGCACGATGAATCTTGGTTAGACTACTTAATTGTAGTTCATGCATTAAAAGATTAATACAGTATGCTTATACAATTGATCAATAAAAATAATTGTTCAATTAGAAATATTTGTGATCATCAAAACTTTGAATTTTATATAAAAGCTTGTGGGGTTAACAGTAAGACGATGACATAAGGCTGGATATCAAGCACAAGCTAAGAAAGAAACTTTTTTTTTTTTTTTCTGAAAACAATATAAATATTCTTTTTATTTCTAAACCAAATATTATTTAAGGAATTGCGAAACTTCATAAATAGATGTAATTTTGAAGTAAGAGAAACAGAGAGTGAAGGCATAAGCTAGGGCTATTCCTCAGGAGGGCAGTGGTTTATTGCTCAATTTATAGATTTTGAATTTCAATGAAGCCTTTCTTGGTTGTCCATTTTTATAGTTATTTAATTTTCCTACATCTAAATAGAATTTCAAAATTATAAAGACAGCTTGAAATTGAAATGTCAACTTTCATAAATTGAATTTAAAATTTAAATTCAAATTATAATTTTTCTCATGACATTAAATAAGCACTTTTGTTCACTTGCTCTTCGTCGCACTTGTTATGACCAATCATGTGAAGGGTCTTTATAAATCTACATTTACAATCATTTTAGAAGGATATGCACTTTTACCTTTACATTATGTAAAATCTTAATCTTAAGGTTAATTAATCAATGTTTATTGAGGAGATTTTACAAATTTTTATTTGATAAGATAATATTTTGATGCAAAGTACATAATTTAAGATAACTTAAAATGCTTGAACTAGTGATAGATTTGATCCATTTCGAAAACATTAATGTCCAAACAAATTTAGAATGATAAGAACACTCTAAAATATGAAATAATACATCACATTAATGAAATAATTGCTTGACACAATGCTAAGTAGTTAGAATCACATACCATTGATAAGGTGTGCATGCCCTATCAATTTGAGTCTACTAACTTCTTTCTTGTGTGCCACCTTGCTCTCATTAGGCTATGATGTTGATTTTTTTTCTCTAGGCTGTAGTTATCTGAAATCTCTAGCTAGTAATCCCACATTTTTTAATGGTGGACAAGGGTGCAACATTGTAATTCAAATCTAATAGTGGCAACTTTTGCAATGCAAGGCCTTGCAATTTTTTTTCTTATTTGATTTTTACACATTAAAAATTATGCTATTTCTATCTGTGTGTATGCTAAGACTTAAATTTTCTGTCATTAACAATTTTGACTTGCAACAATCCTATTGTTACAGCTAGATTTTGCGGTTATTATCATTTTATAACTATAAATTAAAATTAAGATTTTTATGTCATTTCGATATAAAAGAAAATGATATATTGATTTTTATATTTAGATAGAAATTCTACTAGGAACTCTTCATAGGTTTATATCAATAAATCATGTAGCAAATCATATATAAGAGGCTTTCTATGTTTATTATCATTCAGGAAATAGAAACATTTCATTGTTATAATTATCTAATCATGAAAAGTTTAAAATTTTTTAGACATTGTTACAATTAGAAAATAATGATGAAATCATTTTTAAAAAAATTAATGAAATTAGCGAAGATTAATTTATTCTGTCATAATTACTGCAATGTCATCAAGCTTATGACAACTGTGATTTCCATTATGATTTAATTTATTATATTATTTAGTTACAAAGAAAATTATATGATCAATGCTTACTTATTACATAAATGGCTAATTAAAGCATTTTGCTGAAAAATTCTTTTGAAGTAATTACCTGCAGGTATTAGAAACGCTATTTGTCGCAAAAATATTGCTATCTCTTGATAAAATATTTTAAAATATAGCTGAGGCAGAGAAAACGATCTATCAATTTCTCTATAAATTAAACCAAGTATTATGATTAAAAAAAATGTTATCTACAGCACTTAAACAATATTTAATGGTTTTAAATTTCATCGTGGAATGGAAGAGTAGCAGCCCTCCGCTTACTATAAATAGCAATCAAACTTCGCATAAAATTCAATCTCATATCAATTTACTCATACTTCATAGTTGAGAACGATAATGGAGCTTTCAAGGCAATTTGCCCTCATCATGGCTATGTTTGCTTTTCTCTGCATCAATCATGGTGCAATATTCACCTGTGGTATATGAATTATTTTTTAATATACACAAGTTTGTATTTCATTTAATTTTATAAATGTTTGATATTGTAATGGTGATGTAAATAGGAGAGCATGTAGAGTTTAGCTATAAAAGAGGGGCTTGGAATGGGCTGAGCACTAGGGTGATATCTGCAAATGCAATCACCAGTGGCCATAGATGATAAACATGTCATGTTAGTTCACAATCCAGAACAGCTCAGATGGAGTTATCATCATAAAAATGCTGTAATGAGGAATCCTGGTCATAGCATCATGGTAACTATGAAAAATCTAACATGTAATTTAAGAAAATTAAATTATGGCATCATTAGTTGATTCATCATAATTTCAAATACTCAGTACTATGAGATAATATTTTGGGATGCTTATGACATGACGTACAGATCGAATGGGAAGTAGTAAGAGTTGTTTGGATCAACACAACAAAATATCTGTTGAAGCAAGTGCATTGGCACACGTCTACTGAGAACATAATCAATGGTCATCGGCGAGTATTATAGCCAATATTTATGCAAGCTAAATCTTTTAATAAAGATATATGATAGATTATAAGAGTATCTTATTTAATAAAGAAAAAAAATGATATTAAAGAATTATACGCAAATTTGATGATAATGATTTACTCTAAATTCATTACTAAAGATAATGAAAGTTGTTTCAGTCCGAATAAAAAAAAAACTTATTATGATATTCTTATTATAAGATATAAGAGATCTTATCGATAATCTCTCTTTTTTTTTCTCCAAAAAACTTATTATGAAAGTTCATTAATATTTTTTTAACATTTGTAATGGTTAACACAAATATGATTTAGAGGTTCAATTGCTTCATCAACATAGTACCAGCAAAAAGATTGCTATGGTTAGCATCTTATATAAGGTTGGCAATCCAGATCCATTCCTTACCAAGGTAATCAATTTGTCTTTTATAAAATTTATGCATATATTCTCCATATTAACGCATCAGTAAGTTTTCTTATCAAGCATTAAAATATGCGGTTCTACAAATGTTTCTTTTTAATAACGTACTATAGCATGTTTTTTCAATACTTTAGTCTCACCATCCATTACAAAAATCAAAATTTTCTTTCATATCAGCTTGAGAATCATGTTCGTACGATAAGCAGAAAAATGCATGCAGAAGTGGATTTAGGTATAGTTGACCCTAAGGAGATAAGTAGAGTGATAAAACAATACTATAGACTGAAGGGATCTATAACCATTCCACCATGCACTGTAGGTGTTACATGGACTATCAATAAAGAGGTAAGTTTGATGTTTTCTCATCTATGAATTGGACTTCAACCTTCATTCTAATCATTAAAAATTGATATGATTTTGTCAACTTTCTGCACAGGTTAGAACTTTATCAGTAGAGCAACTGAAACTATTAAAGGAAGCTCTTACTGTTGTAAGTCTTCTCAAAATTCTCAAAGAAAACTTAAAGAAGCTATCTTTCTTGTTTTAATAATCTTTTATGCTATGTGTTGATGTTCATATTTTCTTTTTGTGCAGGAATATGCGATGAATGCAAGACCTACACAACCACTTAACTATAGTGTGGTTCAACTATTCGAATGAACATTTACAAAAAAATGAACTTGTTAGAAAACTTAATTGAATGGCATGAGTGGTTCCAATCAGTCTTGTATCAGCGTTTTATTCTCATGAAGAAACAATAAAATTCTTGACTTTACTATTCGTATTTGAGATACTCACATGAAAAAATTTATTTTTTATTTTGGTGTTAATTGATGGCATTTTAAAAGGTTATAAGGTTGCAATTAGATTTAATTCTATGGTGTTCTTACATCACAGTAAGTTAGATGCTGTCATTTAATTGCTGGGGGCATTCATCAGAAGCGACCATTGAACTGAAATCTCACTATTTTATTTTGATGAAATGCATTGGATCTAAATTCATTGCCTGGCTGTTACTGATTTCAAAGCAAAGCACTCATTTGCTGTTGCTGTGAAAAAATGATTAATGTCATATTACAATATATTATAGATTAAATTTATTCGACGTGTATTTTGTATGAATGATTATTATTTTCAGTAATATAACATTACAGGCAAATATCAAATAGGGGATATATCATTAATGTTACAAATTACATTCATTTAAGATTATATATATATATATATATATATATATATATATATATATATATATATATATATATTAAGAATACTGACAGTTATGTTTTGATTTGTATCAGAATTAATGCATGATTCCTACGACAAGAACATTGCATGTATATATTTAAGAGAAGGATCATTAAATTTAGATCCATTATTGTATAAATTATATGTGCATCATACTCATTTTCTCTTTGCATTTCGTTCAACTGAAATAATTATTATTGCTAAGATTAATTATATATTTATATTAAGTATAATTCTTAATGATCTAAGTATAAAATTTTCATAATGACAAATTAAATAATATTGAATTACTGATGAATATGCGATGCGAATAATGAGATAATGTAATGAAAAATTATATAAAATTTATCATGTCTAAAAAACTTTTAATGATTATAATTTCGAAAATAAAAGAACAAATTTATCGTTCGCAGATCTTGTGCCAAATCATCAAGAAGATTTAGCAGGAATCATACCTAAATCCATGAAAAAATAAATGCGGGATTTCCGATATTCAATGTTTAAAGAGGTGCTTTTGAGAGAGAGAGAGAGAGAGAGAGAGAGAGCATTTTTTTCACTCAAAATAAGATGTGAGAAAAAAATTAAAAACCAATCCTTTAGACTATTGACCATTACTTGAGTTGATTTTATTTTATTTCAGTTCATCATAAAAATAAAATAAAATACTCGATCTCTATATATGATAAATTTTATACAAGATTAATATGATGTCTCAAAAGGCTAAAAAAAATTAATTTTTATTTCATTACAAAATTAATAGGCATAAAAATAAGATAGCATATATATATATATATATATAGTATAAAATCAAAGTGATCTTTGTTGCATTTTTTATAACAAGATCTATCAGTGATAACTAAATCAATATGATTAACGATATAAATCAAGTATGGATGTGCAACATGAAAATTTCATATAATGTGTTACTTGGGCACATATGGCACTTAATAATTATGCATTATTAAATACCTTAAGAGCTCAATATTTGTTATCTTCAAAGAGAAATATCTTTAGACAATTTGGTCATTTAATAATATTGGCATAAAATCAAAGTGATCTTTATTATATTTTTTATAACAAGATCTATGAGTGACCACTAAATCAATATGATTAACGATATAAATCAAGTATGGATGTGTAGCATGAAAATTTCATATAATGTGTTATTATATCATACTAATTTCCAATTGGTCTTACATTGTAACTAAAATAAGTTATAAATATAGTTGCATTTATTTATGCAAAATTATAATTAAAAGTTTGTAACTTTATTTTAGAGTTTTCAACAATAAGATAATAATAATATTTTACTCTAATCTGAAAATTATGTTTATAATCATTGAACATCATAAGAAAACTTTTACTTTACTGACATATCATCAATATAAATCACTCTTATATGAGTCACATGTTCATAAAATATTTTAGGTGATAAATCTTTTATAAGTGGACTAATAATCATAAGATTTGTACTAATATGCTCAATAGATACTTGAGAATTTCAAACTCTTTCTTTTACAATAATAAACTTTATGTCAATATGCTTTGATTATGAGGAACTCTTTTTATTTTTTGAATATAAATCAATAGCTTTATTATCACAATTTTATTTTTAATAGTCCCTCTATTCCATTAGAAATATTTAGCCTAGTAGCAAAATGTTGCAGTTGTATTCCTTGATTTAATGTCTTATAATAAGCTATAAATTTCGCTTCTATAATGGAAGTAGCTATGAGCGATTGTTTAACACACTATTAAGATACAACTTCTCCAAGTAATATGAAAATATAACCTAAACTGAATCTTCTACTATTGATTCAATCAACAAAATTAGAGTTAGAGTACTCAAAGATCTCTAAATGATCTTATCTCTAATATGTGAGCATAAAATCTTTTGTTTTCTTTAGATACTACATAACCCATTTTACTATTTTCTAACAATCTATTTCTAGGCTACTTAAATATCTGTCAAGCATTTCAATAATGTTTGCAATATCTGGACACTTATAAATGTGAGCATACATAAGAGATCTTTTCTATCTCTTTCTTTTCAATTTGATTTCTTGAGCATTAAGGTAAACAAAATTTATCACCTTTACCAATAAGTGTATCTCACAATACACAATCTTTCATGTCAAATCTACTAAGTACTTTATCAATATATATCATTTTATGATAAATCAAGTATATCAAACACAAAAGATGCATTCCCAAGATATTTCATTTTAAATTTTTTTGAAAATAATTTCTCAGTTTCATACAAAAGACCTTTATCACTACTAACTAGTAGAATATCATCAACATATAATACAAATATGATAAATTTATTTTCACTAATCTTATGATAAATACATTGATCAATAGAGTTTTTTTTGAAACTAAAAGAGGTAATCACATGATAAAATTTTTTATACCATTAATGGGATGCTTGCTTTAAATCATAAAAAGATTTCTTTAATTTATATACCAAGAATTTTGAATTAGAAAATTAAAAATTTTATGATTGCACCATATATATTATTTATTCAATGTTATCATTGAAAAATACAATCTTTACATACATCTGATGTAATTTTAAGTCATAATGAGCTTCCAATATCATAATAATTTAAAAAAAATTTTTTAATGAAACAAGAGAGAAATTCTCTTATAATCAATGCATGAGTGAAATCTTTGATGATTAGATGTGCTTTATATATTTCAATGTTATTTTTTAATCTCGTTTGATTTTAAAAATTCATTTACAACTAATTAGCTATTCTAATTTAGACAATTTGATAAGATCTCAAATATCAATATTTTTTATTGATTTTATCTCATCCTTTATTTAACTTGATTAAAGAGATTGAATCACTTTCCAATCTAAAGTCAAATACATATTTTTAGAGATACACAACATAATCATTTGAAATTATAGTTCTTCTATCATTAGTGGATTTTCTTAATGACACTTCTATTTGTTGTTATGATTAGGAGTTAACTTAGTAATATTTTGAATATCTGAATTTACAACTTGAATGCTATCAGACAAAATTACTTGATCTTTTTTTTATTTTAACTATAAGAAGAGTAACATATTGCTCTTTAAATATAAAATTTTTATACTCATTACTTCCGTCATATTCAATATTCTCAATAAATTTAGCTTTGCCCATCTAAAAAAAATCATTTGAAGAATCATAAAACTTAAAATTCTTCAACCATTCTGAGTATCCAACAAACTTACAGCTAATAGTTCTTTAGTCTAATTTTCTCTCATTAGACTTATATGGTCTAGCCTCAATTGGATATCCCCATTGCCTAATGAATGCTAAACTACTTGCTAACCTATAATTCATATGAAATTTTAGTTACTGCTTTACTTGAAACTCTATTAAAGATGTAAATTACAATCTTTAAGGTTTCCTCCAAAGTGATTATGATAAAAATAATATTTTATTACACTTCTAATCATATTTAATAAGGTCATATTTTGCCTTGCAACTACACCATTTTGATTTTGAGTCCATGCATGGTGTATTGAGGAATGATGCTATATTTTTCTAAATATTTGACAAAAAGGCTTGGACATTATTCACCTAATCCATCATGTATATCAGTATTCACCATCATAGTATGAGTTGATAGTTTTTATTTTCTTGCCATATTCATTTTCAACTATAACCTTTAAATTTTAAATATGTTTAGTGATTATAGTTTCTCATAAATCCAATATAAGTACCAATAACGAGAATATTATGCCATAAAAGCAATAAAATGCTACTAGCCATAAATATTAGTAAGAATTAATTTTATAATGCTTAAACTTCTATTAGCACCAATTTTCTTTACATTTATTTATTTTTTCTGAATACATTTAACATAGATTTTAGAATCTAAAAAATCAAGAGAATCAAGAATTTCGCCAGACATAAGTCTTACAAATATTTGTTTAGAAATATGCCATAAATGTTTATGCCATAACATATATGAATTCTTATTTATTAATTTTTAGTTTATATTAAAATTACTTATATGCAAGGTTTCATTGATCTGTAAAACATAAATATCTAATTTATGTAGATTATCAATCAAAGAATAGGTATGAATAATATTTGATTATTTAAATAGATTAAATTTTTATTTCCAATGAACAAAAATAATCATATCTTTTCAAGAAAGAAATAGAAATTAAATTTCATCTAAATGATAACACATAAAAAAGTCTCATGTAAATTTAAAATATAACCAGCTTTTATATAAAGTATATAAGCATATTGCCTTAATAAAAGCTTTATTATCATTTATAGCATAGATGAATCTTTCAGCATCAGTTGACATTCGACTCTTTAGGCAATCCTGCATAGTCATATTTAAGTGAGTAATTAAATATATATGTATCTACCAAGTGTGATTTGATATTGAAGATAAATTAGCTTCAAAACAAATAAAGTTGAGAATATTATCTCTTTGATGAGATGAGCCAATTAGTATACTTGAGACAACTCTTTTTCACATGACCACATCTTGCTAAAGAAACAAATGATAATATTATCTTATTTTTGTTGTATCTTTTGTTGTGAAATCTATTTGTCTGTAGCTCATTTGCCTTTATAGTTTCTTTTTTTTTTAGAAATAATGCTACGAGAGAAAGTAGCTACATGAGCACTTTTTTCAATCTCTCTCCTCTTGTACACACTAAACAATGAGCTCATTAATAATCCATTTTTTCTTTAAGTATTTTAACTGATCTAAAAAAAATTAAATTATGCAGAAATAGAGATCAAGATTAATTGCACAAAACTATTATCAAACATCTCTAACTTTAGTGCTTTTACTGTAATAAAAAATTAGATATCTCCATAATGTACACCTTTATGTTTATATTGTCTTTATACCACATTTAAATAACCAAGAATAGAAATTCCTTCGGCCTTTTTAGACTAATGACTGTTTACTTTTTAGCTTAGAAACTTGTTAGCATATTTCTCTTCAAGCATTGCACCCTTGATGATTTTTTTAAATGAAATGCTTTATGATCATAAGATTCATGCAATTAAAAGCGCTCCCACTTTTTTAAAATTACCTTTTCAATAGTGATTTTCGTAATAAGACAATGTTCAATCTAGATCATATAGTCAAAATTCATACACCTAAGAACTATGGTCATATGCACTTTCTATTTCTTAAAGTTAGTGTCGTTAAGCACTAAAATTCTATTTAAATTGATAAATATAAAAGAAACATTAATCGAAAAGAATAAAATGTACTCATAGTTAACAACATTATCATTTCTTTATGCATATATAATATAATTAAAAGATCGATAATATATATGCCTGAAATAAAATTTTTAATAAGATGGAACCACACAAAATACCTAATACAATATTGTAATTTAGTCTTAGAATAAAAATAATAATTTGTAAACGGTACTCTTAAAATTATAGTCAACAAATATTGATAATATATTCTACCAATAATATGTCTTTGTGTGGATTGATATATTATTTGAATGATTAACGTAAAATTATCGCATATTTATCACTACATAAAATCTAGTCAAAAAAATAATCTTTCTTTGAGTCAATTATTATTATTATTATTATTTCGCATAGATTTAAATATAATCCTTAGTAATTTTCATATATTTCAAAATAAATAAATTGATATAATAGAGATTACTTTGGTGGCATATTATTTCAACTTAAAATAATTATAAAATATTAAATAATTATAAATAAAATAGTTAATTAATAATTATGTTTTAATAAATAGTTATTATTAATTAGATAACTGTATAGTTTTTAATAATTATTATAAATAGTTATTAATAATACGATATAATTGTTTTTTTTTTTTTGGGAACCCCATATAGGGGAATTTTATTGCTCACAAAAAAAGGGTTACAAGATCCTTAAGAGGGGATAGACTCAGAATGTACCGCTCAAAGAGCTACAAAACATCCTAAAGAGTGAATCCCCTATCTAAGTACAACCAACACAATAAAAGGAAAAATACATTATCCAAGAAAGTAAAAGACACATCGAAGCAAACCGCAAAGCTAGCCAACAACAGTAGATGTTGAGGCTGAAGAAGATTATACCTCCAGAAAGAAATGACCTGCATGAGAAGAAAAATGGCTCTGCAAACAACTAGATGAAAAGTTAGCACCAATAAAATGGAGTGAGTTAAATCGAAGGAATAAACATAAAGCTGAAAGAAATAGGAAAATTGTAGAGAGGGCTCCAGAACCCTCACACCAACTTGGGGCAGCCACATATATGTGCATCCAGCAGCAAAGGAGGGATACAACATACATGTTACTACCAACCAAAGTAGGGGTAAAGTCAACCACCCATCATATCCAACAAACCTTGGGAGGCATTCTATCCATTGGAAAATCATGTGGCCCAAAAAAGTAGTATAACCAATGGGAAGAAATCCACAAAGGTTCAAAAGATGAGAAAAGACAGCATTCCTTTATCAACAGGAGATCTCATATAGTGCCAACAAATATCAGAATACCAACCCACACCAACCCATCCAAGTTCCATATTAGAACAATTTAGATGTAACAAGGTCAGGATGATAGGAAATAGCATCCAAATCCGGGAATGTTATATGAATACCACCAGATATAAGTGGTTCCATACAGCATAACAAAAATAGTGAGCATATCCATACAATGGGCCATGAAGATATGATAACATGCTGGCTGAAATAGGCCTGAAAACTAGATTTATCACAGCTACAACAGAATGCTTAAAAGTAGAAAAATTGATAACCCAACCAGCAGCCAACTGCAGAACACCAAACCAAAAAATAGCAAACACAACCTCCAGGTTGTTACAAATTGAAACCCATAAAGTGCCAAGCAAAAAAGTAACTAGGAATTGTCGAAACATCAAGCATCTCACAAGAGAAAAAATGAAGCAGTCCCTGTTAATGAAGAAAGCGCACCTTGCCAAACAGGGGAGCAGGCCACCCAAATAAAGAACAAGAGATGCATTGCAGCAATTGGTAATATAGAAGTAAGCTGCCTTGGAAAACTACCAGAAATGTTGCCAAGGCACACTTAAGAAGCGTACAAAAAATAGAAAATGATACACAATATCAGCGTATCCCATAAAATATTATGTCAATCAAATGAGCAGTCTGTAGCACCGTAGAGCCATTCTATTTACAGATTGAAAACAAGTACCACACCAACCTAAAATGGGAGGCAAATCCCCCCTCCTAAACCCTAAACCATAAACCTTAAACCCTAAAACTAATAATAGAACTAAAAATAATAATATAAATTTATAGGGTCATAAGGCAAACCTATTTTATCTAAATTCATAAGCCCCCGTAAAAAGGAAGGGATATTATCATAGGAGAATAAGTTCACAGAAGAGGATTTTTACTATTAGCAAAATCTGCAAGAAGAATTATGATAAATGAAATATGATAGTCAAGGGTGACAAGAAGCCTACTCGTGTGGTTAAGAAGATAGTAAACTTTGACATTGCCATTGGCTCTTGAATTTAATACCTCCGAGAGGAGGAGAGCATCAATTTCGAACCAGTTAGTTTTGAAACCTTCTTTACAATGCATAGCATACCATGCAGACATCAAGTTAAGCAAAAGAATAGAACAGGTCTTAAAGGAATAGCAAAAGAATCACCTCTATAGTCTCTTAAAATATCTCCACAACCATAAAGCCCATTAGAAACTGACCCATAAGTGTTAACCTTAATGACATGATAGTTGGGCTTTATCCAATGAATAATTTTAAGAGTAAGCTCAACCTCAGAAAAAGGGAGGTTTATCTTAAACTTAGGAGCAAGATGCTTGAATCCTTTGAAGCTAGAAGGAGTAAGGAGGCTAGCTTTATAATGGGAAGTAATTTTACATTTAGTACTAGCAATAATACAGTGAAAGTTCATAGGATTGCCATGATGTTTAGCATCATTTCTTTCCCACCAGATATACCACAACAAAGTAGTAGCAAGCACACTTTTGACATGGCCTTTCGGTGTACAAGAAAGAAAATTATTGAGAAGACACAATATAGAGAGGGATTCATCAAAAAGAAGAGTATTAAACATACTATCACACCAGTTCCAAACCTTAGCAGTAATAGGCCCATTCATGAAGACATGATCCATAGTTTCAATGTGGAAGCAACATTGGCATTTGGATGGAAAATGAAAGCCATTTTTGAGGAGCTTGGCATCAACAGGAATGTAGTGATTAAGGATACGCCAAGTTAGCAGAGAGAAGGGATAGAATTACCAGATTTTAGAAAAACTAAAGATTTTTACTTTTAAATCTGAATGCATGCTAGACATCCTTAAAGATGAAATCTCTAGATGAGAAATTTTTAAACAGGATTTGATCAGATTTATTGGATGTTGGATTAATATTAAGGATCTTGTTGATGATCTCATTGGGAACATAAGAGACCAATTAAGCTATATCCCAAGAATTATGAGTAATGAAATGGCTAACCTTAAGCCTCTTAATAGAGTGAGTACAGAGTAAGGAATCAATAGAACACAAACCCAACCAATTATCTTGCCAAAAGAAGGAGGAACCCGAATTCACACCCCAGGAGATCATATTCTCCGCCATCCACTTGATATTGCAAAGTCTTCTCCACACTGGGGAGTCCCCCGGTTTGAAAGAACAAATGAGGGGGGTGTTTACCCTTACAGTATTTGGTGAGGATAAATTTCGACCAGTAACTGTGATTGCTTCTAAGATTCCATCACATTTTATTTGAAAAGCATTTAATAGAATCTTCTAAAGTTTTACAACCTAAATCACCTTCATTCAAAGGACCACAACATGTGTACCAGCTAGCCCAATGTTTTTTTTAGAAGATGAGGTAGAGCCCCAAAAGAATTTGTTAATAAGATGGTTAATCTTTTTAATAATAGAAGTGGTAGGGATAATAGTAGATAGTAGATAAAAAGACAAGGAGCAAAAGATACTTTTAATCAGAATAAGTCTAGCTCCAAATGATAGAAGATGAAATTCACAAGAAAAAGTTTTCTTATAAATTTTCTAAATCACCTCATCAAAAAGGGTAGATCTTTTCGCACCATGATATAAAGGAGTACACAGGTACTTAATAGGGAGAGTAAGGTGAGCAAACCCTGTAATACTCTTAATAGCATTGATCCTAGAAGGAGAAATTGACTTACTAGCAATAAAACCACTTTTGTCAGGGTTAATTTTTAATCCATTTTTCCTTCCTAATAGAATAAGGAACTTACAAAGTTTTTTAACATAGCGGGTAGATCCATTGTAGAATATAATGAAGTCATCCGCAAAGCTAAGATGGGACATAGAAAAGCCACCCCTAATTTTATAGAACATGTTAGGAATTTTATTAAACATCAGTTCCAGACTTCTAGAGAGATATTCCATTGCGATAATGAAAAGGGCTGGAGAAAGGGGGTCCCAGTGCCTTATCTCATGAGAGGAAGAGAAGAAGCCATGAGCCTTGCCATTAATAAGTAAAGAGAAAAAAGTGTTCTCAATACCATTCTTGATTAATGTAATAAAATGATTGGAAAAATAAAAAAGAGACAGAATTTTATAAAGGAAAGTCCAACCAATGTTATCATAGGCTTTGGAGATATCTAGCTTAAAAACCAGGTTCTTACACCGAACCTTAGTATTTAAATCATGAACAATTTCTTGGGCTAACAGAACATTATCAGAGATAGAATGACCTTTGACAAACACCATTTGATTGTGGGAGATAATTCTAGGAAGTAAGCTGCCTAGTCTTTCGGCCAGGATCTTAGATATGAGCTTATTAAAAAGGGTACAAAGGCTAATAGGCCTAAAATGGTTTCAAAATTCAGGATTATCGATTTTAGGGATTAGGACAATGGCAGCACTTGAAAAGTATTTAGGGAGGGTAGTCCCTTTAAAAAAAAAAATCTAAAACAGCTTTAATCAAATCATCTTTAATAATATGCCAACACTTTTGAAAGAATAATGTCGTAAATCCATCAGGGCCAACCACCGAATCCGTATTCATATTCTATAAAGTGGAAGCAATTTCATACTCAGAGGATAAAGAAGTAAGCATTTTGTTATCTTCTTCAGTAATGATCTTAAGGATAACTTCAGGCCAGGATAATTCATCATAGAGCACATTATTATTAAGGTAATTCATCATAGAGCACATTATTATTAAGGAGATTAATGAAGCAAATCAGAAGCTCCTTGTATCGAACACCCATTAGTTTTAATTTTTTAATGTGATTGAGAGCCTTTTTCTTTTTGACCATAGCATGAAAATATTTGGTATTTCTATCACCCTCCGGTATCCTTTTCAAGGAAGCCTTTTGCCTCCAATAGGTCTTCTCCATGTCTTGGTAGCATGTTAACCTATCTTTGGCTTAGTTTAGTAAGATAATTTGGAGGGATCATGAATAGAAGCTTCTTCTAAAATTATGACTTCTTTCTCTAAATCTTTGATGTTTGTGAAAAGATTTTTGAAGCAGTGTTTGTTCCACCATTTTAGGTATTGTTTAAGCCTTTTTAATTTAAGCCATAATCTCGTCATCCCAACAATAGAGTCATTCGGGTAGAGAGGAACACCCCAATTAGTAGCAACCACCTCCAGAAATCTATCATCCATAAGCCACATATTTTGAAATCAGAAAGAAATATGAGAGGAGGGGGAGTCCATACTAACCTTGAGGCAGTAAGAGGAATGATGATGGATAAAGTTCTACTGAGGTGCTCAACATAAGTAATAGGAAAAGAGCTGATCCATAGATCATTAAAGAGAATCCTATCTAATCTTTGCCAAAGTCTCTGATTATTCTAGGTGAATTGAGAACCAATAAAACCTAAATCGGTAAGGTGACAATCCAGAATCATGTTATTGAAATCCTCCATGGAGAATAGGTTAGGCGCATGCCACCAACTCGTTCCGAAGAGGAAGAGATAGTGTTGAAATCCCCACCCACAAACCATGGAGCATTAACCGAGGACAAGAAATTAACCAAATCTTCCCACAGGATCCTTCTACCATACCTATTACAAGAAGCATAAACAAAGGATCCAAAACAACACCAATTGTCAAAGGTGATTTTAACATTAACCACCTGGTGAAGATCCTGTATAATATATAAAACAAAAGGATTTCTCCAAAAGATCCAAATTAATTACTCGAGTTAGCGAAGAAACTATCAAATCCAATCATTCTAGCGATAGATTGAATGTTAGAAGGATGGATAAAGGGTTCCAAGATCACCAGGAAAGAAATTTTATGGGTGCAAATTAAGTTGCTGAGTCTATTGCGAACAGAGAGGATACCTATCCCTCTCGCATTCCAAATCAGGAAAGAGACCATTTATTTTGGATGAGAGGAGCCTGATCTAGTAACTCTGGCAAATCTAGGAAATTTTGATTTAGGTGATTTATTTTTCTTTTTTATAACTGTTTGGAAATCATTGACCAAATCTACAGCCTCACCATTAGTAAAGTGTTTGGTGAAGTGAGGTGCCTGGGGGTTGAAGGCCATTTCACCTTCTTCCAATTCAGTGTTGATGACCTGATGTAGCTTCGGTTTTGGATTTAGGTCAGGGTTAGAAGAAGAAGCACAAGAGAGATTAGAATTAAGCAAAACATAAATACCTAAATCAGGAGTAGAAGTTATCTCTAAGTACTGCACATCAGCCATTCCTACAAGAGCATTCACTTGACCTTTAGCTAATGGAGATACAGAGGTAGGGATATTTGCATTAGTTAGGGAATCGAACTAAGGGGAACCTATTAGTACCATTAATGTCAATATTGTTACTTTATAAATGGATTCCAACATGAGGAGCTTGTTCCTTATTAGGAAGTGAGCTAACTGGTAAATGCTCAGCCGTATCCATCTTAGATTCAAGTTGGTGGCTTTGAACCTGAGGTTCATTTCTATCAGGTGTTGGAACAGGTATATTATTGACCATAACATTTTGTGGTTCATTCAAAGGGGCCTTACTGGACGGAGCAGCTTTGGATAACACAATAGAATATTTTTCTTTAAATGCGGGTGAGCCACAAAGCACTCAGCAAATCCATGCCCATGAATTCTACAATGGGAGTAAAATACAGGAAAATTTTCAAACTCCACTTTTTGTAAATAACCATATTTTTCTGATCCTAGCAAGATTTCCTTAGGATATTTTTTAGTTATATCCATTTCCACAAGTATCCGAGCAACAGAAGGTCTAGTGCTAGATGTGGTCGCTTGGTCCAATTGAAGAGGCCGACCGAACAACCCAGCCACAGCATAGAGAAATTCCGGATTAAAAAAATGCACGTGAAGGTTAGGAATAGATAGCCAAACTGGAATAATGGGAGATTCCTCCTTAATGTCAAAAAATGGAGTCCATTTCAACAAACACATATGGCAATTAAAAACAAAATACGAGCGTCTAGCAAAAACACGAGAATAATCCAAATCATTAGAAAGTTGAATCAATACATGCCGAGAATCAATCAGTCTCACAGAAAACACACAAGATAATTTTAGGTTATGAAAAAAGGCTCGGATGTTTTCCATAGAAGGACACCGCAGAGCAAATTTACCAACCAAAGCAAACTCAAAAGGCTTAGCAAGGTTTTCAACCACCGAATTCTTACACATGATCGCGAGTACACCCCGGAAGGATGTAGTAACAAATTCAAAAGACTCACCAGGATTCTTTGCCTTACCCGCTAGCACTTCTTTGAAGGATTTAGAAGCCATGGAGGGATTTGAACCAGAGATGCCGGGGGGTTCAGTACCTTTAACAGCCACAAGAGATGATGTAGGGTTCCACCAAGGGGGAGCCGAAGAAGAATCCATAATCAACAGTCTTGCATTACAAAGTAAATCAAAAACGCCCAAGCCATTGAGAAGAAACGAGATCCGGGAGCCGCACGCAAAAGGGGGGAAAGAAAAATGGCCAGAGCACGGGTGACGGCTAGGGTTCTGGAGAAAAAACTGTATGAGACAGCAATCGAGGTTAAATGGCTAGAGATGTCATTGAGGTTCGACGATATAATTGTTTATATACATATATAATAAAAATATACTAATTATTATTAAATGTATTTATGTATAATATATAATTTGTATGACATTTGAAAGTGGGATTTCTTTAATTTACTTAAAAAGGCCCATTAAGTCTAGGAAAAAAATGAAAAACTAAATCCAATTAAATATTAAAAGCTTATATTATAAACGTTTCTGAAATTGTAAACTATTAAAAATTATAAACATTGAATATAATTATTACATTTACTACAGTAAAATGAAACGTTTAACAAGCTGTTGGAATTAATTGCAAATAAAGCAAATATATACAAGCTTAAAATTAGCATTAATTTCGGGTAAAACAAACTGCCTAATTAAAAAAAATAGTTCACCTTCTATTTTGGGTAAATAGTTAGCAGATTACGTATAAAATAAGTTATATATCCTTTTACTTCAAATGTAAAGTAAAAGAACATTCTCAATACGAGAAGTAAAATGAAGTGTACAAATAAAAAAAATAAAAATGTTTTGATCTAAAATTCACAATAAATTAATAAAAAGATTGAGAGAAATCTATTTTCAATGGTTTAATATGATAAAAACTCTGTTATCATTTGTTAGAAATAATTGGAGATAAAAAAAAAAATTCATTGTGTGAATCTCATGTCAAATCTTCAAAAAGTTTTAGTTGGAAGCATATTTGATTCCTTGGAAAAATAATTAATGGATTTCTAGCCTTCAACATCTAATGGTGTTCATGAGAGAGAGAGAGAGAGAGAGAGAGAGACAGAGATATATTTCTTTTCACTTAAGATGAGACAAAAAAAAAAACTAATCCTTTAGACTAGAGACCATGACCATATTTATACTTGAATGCATTTTATTTTATTCTAGTCCATCATAAAAGTAAAATAAAACACTCAATCTCTCTACACATGATAAATTCCATACAAAATTAATAAGATACCTCAAAAGCTCAAAAAAAGTATTAATCTTTATTTAAATTTAACATAAACTCTAACTCAACTTTAAATTAATTATAAAACTTTATAATCCTAAATACTAATAAAAAATTTTTGAGTAAAATTAATGAAAAATCACATAAAAATCATAATGAAAAACTATTTTATCTTGAATATATATTAAAAGAAAGAATAAAATTCCAAAGAAAAAAATGTCTAAAGTGACTCTAGATAATATAATGACTCAAATTCCCTCTAAAAAAAATCTTTGCTTAGAAGGTCATTTATCTAACCTTTGAATTCACCATGCTTTATAGGTATATTGTATGACATAAAAGATTATTCAAATGAGATCTTCAAATAATTCCGTTTCATGTTGAATGTATAATGAGAAATAGGGATAGTTTATCAAACAATTCTATATAAGCAATATTAGAAAATTAGATAGAACATAACCAGAGAAATATTAATCTCAAAAGAAGGATTTTTTTTTAAGTGAATGAAATGATGAGAAGAAAATAGGAAAAAAAAACTCCTATTTGAACACATTAAACCAATATGTTAAGAAGTATTAGGTGAATTAGAAATAAAATGCAAATGCATATAAATGATTTCATTAAAAAAACCATGGCAAACAATTGAATATCTTTTCTTTGAAAATGGTTTAGATGACCGTTTAGAAGTTGTCATCGATCATTTGAGATCTTTGTCCAAAAGCTTGTTTTGGAATAATTTAATGGATTTGTTATTGAATTTAAATACATGAGTATTATAACACTTATCATGAATTACACACATCATATAATCAAGGCACCGCTAAGAAGAGAAGAGAAGCACAAATTAAGATATTGTTCAAACTTGAAAATTATCCTAGCTATAGTTTGAAGAAATATTATATTTTCATGGCACCGCTATCATCAATAATACACTTATACTTCTTTTACGAATTACAATATTCATAAATAGATATTTTACCTTTCCAAATATTTAATCTCACTCATATGCATAAATATATGCCTCAAATCACCTAAAGAGCTCTCATCATATAAATCTAACTCAAGATCATAAGGTAAAAAATTATCACACAACTTTTAAATATCATCATCTAATCTACCTAGAGCTCAACCTCCTCTAAGAATATGATTTTAGATCTATATTGATGTTAAATTCCTTTTTTTATGATAATTAAATAGAATAATTTTCTTGAAAATCAAAGTTCTTATAGAAGAAAACTTAAAAGGACCAAAAGTGGTTGGTTTAAAATGACTAATAGTAGATATTTTGAGAAGCAAAGTTGGAGATGAAGTGGCTTTGACAAATCTAATAGTTGCACTTTATGAGGTAAAAGAATAAAAATGATACCTAGTCTTATAATTAAACGCTATATTCTTTTAGTTTTTAATGAAAATAAAATAAAATGAAAAACCTCCTAAAAAATTGAGGGTCCAATGTCTTATCTTTATTTCTTATATATTGTATAAGTATAATGATAAATTCATTAATAAGTTGTCAATTATTTTCATCATATTTTATCTTAAATATAATATTCTAAAACTATTAAGGAACTTAACTACTAGTATAATTTTTTGTCTAAGATAAATCAATTAACTATACAAAACTTTTCAAGATATGTTCTACAATATTTTAAAAAGCTGTTTTCTAATATATTCTAAGATAATAACAGCACTTATCTCTAGCAAGATAAAAATATCCCTTCTTAATCTATCTTGATTTTTAAAGATAATATTTTAATATATTATAATATGATTTTATAATGTCAATTTTACCACTAAATTATTAATTAATATATGCTATAGCATTAAAAAAATCATTCATTTATTGGAGCTATTCTAAGAACTTTTATTCCCCATCAAAAGTTGGTATTTTAATTGTAACTCTTCTAAAGATGGATGATTAAAGTTATTAGCATTATCATGATTTTTACCACATATAGCTCTAAAATCTTTGAGCAGATTCTCTCCTCTTGAGATTAACATTGTCATCTTGAAGTGATATAAAGTAGGACACCATATAGATATTGAGGGTTCATTTTTTTGTGACAAACTTGACATCAAATAATAATTTGCCACACTAAAAAAATAGAAATGTCACCCTATGAAGGATTCAATCACTTAATAAGGACTAATAAGATTGATAGGTTTATGAGTTTTATAAATTTTTTCTCTATCGTTAATTAAGTTATGATTTAATTTAGGTTTATGTTGAACTTAATGTCTTAAAGGGTATAAAGAGTAGTGAGCTGCACTTGAGGTGGGGCCCACTCTACCTTACACTCTAGCCCTAACAGAGTAAATTGCACACCAAAAGATGAGGAGCCACCCTAATACTCCAATCAAAGTGATTTTTATGAAATTTAATTAATTAATAAAGATGTTTTGGTTTAATTATTAATTAAGTTAAAGGTTTAATTATTTTTTAATTAGAACTTAAATTCAAATGACTTCATAAACTTCATGAATTATTTACCAAGATCTGAAGAAACCCTTGAGAATGTTTTAAAAAAATTGGTTGATTTTTAAAATTTTAATAATTAATTAAATAAATTTCAAATTAATATTAAAATGCTTTCAAAAATTACAAATATATTTGCTAAAGTTGGGAAATATTAGAGAAATTTTCATAAATGTTTGGGATAATTTTAAATTAATTTGGATTTTATATAATTATTCTAATATTTTATCATCTAAAGACATTAAAATTAAAATAAGTTTTATAAAATTATGAAAGTTTATAGAGCATTAGGAATGAGGTCGCAACGCTCTTATTAAAAATTTCATGTCAATTGCAATTCACTTTTCCTTTCTATATGATTTATTTGATTCATTTAAATGCTTAAATTACAGAAAATATTTTGTTACTTAAAATAAGATGGTTTTATTTTTTTAAGCTTCCTCTGCCTATTCGGATTTGTAAAAAAAATTTGGTGATTTTTCTAGTTTATTTTTATTTTGTTTATTATTAACTTTCTAAATAATAATAATAATTTAAATATTATATTAAAATAAATTAATATTAAGAAACCTTAAGAATATTGCATGAGATTTTGGTGAATTTTTAAATTATTTATTATTTAAAATATTTTATTATAAAAAATTAAATAATATTATAATAGTTATAATAAATACCCAAAAATATTTCTTCTGCTTGGGAATTTAAGATGAGCATTTTGGATAAATTTCAAAATTATTTGAATATTAATTAATATTTTTCTAATTATAATTGTCATTAATATAAGTATTATAATTATAATTTTAAAATATATGTTAAAACGATTCAAAATTTTGTTAATGCATAAAATGTATAGGTCATTTGGATTTAATTTGGATTTTATATATTTTATTTCATTAATTTAAATTATTTAATTATAGTAATTAAAATATTAAATATTTAATTTTACTTTTAATTTAGTCTAATTATAGATCTAGATTAGGTTTTCTCAAATTTTAATTTGTATTTTTAAGTTATGATTTAAATTAGTTAAGAATTTCTAAAGTTCTAGGTATTAATTGACTTAATCAAGGGTTTAATTAAGCTTAATTATGGTGGTTGATCAAGTTAGGAGATTCTAGTTGTCATAACCCTATTTTATTTAGATATTCTCTATTAATAGAATGATTCTAGGCTGATTTGATTATTTCTTAATTTTTTAATTTAATATTAAATTATTTATTTTTAAAAATCTTAAACTTATAATTTTAATAACTAGCTAAAGATAGAATAAAATTTTTCAGGAAAATTAACAGAGGTGGTAAATTACTCCATGAATATTCTCTGAAAGTTCCAAATCAATTAGACTTATAATTTTATTTTAATTTTAAAAATTAGATTTTAATAATATTTGAATTATTCTTAAAATACCTATTAAAATTTGTGACTTTCATTTTTTTTAAGTTCTCCTTTGGATGCTAAATACAAAAAAAATTTATTTGAATTTTATTTATAACTTAAGTAATTTTTTTAAATTCTAAAATATTTTAAATGATTTTTTTAATTGTTTTGTTAACCCTTTTCCCTTTACACACACCATCTAATTTTTGGACCAAGTGGGGCCCAAACTATGCGGATGCCAATGTGGAAAGCATAGCCCCTATTGGGTTTAGGCTATAAAAAAAACTTGTTGTTCGCGAACAGCTCGTGTTCGGCTCGTTCGTTAAATAAATAAGACAATCTTGAACAAAATTTTTAAGCTCGATTTATAAATGAGCCGAACATGAACAACCTCTTGTTCATTCATGTTTCGCTTGAATTAGATCGAAATTAATAAATTTATGCAACTGACTTTATTAATTTTATAAAAAATATGTTTATATATTCATATAAATAATATTTGATTAATATTATATGTTATATAATTAATTAAATTAGTTAATATGAATTTAACAGGATTAAAATTCAGGTTTAACAAAAAATTAAAACTAATTTTAAATGGCTTAAATTTTATCCATCCAAAATGATATCAATTATTTTAACATAACCCACATATAAAACTCAAAGAGAACTAGTTGTCTCTCAATCTGTAAACCTAGTCTATTTACTCCTTCCTCCACGCCGGTTTCTACGACTGCGACTTTGCGAGAGGCGAAACACGAATGCCTCACTAGGGTTTGATTTTGGTCATCCCTCGCTACCTCTCACCTCAAAATTTCTTAAGCCCCAATCGCATATGTTTGTACATCTTTCTCTCTACTCCTCTTTATCCTTTTCTCCATTTTGATGTTTCATTTGATGAATGGTGATTCTTTTTTTTTTTTTTTTGTTATTTGTGGAGAAAAGCTGAAAGTTCATCATTTCTTAGTTTTTGTAATGATGATTATATGGGTTTTATGATGCTTAACTACATAGGTTGTATTTCTAGGATTTGTGAGTTTTGCTCCTTTAAGAGTTTTATTTGTGTTTCTATCATTCGTGGTTAAAGTTGCATCTTAGAAATTTTATTAGTAATGATAATTATTATATGGATTTTATGAAGAAAAAAAATATATGGGCTGTATTTCTAGGGTTTGCGGATTTGCCTCATTTAGGAGTTTCTTGTGTTTCCATCTTGCAATGGCCAATATTGCACCTTAGAAATTTCATTTGTAATTTAGTATTTATGCTATTTTGACTATTGGTTTGTAGGTTTCATGTTTGGTTTGTTGATGAGACTTTTTATTTAATTGGCTATTTCGGTTTTGTGGCTCAGGCCTTTTGTTTGGCCTATTCAGCCTTCTTATTTAGTTGCAATGATGATGTTATGTTGTATAATAGCTTCAATGATGTCAGGGTTTACTCGTTAACAACCCTCTAGTAGTCGTCTTTCAACCAGTGCCCTAGTCGTCACCCTGCTCTGGCGATTTCTTTCTCCCCTCGTCATCGTGTGGTTTTTTTGCCTCCACTTCCATCTCGACGGCCCCCTTTGGCTTTTTCGGTTTGCTTAGAATGCACGCCTGATCATGGCTACGACCTCTGTTTCCCCTTGGGGAAATCTAGTATCTTCTGTTGCGGCTGTGAAACTTCCTCAACCCTCGGGGATCTCTACTTCCAATCCCTCCCTGGCTTCGAAATCGTTCAAAGATGTCCTTGCGGGTAAGGCAAACAGCACGAGTGAGTCACTTGACCTTATCTCTACTTCTTTCTGGGGTGTACCCGCAATTATGTATGCTGATTCTGTGATTGAAAGGCTTGCTAAACTGTTTGAATTTTCATTGGTGGCTAAATTTGCTCTGCGACATCCTACTATGGAGAATATTAGAGCTTTTTTTCATAGTTTGAAGCTCTCGGGCATTTTTTCTGTTAGATTGATCGATTCGCGCCATATTCTGATTCAACTTTCAAATGATTTGGATTACTCTCGAGTTTTTTCTAGATGATCATATTTTGTTTTCAACTGTCAGATGCGTTTGCTGAAATGGACGCCTTATTTTGACATTAAGGAGGAGTCTCCTGTTGTTCCTGTCTGGATTTCCATTCTCAATTTACAAGTGCATTTCTTTTATCTTGAATTTCTTTATTCCATGGCTGGGTTGTTCGGTTGGCCTCTCCAATTGAATCAGGCAACTGCTTCTAACACAAGGCCATCTAATGCATGGATAATTGTTGAATTGGACATAACAAAAAAAAATACCCAAAGGAAATTTGGTTAGGCTCAGAGAAATACGGTTATTTACAAAAAGTGGATTTTGAAAACTTTTCTGGTTTTTGTTCTCATTGTAAAATTCATGGGCATGGGATTTCAGAATGTTTTGTGGCCCATCCACATCTCAAGAAAAGTCCTACTGTGATTCCTAAATCAACTCCATCTCTTAAGGCTCCCTTGATTAAACCACAAATTGCGATGGTCTCTAATATCTCTTTACAAGAATCAGAGGGCCATTGCCTTGAGCTTCCTATTCCTCAATCGGATAATGTTGTGGAAATGCTTGGTCATCTGCAGGATGTCACACTTGCTAATAATGATACGGTCCCTCCTAATGAGAATAATCACTTGAACTGCAACAATAGTGCCATTAATGTTACTAATAATAGTTCTACATCACTTTTTGTTACAAACTCTCTATCCAATGCATCTATTCCTACCTCTTTGACACCTTTAGCTAAAGGAATAACGATTGATCATGAAGAAATGGCTGTTGTGCAATATTTAGAGATAGTTTCTACCCCTGATTTAGGTATTTGGGTTTTGCCCGCCTCTAATACTTCTTGTGCTTCTTCTTCTAACCTTGACCTGATTCCTAATACTACTAACAATGATTTGGAAGAAGGTGAAATGGCATGCAATACTGACCTCAATGAGCCTCTTTTTCTCAAGAAATTTTTTGATCAATCATTATCTGACGGTGATGCTGTGGACATGGAAAATAAATTTCAAATAGTTTTTAATAAGAAAAATAAATCCTCTAAATCAAAATTACCTAGCTTTGTCAGAGTTACTCGATCTGGCTCCTCTGCCCAAAAATAAATGCTTTTCTTCCTTATTTAGAATGCAAGAGGGATTGGTACCTCTCTGTTACAACCAGAATCAGTAATTTAGTTCTTTGCATAATATCTCTTTCTTGGCCATTTTGGAACCCTTTATTCTCCCGTCTAACATTGCTTTTATTGCTAGAATGATTGGTTTTGATAATTTTTTTTAACTCGAGTAATAAAATTTGAATTTTTTGGAAGAGTCCCTTTGTTTTGCAAGTTATGCAGGATTTACCCCAGATTGTAAATGCTAAAATTACTTATGATAATTGGTGTTATTTTGGGTCTTTTGTCTATGCCTCTTGTAATAGGAATGGTTGAAGGATTCTGTGGGAAGATCTTGTTAGTTTCTCTTCCTCTGTCAATGCTCCCTGATTTGTGGGTGGGGACTTTCACATTATCTCTTCCTCTTTTGAATGAGTTGGTGGCAATGCTCCTAACCTATTTTCCATGGAGGATTTCAATAACATGATCCTCGATTGTCATCTTAATGATATTGGTTTTACTGGATCTCATTTCACTTGGAATAACCATAGACTATGGCAAAGATTAGATAGAATCCTTTGTAAAGATCTATGGATCAACCTTCCTACTACCAGTTAAGCATCTCGGTAACCTACTGACCATTCTCCCTTGCTCATCTCTGCTAAGGTTAGTGCGGATAAAACCCCCTCTCATATTCCATTCTGGTTTTAAAATATGTGGCTTATGGATGATAGATTTATGGAGGTGGTTGCTAGTAATTGGGGTGAACCTCTCCATCTTGATGACTCTATTGTCAAGATGACGAGACTGTGGTTCAAATTAAAAAGGCTCAAATAATGCTTTAACTGGTGGAACAAACACTGTTTCAAAAATCTTTTTTGCCAACATCAAAGAGTTAGAACATGAGGTTATAGTTTTAGAAGATGCTATTGTTAATGATCCTTCCAAAATTTCCTTATTAACTCAAGCCAAAGATAGGTTAACATGTTACCAAGACATGGAGGAGACCTATTGGTGGCAAAAAGCTTCTACAAAATGGATATCTGATGGAGATCGAAATGCCAAATATTTCCATGCCATGGTTAAAAAGAAAAAGGCTCTAAATCACATCAAAAAAATTAAAACTAATGTTGATAACGGTGTCGATAATAAGGAGCTTCTAATTCGTTTCATTTTTTCCTTAATAAAAATGTGACCTATGATGAGATCTCCTTGCCTGAAGTTATTCCTAATCTCATTTCTGATGAAGATAACAATATGCTTACTTCATTACCCTCTGAATTAGAAATCGCTAATATTTTGCAGAATATGAATACAGATTTGGTGGCTGGCCCTGATGGCTTTACTACCTTATTTTTCAAAAATGCTGGTATATTATCAAAGAAGATTTGATTAAAGTTTAGGATTTTTTCAAGGAAAGTATCCTCCCCAAATATTTTTCTAGCACCTCCATTGTTCTAATCCCGAAAATAGAAAATCCTAAACTTTGGAGTCATTTTAGGCCAATTAGCCATTGTTCCTTTTTTTAATAAGCTTATCTCTAAGATTTTGGCCAAAAGATTTAGTATCATGCTTCCTAAAATTATCTCCCCAACCTGGTTTTGTTAAAGGATCTATTTCTGATAATGTTCTCTTACCCAAGAGATGATTGATGATTTAAACACTAAGGTTCGTTGTGGTAACCTACTTTTTATGTTGGAAATTTCCAAAACTTATGATAACATTGGTTGGGCTTTCCTATATAAAATTTTGATCTATTTGGATTCTCAAGTCAATTTATTACTTTAATTAAGAATGGTATTGAGAACTCTTGGTTTTCTTACTTATTAATGGTGAAGTCCATGATTTTTTTCTCTTCCTCCCATGGGCTAAGGCAAGGGGATCCCCTTTCTCTGGTCTTTTCATTATTTCTATGGAATACCTCTCCAGAAGTCTTGAGCAAATGTTTTATAAAATGCCTAATATGTACTTCAAAATTAGAGGTGGCTTTCCTATTTCCCACCTCAGCTTCGCTGATGATTTCATTATATTCTGCAATGGTTCTACTCTCTATATTAAAAAGTTATGTAAATTCCTTATTTTGTTTGGTAGGGAACGTGGTCTGAAGATTAACCCTGAGAAAAGTTATTTTATCTCTAGTTCGTCGATTTCACCATCAAGGATTTATGCTATTAAGAACATTACATCCTTTGCACATCAAACCCTGCCAATCAAGTATCTGGGTACTCCTTTATATTAAGGAATGAAAAGATCTTCCTTATTTGATGATGTTATTTAGAAAATATATAATAAAACTTCCTCCTGGGAGTTCCATTTACTTTCCTTTGGTGCTAGACTTATCCTGATCAAAAGTACTCTTTCCTCTTTGCCCTGCTATCTTTTGTCCACTATTGTGCATACCATTTCTATTATTAAAAGGATTAATAGACTTATTAACAATTTTTTTTTTTGGGTTCTACCTCTTCTTGGCTAGTTGGCATAACTATTGTGGGACTTTGAATGAAGGTAGTTTAGGTTGTAAATCTTTAGAAGATTCCATTAAATTTTTCTCTTACAAAATGTGGTGGAATGTTAGAAATAACCATAGCTACTAGTCATAATTTATGCTTGCCAAATACTGTAAGAGGAAACACCCCCTCACTTGTACTTACAAACCTGGGGATTCTCCGTGTGGAGAAGACTTTGTAATATCAAGTGGGTCTGAAAATCTAATCTCTCTTGGGATATGAACTGGGATCCTCCTTCTTTTGGCAAGATAATTGGGCAGACAAGGTTCTATTGATTCTTTGTTTAATACTCATTCCACTGAGAGGCTTAAGGTTAATCAGTTCTTTATTCAAAATACTTGGGATGTCGATCAATTAATTTCTATTGTCCCAAATGTGATTGTTAACAAAATCCTTAATATCTGTCCACTACCTAATAAATCTGACCAAATCCTCTTTAAAAATTCCTCCTATGGAGATTTTATTTTTAAGGATGTTTGGCATTCTTTCAGACTTAAATCTCAAGAGTCATTAGTTTTCTCTAAAATAAAGTATTTATATCCCTCCTCTCGATTTTAACTTGGCATATTCTAAAGCACTACATTCCACTGATGCTACCCTCCTTAAAAAAAGTTTCCATCTCCCCTCTAAATGCCAATGTTATTTTCACATTGAAATTGTGGATCATGTGTTTGTGAATGACACGATTGTTGTTAAGGTTTGGAACTGGTATGATAGTATGTTTAATACTATCCATTTCGATGGATCATTCTCTATCATGCAACTTATTGAAACTTGTTTCTTTAATACCTCTAAAGGCCATGTCAAAGTTGTTCTTGCCACTACTCTTCTGAGGTATATTTGGTGGGAAAGGAATGATGCTAAACATCGTGATATCCCTATGAACTTTCATCGCATTATTGCTAGAGCCAAATGTAAAATTAGGTCTCTTTATAATGCTGATCTCCTTACTTCCTCTAATTTCAAAGGATATAAATATATGGCCTTTAACTTTGGAATTAATCTTCCTTCTTCTGGTATTGAACATACCCACAAAATTATATCTTGGAGGAAGGCAATTTTCATGTCATTAAAGTTAACGATGGTTCAATTTCTAATGGTTTTTTTTATGGTTGTGGGAGATTTTAAGAGATCATAGTAGTGATCTCGCTTTTCTCCTCTCATCCTTGCTCTGTTTTATTTACTGAGCTTAATGGTTTGCACTATGGGATTTCTGTTTACCTCTAGAAAGGATTTTAGAAAATTTAGTTTGAAGTTGATGCTCTCCTTCTTCTTGAATTATTAAATTCTAAAGCTCATGGTAATATTGAAATGTTTTATTTACTTAATCATATGAGGAGACTTCTTGCCAATCTAGACTATCATATTTCTCATATCTAGAAGGTAACTCGTACAATTTTCTTGCTAATTGGGAAGCAAAGTCCTCCTCATTGAATATATTCTCCAATGATGATATCCCCTCCCTCTTAAGGGGGCTTGTGAATCTTGATAAAACTGGATTGCCTTATGTTAGAAGTTCTTAGCCATTTATCCCTTATGTTTTCCCGATGGATGCTGCTGCTAGCTGTGGGTTTCTTGTGGCTCTGGGTTAGCTGGGTCTATGCTATTAATTCTATTTCCTTCTATGGGCGTTTTGTTTTTATGATGCATTTCCCTACACTTATTTTCTGGGTATCATGTAATGATGAATCTTATTACTGTAACCCCAACTGTTATTTAACTGGCAGTTGCTTTACTATATGTGGGTCTTTCTTATCTATTTTTCTCTTATGGTATGGTGTTGGGCTGCCTGTTTTTTTGATTTGTTGGTTGGTGCTTGATCTTCTCCCAATCTGCAGGTATGGTGAGCTATTGTGGTTGTTTTCTGAATGTCTTTTTTTCTGTTGACTGCTGGGTGGTTAACCTTGCTAGTGGAGCCTTATGGTATATGTTAACATCTATTTTTTGCTGATCCTTTTGGCTTGCTATTACTTTACTTGATATGAAGCCCTTTTCTGCTATTATTTTCATGAATCTTACCTCCGCTCTATTATGCCCTTACGGCCCACTGTTCGGTTTCAACTTTCTGGCTTGGTTTTCTTTTTTTTTTTTCTTCTTTCTGGCTATTCGTTGAATGGTTCTTTATTTGGGTTCTCTTGTTCATACCTAATGTGGTTGGATTGCTTGGCTCTATGGTGCATTCCGCCATGTGGTCATCATTATTAATTGTGAACTTGATGTATGGCAATATCCACTATTTCACTCTATACTTATCTCTTTTAAAAATGCAAATAAAATGTTGTATCATGCTATTAATATGGTGGATGATTCCATCATTCTCCTGACCTTGTTGGGATTTCCTCATTATGGGGTGATCTCAGGGTTCGGTTGTTGTGGGTGTGTATTCGATATTATGTTGCCTCTTGGGTGTTATTTTCTTAAAAGAGTGGTGTCATCCCTTTACCATTCTGATTTATGTTGTCTTCTCTCTCATGTGTATGTGGTTGTGGCTTGGTAAGCAGATAACTCTGATTGTTGTGGTTCTCTTGTTTGGGGTATTTTTGGCTATTATTTCTACTGTTACTTGGGCATTATCTGGTGTTTATTATCTTAGAAAGGAGTGGTGTCATCCCTTTGTCATTAGGACTTGTGGTGACTTCTCCTCCATTGTGTTTGTGGCTATGCTTTGGTATGCAAGGATTCAAGATCACACGACTTTCATCCATTGGTTGCCGCTTTAGTTTGTAGGCTATGATGGCTGGGATGTTTTCACCCATTCCTTGGCTAGTAGTAGCATGTCTGATGTAACCCTTCTTTGAAGTTTGGATGCTCCTGTTTATGGCTGCCCCAATTTAGTGTGACTGAGCCTGAGCCTTTCTCCTCATATTTAACTATACCATTTTTTCTTTCTTACTTTCAACTAGCTTGTATCACCTTGACGGTGCTAACTCTTTCTTCTAAATGGTTCTTGATCGTGTTGTTATTTTGCAGGTTCCTTCTCTCCTAGAGGCATAGATTTTCTCATCCTCAAGATCTTCTGTTGATTCTGGCCAATGCTTTCTCTTTTGCTTTATTTGTATTTTTGCTTTCTTTTCCATTTTCAGATGTTTGGTTGTACTTAGCCAGGGGATTTACTCTATAGGCTATTTGTAGCTCTTTGAGCAGTAGTTTCTTGAGTTTATCCCCCATTTAAGGATCTTATAACCTTTTTATTATAGCAATAAACTTCCCCTATATGTGGTTCCTTAAAAAAAAGATGTCAAGGTTTACTAATTTTACTACTTTGGGCTAGAATTGGGTTTAGTTGTTTATGAACACAAGCCCAAAATTATCATTATTTTTTTTCACATATACAAGAACATACATAGTTTAAGAAACTGAAAACATGGGGAGTAGGCATATCAGCTTTTTGTGTGCTTGAGCTTGTGTAAGAGGATTTGAGTTTCTATGAGATTGTAGCTTTATTTTATGCAATGATGCATTTTAGTGAACATATATGTGGTACTTATCTCAGTCATTATGTTATTATCTAATGCTAGTGATGTTATGGTAAACACATATTATGATGACATAAATTACATGTTATGAATTTCAATTTGTTACTTTTGCTTCAATAAAATAACATAATATGATGAATACCTATTGTTCAACTTTATGTTATGGTGAAGTTGCACCATTGTATATTGCATATGCTTGTGATAATTTGAGGTGAAGGTTAGATTCATGTATAAAATTATTATATTATTATTCAATGGTTTATGGAGAGTGAATGTATTCTTAACTCATATTTTCTTTTTTATTTAGTTTGCTATCATGTCAATTGTGAATCTTTCTCAAAGTGCATCATGATATAACAGTAGAAGCTAAACATAGTAATGAAAATTCAAATATTTCCTTATAACCACTTGGATCAGAAGCACGTTTATTTGAGACTACTAACAATGAAGTCAAATCTAAGAAGGGTAGAAAGAAAAAAATCTACAGTATGGAAGTACTTTACAGAAACCATTTCTACTTTCAAAGGAGTGACTACACCCTCTTTGTAATGCATATATTATCACACAAAATTTCATAAATCCAAAACTCGCACAACTTCACAACTCTTAAGACATGTGAGAGAATGTGAGAAAATTAAAGTAAAGAATAAACAAGTAATTGAATTACCATATAAAAAAGCAAAAAATTATTAATTTTTATGCTTTTTGATGCTAATTTAGAAATTGATATCCACATATTCTATAACCCAAAAAATTATGATCAGCTTCAAATAAGGGAAATAATTGCAAAGATGATTATTGTGCATGAGTACCCATTTATGATTATTGAGCACATGTGATTTAATATTTTGCTGAAGGTGATGAATCCAAATTATGAGAGGGTGTCCAAAAATACTATCAAAAATGACTACATGAAAGTATATGAATATGAAAAAGAGAGATTGAAAATATATCTGACCATTCCAAGAGTTTCATTAACATCGATTGTTGTACTTCAAATCAAATAGTATGATATATATGCTTAATAATTCATTCGATGATTCTTGAAAATTGCATAAGTAAATTTTCAATTTTATTTAGCTTGAAAGCATCTCATCTACATTTATTTGTGATGCAATATGTGATTATTTATTGGATTGGAATCAAGGTGTCCACCTTCACATTGGATAATGCTAGTAACGATTATTGTAATTACTTTAAAAGCTAACTTTCAATCTAGAGAAGTTACATTTTAGGGACATTTCATCCATGTTTTATGTTGTGTTCACATATTGAATATAATGGTTCGGGTTGGATTGAGAGAGGTTTAAGAAATAATTCATAAAATTAGAGAATCAATAAAATACCTTAAAAGTCTCCTTTAAGATTACAAAACTTCATTGAAGTGGAGAAGAAATTAAGGATCCTCACTTTAAATGGTTTATGCATTGATGTCTCGAAAAGGTGAAACTTTACATATTTAATGCTTGAGTCTGCTTTTGTTTACCGTAATATGTTGAACCATTATGAAACTTGAGATTATAATTATAAGAGGTTACTTTCGGACATTGAGTGTTATAATTATGAGCAAATTAGAAAATTTCTTGTTGTTTTTCATAATATCACTAAAATTATTTCAGGTTCTTATCCCACTACAAATATTTTTCTCTCAATTGTCATGCATGTAAAAAAACTGCTTATGGAGGAATGCAATTCATCAGATGATTTATCAAGCAAATGACAACTGAGATGAAAATCAAATTTGATAAATATTATGGTGAATGCAATTTACTCATGTCAATGCAGATGTACTTGATCCTCGCTTAAAGATGAAATTCATTACTTTCACATTTCTTAAGATATATTCATCTTTAGAACTCGAATCTAAGATTAAGGGTGTTGAGGATGTTATTTGGGAAATCTATAATCAATATTCAGTTGCTAGTCTAAGTTCATTAATTTCTAATAGACCTTCACAACTACCAACTGATGTACCTTTTTCATCTAATTTTTTTATTGCTTGGGTTGATTTTGTTGTTGCTTATGGTTCTATTCAGCCATTAAAATCTTGTTTGCAAATTTATTTAGAGAAGAGCTTATACATGTGCAATAATGATTCATTTGATCTTCTTGAATGATGGAAGATGAATACTCTCAAATATCCACGTCTATCCAAAATGACTAAGGATGTTTTAACAATTTTCATAACCACGGTTGCATCTGAATATGCATTTATTGTTGGTGGTAGAGTTCTTTAATAATTATATGAGCTATTTATCTGCAAAAATAGTTAATGCACTTATTTTGCACAACTAGTTGGATTAGAGGTGGCCAACCCAACATAAAAAAATTCCTTTGGTAGTTTTTCTAATTAAAGTAATTTATTTCTTAAATTTGATAAATTTCATTCTCTTATTATCAATTTTATTTCAATAAGAGTTAATGGGAGAGGAGAATCTCCATATGAAACTTCCAGAATATGTGATTTAATGGAGGAGGAGATTGGGCAGCAGACATATTATATTGCATTTATTCTTCTCAATCTAGGAGCTTATTATTATTGTTTAACTCATTCTATTAATTTTCATTTATACTTTATTAATTAAGACAAATTTATTGTGGTTTTATCTTAGTTGCACATGATGGTAGCAACTTCTGGTGAATACCATGTTGCTTTTTATTATACTGTTATTTTTCTTGTGCTAATTGCTAGATTGATGACTAATTTTTCTTGCTATACTACTAAATGCTATCTGATATACTATTGTACTTGTGTAATTTTGTCAAGTTTGCTGCTGTACAGCTTTACCTTTTTCTGTAATTCAATTTCTTGTGATTTAATTTATGTTTCTTGTTTACTGATGTTGGCCTTTCGATGCATTTCAGCCCTTCTAAATTTATAATCTTTTGCCTATATTTGACAATGGCTGTTGTATTTGATATTAGAATTTTCCTCTATTTCTTGGTTGCAACTGTAATGTGTTTTGATTTTTTTTTTTTTTTTGGTTTCTTGAAGACCGCTCAAATTGCAGTTGTACTATGTTTTGATTTTTTTTTTATTTGACTATTTGAAGCTCACTCAAATTGCAACTATAATGTGTTTTAGTTTTTATCTTTTGTGAATTTTATCTTGAAGCTTGCTCATAACTATTGATTTTCATATTTTTGTTCCTAAAAGTTAAGATGAACGGATGCTATACTTGGTCTTGTTATTTGTGCGATGCTACTACATTAACGAAGTTTCTGTATTTAATAGTTTTAATGGGCTATGATGATAATATATATAAATACATGAGATGCAACTTAGCCTAAAAGTTGGCTGTTATATTATGTTTTTAGACCTTTAACTTAGTTTTTTTCTACTTTATGTTTGTTGCTATATTATAATTTATGGACTAAGTTGTACATTTTTTTATTTTTCACTATAATTTTGGGCTTTTCACTATGCTTTTGATTTTTTTTACTACACTTCTACTATTATTAATCTTTCCTTTTACCATGTTTTTGATAGTTTTAACAAAGCAATAAATTATCAACATCAACGATTATTATATATTAATTTTCTGAGCCCATTCATTATTTTTCATATATATATATATTTTGACTAATTTTGTTTACATGAAGTACAAATTTATCATCGATGGCTAGACAATAATTGGCTCTAATGATTAATTGTTTATGAAGAGTTAAGAGATGACTAATTTGAAGATTGAAGATGTTGAAGACTTGAAGAATCACTATTGTAATTACATTAATGTATAAATTATAATATACTTATTTTTTATGTAGTTGTTGTTAAATATTAGTGTCTTAATTTTATTGAATCAAATTTTTGGTTATATATACATGTAAACTTTTAGGTTGAATTTATTATTATCAGTTGTAATTATATGAGTTAGTAATATGTAATAAATTTTTTATGTAAAAATAAATTTTTTTTATTCTATAAATATGTATTGTGTACATCCTTTATTTTTTGATTTATAATTAGGTATTACTCTTTTTTTTTGTTTATCATAAATTGTATATGACTCAATTAAATAATATATTAGATAGATTTTTTAATTTTATAATTAAATTTTTTTATCATTTTAAAAATAGTAAATCGAGCCAATTTTGCATCGAATATTAGCCTAAAGCGAACCTAATAATTTTTTTGAGCTGAACATGAACACTATGTTAATAGGTATTTCGAACATGAGAGCCAATTATATTTATTTATATATATCTATATAAACGAGCCCAATACAAAATGCACACAAACTTTGCTACTTTACACCGTAACACCCCTAATTAGGTTTGAAAACACGGGCTTGGCGTTGGGTTCAGATTTGAGATTTGACCCATTAATCCAATGATTATGGAATCGTCTTCCCATAGGGAGGAGTTTCGTTTTTGCTCTAGGGTTTGGTGAAGCGATTTTCAGAGAGGGCTTGATTTCTGCGCTGTCTTATGTCTATGACGAGGGGGTGTACGTGAGCTTCAAAAAACGGGAATTGGGGGTGCTCTTGGAAGGAAAAATTTCGTGATGAAGAGGAGTTCCTTTTTCTGGGAAGCATAGTGTCGTGTGGTTTGCTGATTTTGGAGTAGACAAGCCATGGTTGACGAGTTGAAGGAGCAAGGTAACATGCTTCTATGTTAAATCGTTTTAACTCACTGCCCTAAGGTCACGTTCACCAAAGTCCACCCTTGGACTCTAGGGAGAATGTAGGAGAGTTGTTTTATGGGAGTAAGTGTACACATTAACTATTTGATTAAGGTTGATCACTATCCATTTATGCTTTAGTGTTATTTTTCTTTTCTATTGGCTTATTTGGTTAAGTTAATTTGCACATGTCAAGTTAGGATTGAGTTCATCCAATTTCGTTAAGGTTAACTTACTTCCCATTCTTTTCTATAAGGAGATCTTAATGAATTCAATGAAGTTCAATTAAAGCTTTGTTTTATTCCAAATAATTGATTCAAAGTTACTAAAGATACCTAAATTATTTTAATTGTGGTTTAACTAAGTTTAGTCTTAATAAAATCTTAATGAATCATGTGTTTATTGAAGCATAATTAAAGCTAATAAAAATTGCTTGGATTTGGTTTAATTTCTTCATTAAGACTGTTGAAGATATGTATTTTTTTATTCAAATTTAAACTTCAATTATGTATGATTTATGAAAGTTTTAGCTCAACATGATCATGAATAATTTGACTAAGATTTAAATTTAAAATTGGCCAATCAATGATATTTAAGTAACAATAATAATTGAACAATTTTAGATGAGTTTGTTTTTTGAGTGTACTTGATTTGGTGTTGAGGCAAATTGATTTTTATTAGATTACTAGGACTTACAATTTATCAACACAAGGTTGTGAATACGCCTAAGAGGTGAGGATTTATGCTTGTTGCCCGAAGGAAATAGCTACCTCAGATTCTAAATCTAGGAAGCTTTAGGAAGAGCTAAAGCATGACCTAAATCTAAATGAAGATGGACATAAGGTTTACCTCCATAAGAGAGGATAAACCACCATACCGTTGGGCTTACAATTGCATGGAGGGGCCGCCGGCTAACTCCTCCTACACTTTAAATCCATGTAGGCAAGTCTTATGAAATTGGAAGATAGTTGGGTTGTTGTTAATTTAGAAAGAGACTAAAGTCCTTAAACTCACTCCTTAAGAGACTAGAGTATGAGTGGTATGAGTAATGACTTAATCTATAAATGCAAATCTTTTCAAATTTTATTTAATTTTTGACACTTCATTCTGACAAAGGCTTTGGGATTTTTGTATGCCTAAATGCATGATGAAATAAGATTGTTGGCTAAATCAATGAGAAAGCAGTGTTTTCTATCACAAGGGATGCCCTCACAGGTTAAGCATTCTCATATCGTGCAAGGATGGAAATCCTTTATTTTAAAGAGTGAAATAATATGATATGCATGTTGTGAAACATTCAACCATTCAGCTAAGAATTTGCTAAATCTTTTAATTATCTTATTTAATGCCTAAGCTTCATAGTGAAGTTATGAATTATTTAAAATTTTAGTTATGAGTTGTAGTTGGGCATAAAATTTATTTTTCCTTAACAGCTTAATCGCATCCAGGCCACAAATTAAAGCATCAATCATAAGAAACTATGAAAAGCATATATTTCTCAAGCATAAACTAAACATAACATCAAACAAATTTATAGCTACCACAAAAGAATAAGAGGCTGGCACGATCGGGTACTATCGTACAACTCGAAAAGAGAAAATGGGTAGCCAAGCTCTACCCTTATACAACCTAGAATTAAATAAATAATTATAATTATAATTTAATGAATGATATGGGGGTCTTAATTCTACATGCTTTATGTCTTCATCTTCATATCTTCATTTGATTTGATTTACTCCACTATAAAGGCATCACAGGGCCTCCCAAGATAAAGCCTTCTATCCACTGCTCATCCTAATCCCCCATAGCACTAATCCTAATTCCTAATATAAAATTATATTAAAAATAGGAAAGTAAATCTAACTACACCTGTAAAATAGAGGTTAGTTAAATATGCATACAATCCCAAGCACTTATATCATAAATTGGACTTTGCACCCTACACAAGGATAACCAAGACCACCTATCCTAACTTGGATTATGCTTAGGGGGTTTAAAGAACCTATAAAAGAGAGTATATATATATATATATATATATATAGGATAATCCCTTGCAAAAAATATGATTAGGCTAATCATGGCCTACCATTCAGTCTACGAAGTATACACCCTAACATCCAGTCTAAAATATTACATCACAAAACAAAACATACATCAAACCAAGCACCACCTTAACATAAAGTTAGGAGTAGTGACTTAATTCTAATGTGTGTGTTAAGGCTTATGTGGTATGTCTTATTAAGCATTAGAGTTATAGTTCTCTAAGTGTGAAGGGAATTTAATTTAATCATAAAGGATGATTTCACTTCAAGTTGTTTAATCGATTTGAGAATTTTAGTTTGTGTTTTCTTTGGTTTCATGTGGTCTACACTTAGCAACTAAGTGTTATAAAGAGAGAAAAGATAATTGCTCTCTTTCATCCCTACCCTAAGCCACTTTCTAAAGCATGTTAATTTGATTTAACTCTCTTTAATGAATGGCTTATCAAGCATTTTAAATAATCTTAAGTTTAGGTTCACTTTAAATAGCTCCTTTCAATATGAAAGACATCTTAAAATTAATTTGATTGAGTTACTATCACGTGATATATGTTAAATCATTCTTTTCCATCACATGTAACATGCATATGATTTAATCCTAAACGTATCTATACATGCAACAAATTTTTAGTACACTTAAATGATGAATGTATGTGTATGTGAAGTTTATATCATTTATGTGATTGAATTATTTAATCATATTAGTTTAAAGCTCTATCTAAATTCTTATACAAAATACATAGGGATGAAATTAAATATGTATGTGTCTTTGTTAATCGGAAAGTGAGGTAATCAAATGACCTCCTTAGGGCTAACAAAAGCTTCGTATTTCTGGGATGTCCAGACTAAAACTTTCTTTTCTCAAATACATATGGATGTCTACATAAATGAAGGAAGGAAAACCATGTAAATGTTGCATTTTTTTATTCAATTAATGCATTTATGCATATGAATTAAAGTTCTATCCAAATTCTAATGTAGAAATATATGTAAATGAAATCAAATAAGGACATATATTGTTAACCAGGGAAGTGAGGTAATCATGACCTCCTTGGGGCTAACTAAAGTCCCGTGTTCCTAGGATGTCTGGACTATATACTTATTAACATTCAAATACATGTTAAACCATACATGAATTAAAGAAAAGAAAGCTTCATTCCATATACTTAAGGTATAATCACTTACATCTCTTATGTATTTATAACTATCATCACAACATATGTTATTACTCATTTGTAAGCTTTTTTAAAAATACATTTGGATTTAATAGTGATAATAGTCACACATATATTAAATTAAATCAATACATGCAAGCTTGACATAAAGGAAAAACAATTTGATTTAATTAATTTTGAAAAGATGAACGTGTGATTTCAAGTGACATACAACATTTAGCATGATGGAAAATTAATAAATAAACATAAACACATGATTTCATTCAATCAAATTAATTTCTAAGGACAATCATGTCAAATAACACCACATAAAATAAACCAAATCTTTTTTATGTATCATTTTTGAATTCATGTTTGATTTGATTTAAGGATGTGAGAAAAGATTTGCTGATCCTAACCCAATCCCATGTTTGTGAATTAATTTGATTAATAAAATGTAATTAAGTTGATTTTTTGGGTTAATTGGGTTGTAATAAGCATTAAATACATTAATTAACCCTTACCAATGTTACCTTAATTTAATTATCCAAATAATTATGAGCCAACATGATATGCACATGAATGAAAAATAAATTTTCAATGATCCTATAAAATAAAAAGGGCATAATGCAATTGTCTCAAGATTAATAATTAATTAAGTTAAGGATCTTAATTAAGTACTCTTATATTTCTCTCACACATGTGAGCTAATTATAATTTCTTTAAGATTTCTTTAGGTTGTTGAACACCTATGGGTCTACCCAAGACTTCATTATTTAGGCCCTGATATGATTATAATTTCAATTTGATTAATTAAGCAATTAAGATTAATTGATTAAGCCTTAATTAATTTAATTAATGAAATAAACTTAGGGAAATAGATTAGGAAAGAAGCCCTAATCTTATTCCATGTTTTCATTCACTGTTAAGAAAAAATTAACCACTTAATTAATTAATTTATTATTGTTCATGAGATTAATTAATTGTTAATTAACTTAAAAGAGTAACTAAAGCATAATTAGCTAATTTTCCTGATTAATTAAGCAATAAATCCCAATAAAATCATGGGAGGTAGAGGTCATCCCATTGGATTAGCACACAAAGTTTGGGGTTAATCACTCAAGTAATTAAAGATTAATTAAGCTAATTAATTTTGTAATTAAACTTTAATTAAGCCCTAATTAATGTTCAAAATTAATTAAGATATTTTTTGATAAATTCTTCTTTGAAATACCTTCAAAATTAATATTTATTTGCATTTTTATGATTTATTATAATTCTTTAAAAATTTCAACTGATTTAAATAATTTTAATGATTTTTATAAAGTCTATTAATTTATTTTTACTAGAATAGACTATTTGAGCTTCATAATGCAATATCTCTCAATACAAAAATCCTTTTGAGTTGAAATTTTTATGGTTTGTGTATTTTAACTTCTATTTCAATTCTTGAAAAATTTTATATTAATCTGATGTGTATTTTTGGTTTAATTAAAGAAATTTTATTTTTACTAAAACTTAGATTGAGCTTAAAATACCCCCATAGAAATTAGGCATTTTGAGCTTGTTGGATTCCTCTCAGAAAGGTGAATCCAACGAGCCTTTAGTTGTAACTTTTTGTTGAGTATTTTATTTTCTATGAATTTTTAAAATTTTAGGTGATTTAATTAATTTTTAAAAGCCAAAAATACCCTAATTTCTTACTTAACCCAATCAGCGCCATGCAGCGTTGACGGTGCCACACAGTGGCATGATGCACCACGTAATTGGGCAGGCAGTTCCGCATGGCACGCGGTGCCATGCGGCATATGATTGGCTGACGCGGTGCCGCATGGACTTTGAGCGAAAAACTTGCGGTTAGATCCCACCGTCTGATCATAGATCGCACAGTCCAGATCAAACCTGCGATCTGAACGGGCTGAAATCACATGATCTGAAACTAATCTCAATCGTTCATTTCCTTGAATGAGAGATCACACGACTGCCACTTCGTCTGCTTCCCAATGGACGACAGTGACGAGATGAATGTCAAATCGACAAAAATAAAGAAATTGATGAAATAGGGTTCAATTAGGCTCAATTTTGTGTCGATTCTCGCTAAAAAAACTTTTATTTTTGCATTAAGATTGTATGAAATAAAAAATGCAAGGAATATCTAAGAGATATTCTTAAAATTGTGCAAGAATCGTCACAAACAAGAGATCATACAGCTGGGTAAGAGATTTGAAAATTACCTCACTAAGGATGGTTTCCAACTACTGTGTTGATCCGAACACACTCCTAAATGCGAGATGAAGCCCTGGGATGAGTCTCCTTTCCTTCACTTGAAATATTGTATCCACTAATGGTCGCCACCATGTTAGAGGAATTCGCTTAGTTTGGTGTTCTTTTAGCCCAAAGGAAGTGGGGAATGGGTTTTTTGTTGCTAGGAGGAGCTCTGAAGTGTGTGTAATGGCAGAATGAGTTCTTAGAAGCCTCTCCTTCTCTTGTGCTTGGTGGTGGATGAAAATTATATATAATGGTGATTTTTGGCTCTTAGTAGATGTCCTATGGCATGGGGTGGTTGGGAATGGTAGAGAATCATCCTAGGTGGCTTGGTTTGTTTGGCCAAGGCTTGGGAGGTGGCTTCTAAGAGGGATTAATGGGTGTCCTATGGGTTTCAAATGCTCCAATGGGGGAGGTGAGGTGAATTCACCTCTCCATAAGTCATGGCCTACCCAACCACTTCTTGGGCCAGGTTGGTCAGTGTCCATGATGCCTAGGTGGACCAATGGAGGGGTGCCAAGTGGCCAAGGAATGGAAATGACAACTCTCCTAAGTGATTTGTCTCATGTGACACCCTTGACTCAAGGGCAGAATGGTGATTTGGCATTGGATTTGATTTGGGCATATTTGAAATGAGTCAAAAGTTAGTTGGGCCAAATTTTATGTGATTTGGAGTTCATTTAATTCAAATTGACCCATTTAGGTCAAATTGGGTCAAATCAAGTTAGGTTGACCAATTGGTCAAATTTGGTCAAACTAAGGGTTGGGTTAGGTTCACAAGACCATTTAGAATGTATTGGTGTCATTGGTTTAGTTCAATTTGGTTTAGGTTTGATTTTGGCCCATTTGAGTTCATTTGAGTCAAATTGGTCAAGTTGACCAATTTAGCCTAATTGACCAAATTGGCTTGGGTCATGGCTTGGTTTGGGTTTGGTTGATCATTTGGAATGTGTTGTGAGCTTGGTTGAGTTCAATTTTGATTTTATTAGGTTTTAGGTTGGCTTAACCTTAGGTCAAGTTGGGTTCAATAGGTCATTTGAGTCTAGTGGGTCAATTGGGCTCAATTGAGGCTTTGGTAAAGTTCAAAAATCAATTTGGAATGAACTTGAGCCATTGGTTGCAATCAATTTGGTTTAAATTTTGATTTGACCCATTTTGGTTGTTTAGATCAATTTGGGTCAACTTGGGTCAAGAGGGCCAAATAGGTTAGGTTCGGCTCAATTGAAGGTCAAGTCATGTTAAAGTGTTGATTTTGGGTTGGTATGAATCATGGGTTTCAATAGATTTGGCTTAGGTTTCAATTTGGCTAGTTTAGGTTCATATGGGTTAAGGGGTTGACTTTATCAAAGGGCTAGGTTGACTTAGTTTGACCCTATTTATATCAATTGATCATCCTAAGGTGATCAAGAATCATGTCATGAAGTTTGGATTAGCTTAATTCACTTTGATTTTGATTGAATTGGATTTTGGTTCATGTATGTCAAATTGGCCACTTTGGGACAAGTGAGCTAATTGGGTTTAGTTGGCCTGATTTTGGGCTGAGTTTGATTTAGTTGAGTTTAATTATGGATTTGGGATTGATATATAAATCCAATTACAATTGGTTTGAGCTCAAATGAGTTTTGGTTTATTTGAATATTTTAAATTAAATGGGCTAAGTTGGATTTTACTTAGCTTAATGATTGTAGATTTCATGTATATTTGGAATGGTGATTGATGGAATGATTGATTTATGAGAAAATTAATTGAATTTGGTTTGAATTTGAATGGCATTTGGCTAAGTCTATGAAATTGATTCAAAGGACTTAGGAAGGGTTTTGATTTAATTTGATTTAGTTTTTATCATTTATTTGTAGATTTGATTTATATCTAGAAAGATAATTGAATATATAAATTTATTATGAGAAAATCAATTGATTTTGGATTGATTTAGATGGAGTTTTGGCTAAGTTCATGAAACTAATTCAAGGACTTAAAAAAGATGTCAAGTTTGGACTTGATCATGGGCTTCAATCATTTGTCTTGGAATTTGAATTTGGATTTGGATTTGGATTTGAATTTGAGTTTGATTGTAGGTTTGATAGGGTGAATCTAGATTGGATTTGGGTTGTAGGGTAAAAGGGTTATCCTAATTTCTAAGGCATAACTTAATCCTATGATTAACCTTTCTAAGTCTCTAAGTTTAGGTTAAGTATTAATCTAATCACTAGAAGTGTCATATGACTAAGGAAGTCTTAGTGTCTAGAATGCTCTTAAGTCTAAGATGAGGAGATTGAGAACTCACTTTAAAAGTGAGGTCAACAAAAGGACCCCTAATAGGTGTGGTGTAACTGACAAGGCACACTACACATATTGGTGTTGACCGAGATAATCAACAACATCCAAAGGATTGCAAGTGCTAACAAAAATACCTAAACCCGAAAGGTAGATAGAATCACAATCTTAGTGCAATGTAGCTGTCTTTATGCCAAGGTCATAAGAGAGATAGAAGGAATTTGTCGGGGATTGAATACATAAACATTCCACTAGGGAAGCAAGTTCAAGCTATCCGCTGGGGATATGGATTTAAGTTTGATTATGAATATGATTTGTGGGAAGAAGATCTATTGGGAATAAGAATCTACAATCCATCAGGGATTAATGTCAAATTAATTTTAATTTATTTTATTTTAATTGATGTGGAGGTATTTCCTCTAAGGATATGGGCTAGAATCCACTAGGGATTGGGTATGTGAACCTTCCATTAGGGAAGCAAGTTCGGGTTATCTGTCGGGGATAAGAGTCTGATTTCAAATATGATTTATTTAGGGGTGTATCCACTAGGGATAAAAGTTTGATTAGATTTTCTTTGATTTAAATTCCACTGGAGAGGTTGGCTTAATTTATTATGGCTCCACTAGGGAGAAGGTTCTGGATAGAGGGCATATCCACTGAAGATGTACACCAGTTAGATTTGTTTGATTTATGTTTAGGCTCCACTAGGGAGGCTAATTTGATTTACACCTCGCTAGGGAGAAGTTTGGTTTGTTTGATATATTTGATTTGACCACACTAGGGAGGTTGGTTTTGAATTTATTTTGTTATGAATCCTGTTGGTATGATGGACTACACTAAGAAGGAGCCATAGAGGCCTTGGTCTGTCTTAGATTTACAAGTCCAAAGGAGTAGTTTACCTGCCATAGGGTAGGGCTATCCAACTTAAGGGTTTCCTTTCGATGTGTAATAGTATGCTAGGAAGAAATCATAGCAGCATTACATCTTTCAAAGTAAGAAAAAAGTCCATTGGGGTGATCTGTTGGATGCGCAATAAATCAAACTTGACCTAAGGTGACTACTGAGAGGTGTCACTTTGGATCTTACCTCAACTCAAGAGGAGTCAAAATCAATTTCATTTTAATTTTATTTGATTTAATATAATTTTATTTGATTTAGTTTGGTGTGTTATCTTGTGGACCCTTTCGACATGCGATGGACCTACTAAGAAGGGGCTATGTCAGCCTTGACTCAAGTTTACAAATCCAAAGAAGTAGTCTACCAGCCACAATGTAGGACTCTCCGGCCTAAGGGTTGCCTTTCGATGTGCAATGATTGTGCTAAGAAGAAAGTATAGTGGGCTTACATCTTCCAAAGAGGGGAGCAACCGTTGAGGTGACTTATTGATGGCACAATAAATCAAACTCGACCTAATGTGACTACTGAGTGAATGCTGCTGGGGACTTATGTCAGCTTAAGAGTAGTTAGGATTAATTCTATTTTAATTTGATGTACCCTATTCTATTTTAATTTGATGTACCCTGTCGGTGTGTGATGGATCGAGAAGGCTATGTTAACTTTGACGTCTGTTATCCAAAGGGGTAGTCTCGGCCAAGGTAGGATTATCCGACTTAAGGGGTGCCTTTCGGTGTGCAACAGAACTACTTGAAAGAAAGCATAGTAGACTTACATCTCCTTAAGCAGGGACCAACTATTGGGGTGACTCATTGATGTACAATAGATCGAACCCGATCTAGGTTGTCCATCGGTGTGCAACAGTCATGTTGGAAAGAATGTTGTGGTGAAATTTTCAAGATGAGATTTCTAAAAGAATAAGATGTATACTTCCATCTTCACTCTATGTGGGATAAAATGAGGATAGAAATGTACATCTTCTTCTTTTGTGCATTTTGACACCACGTAGATCCACATATATTCTTATTGAGGGTGATCGGGTATGACATTGAGGAGAGGTGTGTTATCTCGAAAGATGGAAGTCACCACCCTACAATAGACCTAACCACCTCAACAAGGACTCTTAAGGACAATGGGTCTACATATGTACCAAATATTCTTCCTTTACTTTATATGAAAAAGTAAAGTAGGGTTTATTTAAAACCAGGTTCATTAAGTTTCCTACAAGGTAAAGATCCCATAGTTAACTACATCCTAAGGGATGAAATCCCTTAAGAATACTCTCGATAAGGGTAAATGATCATTGTCTCCAAAGATTTCAATAAGGTAGGATTATCAATCAATTAGTTTATTTCAGAAGATCAAACGAGATTGATCAAAGAGAGAGTTATTATCGAAGCCAAATCAAGATAAGTAGGAGATGCTCACGATACTAGGAAATCTAGCGAGCATCTCAAACTATCTTGTGGTTGGGCTTTATATTTTTGAAATTGATTTAGTTTATTTGAGTTGAATTTTTCATTAGAAATTTAGGGCTTATGATTCCATAACACAAGATTATGGAAATTCCTAAGAGGTGATGATTTATGCTTATGGCCCATGGAAGGGAGAGGCAACCTCAGAACCGAAATCTAAGGAGCTTTGGCGAGGGCCAAAAGCACAGCCTAAATCTAAGACAAAAATGGGTATTTGGTTTGCCTCCACAAGAGCCACAAGAGAGGACAAACCATCTGCTGCTTGGACTTATAACCGCCTGGGGGTTCCCACTAGCTAACTCCTCCTATGATTTAAATTCATATAGGCAAGTCATATGCTTTATGCAAGATAGTTAAGCTATTATTTATTTAGAAAGAGATGAAGTCCTTAAACTCACTCCCTAAAGAGACTAGGTCATGTAAGGGTATGCTTTAAATGACCTAAATCTAATGCAAATCATATTACATTTTATTTTTATTTTTTGGATAATCATTTTGACTCAGGCTAATAGGATTCATATGCCTAATGCATGAGAAATGAGATTATTGACAAAATCAGTGAGAAGCGAGGAGGTGTGTTTCCACCATGGCTCTCAAAGGTCAAGCCAAGTTTCTCTAGCAAAGGTGGAAGCCCTCTAATCAGGAGTGAAGCAAGATGCATTTATGCATGATGTTATAAAAGAAGTACTCATTCAGCAAAGGGGTTGCTAATTCTTTTATCTTGATTTTAGCCTAAGCTTTAGGTGAGGTTATAAGTTCTTTATTTTTAATTTTAAATTTGTTAAATTTTGTTGAAGATTTATTTTTCCCTAAGAGCCTAATCCACATCCAGACCATACATAAAGTAAGGAAGAAACTAGGAAAAGGATGCCACTTAATGCACAAGCTAAATAAATCATCAATCAATTTATAAAGTGAATCACAAAAGAATAATAGACCATTATGGTCGGGTACCACCTCACAAACTCAAAAATAAATTGGGTAACCGAGCTCTACCCTTATACAACCCGGGTTACAAATGAATTAAATACAAATAAGCAAGGAACTCATTGCTATGGTTCAAGCTTCATTTCTTCATTCTTCTTTCTTCTTTCTTCTTCTTTTCTTCTTTCTTCTTTAGTTCCTTATTTTGATGGTTGGAAGGTGGATGCTCCAAAAGGCTTCACATGGTGCGTAAGATGAGATCTTATGACCAATGCTCATCCTAATCCCCATAACAATCATTCCAAAATCCTAATTGCAAAAATTACATGAAAAGAAAAAAAAATTAATCTAGCTAACACCTATAAAGCAGAGATTAGCTAAACAATCCAAATAAAATCCCAAGCATGTATATTAGACTTATCACCCCACACATGAGCGACTGAGTCCACCTAGCCTATTGGATTATGCTTAGGAGTATAAGCACCTGCATAGCAAAAGCAAATATATTTTTATTTATCACAGTGCCCCTTAAGCATAATCCCCTATAGAAAATAATGATTAGACTAAATCATCCTATCATTCATTCTATGCTTATTCACCCTAACCTCCAGACTAAAATATATATCACAAAATAAAAGCAAACATCAAACCATGCACTGCCCTAACCTAAAGCTAGAAGTGGTGACTTAGCCAAATGTGTGTGCTTTAGAGGTTTGTGTGGTATGCTTAGCTATGGCTTCAAGTTAGAATTTTCTAATTGTGAAGGATTTTCAACTTAGAAGAGGGTTTCATTTAAGTGATTTAATTATTTTAGATTGATTTTATTTTAATTTTTGATTAGGTTCATGTAAATCCTAGAATTAATTACAATGTTATAAAGAGAGGGAAAGATAAGAGAACTTCTCTTTCCTTACCTAACCTAAGTAATTTCTAAAATGGATTCATATTTTAATTTTATTTAGTGAATGTTTTATTATGTGTTTTAATTAATCCTAAGTTTAGATGAACTCTAAACAAATCTATTCAAAAAGAAAGGCATTTTAAGATTAAGTAAAATGAACTAAATTTACAAAACATACATACTTCATTTCTTTCCCAACATATATAACATGTATATGAATGAGTCCTAAGCATATCTATACATGCAAATGAGAATGTTTAGCACACTTTATGATGCATGCTAAGTAGTTCATTTAAGAAAATTTGAATGTTTATGATGCATGATTTTCATTAAGTAGCAAAGGAGTTTCTTATCCAATTTTCACATGCACATATGAGTGTATAAAGTCATAAGTGAGTACGACATCATTGTTTACTAGGGGTGTAAGGTACAAGACCTACTTAGGGCTACTTAAAGCCTCGTAATCCTAAGATTTTCCAAACTAATATATCACTTTCCTTAAATACAAGCATGTGTACAAAAGAAATGAATGAAAAAGAAAGGATGCAAAAGTTTATGTTGGTTGATTTATTTTTGCTTATGCAATTTATATGTATAAGTATAAGTATCCTTCTTAAGTAATGGCATATGAATGAATAGGATATGAAATTAGGTAATTGTTAGGTTCTTTTCAAATGAACTATACACTTTGCCAAATCCTATTCAAAACTATACTAAAAGAGTGGAGAAGGAAAACCTACACTAAGCACATCCTTATATTTTACTCCCTGATCTCCCCTGTGAACAATGGAGGCTGCCAATGTTCTAGGGGATGATCCGAGCTTGATTGAGCTCGGATTGATCCCAAATTTTACCCACACCATCAACATGCATGCTAGATCACATCTAACGATCAAGATCTTATGCCATTAACATGTTTTTTCACAAAGCTCCACACCACATTGAGTTTAATGATAAAAAATGGCTAATCTCACTAGAGGTGATCACCGGTGCTCGATTCCCTTGGAAGCTTCGTCTAGTTGAGATGAAGCTTTGGTGAAAGTTTGAGGGGCTGAGGTTGAGTGGATCTTCCTATGGGTCACCTCCTCCTTAGCTTGAGCTCAACTTTGATCAAATTGGATCTCCCCTTACTTCAAGAACTTGGAAGAGAGCTTGGGCAAGCTCGATTAGGCTCACTGATGGAGTGTGCAAGTGGAATTGCGCTAATTTTGAGTATGGAGTGAATTGGCTTTTAAATGGACCTCCCCTATTTTCAAACTCTGAAAATTGAGAAATGGATTTTCAAATCATCTCTAAGAAGTGTGGGAATACTCTCTAAGGCTTGTTCTAAGTTCCTAAGCTTCAATCGCTAGAGGGGAAGTTAGAATTGAAGTGAATTAGGGGAGTATATCTCCCCCTTTGGCAATTTGACCAAGCATAGGCTTGCCATTTTGATATAATTGCCAAGATTAAAAGAGTTGTTTGAGCTATTAGGATTGTCCTTGAGTTTGTTTTAGCTAGGGAGTGGGAATATGAACTTCCCATGTGCTCAAAATAAGTGGAGGCATGATTCCAAGGTGGCCATTTCAAGGGGAGTGGTCGATTTGGCCATTGGGTCAAGTTGGGCTAACCCAAACCCATTGGGTTGGGTGCAACACCCTCCCTAGTGTTCACTTGATCTATTAGGAGAGTATCAAGTAGGTATGAAGAGGATTTGACCATATTCCAAGTGAAATTGGCCAAAATTTTCTCTATGGCCTAGAGGTAAAATGGTCATTTGGCTAATTTTTGAATTTGGATATGTTGGGTATGTTGGGAAAATGGGTTTGGCCAAGTTTCAGTGGATTTGGAGTTCAGTTGGTATGGTTTGGGTCATGTTGACCCATTTTAGTGTTGACCAATTGGTCAAGTTGACCATTAGTCAAATTGGATCAAACCAAGGGTTGGGTCAAGTTCATATGACCATTTGAAATGTTTTGGTGGCTTTGGTTTGATTCAATTTATTTAATTTTGAATTTGGTTCATATGACTTCATTTAGGTCAAATAGGTCAAGTTGACCAATTTGACCCATTTGACCTATTTGAGTTAGATCATGGGTAGGTTTAGGTTTGGTTAGTCATATGAAGTGGATTGGTATCTTTATTTCCAATCAATTTTAGTTAAGTTTGAATTTGGCTCAATATGACCCTTTAAGTCAAGTTGGGTTCAAGGTCAATTGGGCTAGGTTAGGTCTAGTTGGCCAATTGAGGCTTTGGTCAAGTTCAACAAGTGATTTAGAATGAACTTGACCTATTGGTTTCAATCAATTTTGCCTTTCTTTACTCCCCGAGCTTCGCATTAGATCAAGTTTTGACACATTTTGACTTTTTAGGTCAAGTTGGGTCAACTTGGGTCAAGTGGCCAATTGGGCTAGGTTAGGCTCAAATGTTGACTTGGTCAAGTTCAAACATTGGTCATGAATGAGTTTTGATCAATGGTTTGAATCAATTTGGCCTATAGTGGATTTTGGCTCGTTTAGATTTCATTTTGGCTAAGTGTTGACTTGGTCAACCCTTATGTTTGACTTGGTTTGACCCAATTTGAGTTATTGATCATCTCATGATGATTGTTGTTCACAATGTGAGGCTTAGGTGGCCTTAGTTCAATCCAATTTGGTTAGGATTAGTATTTGGCTCATAAGGGTACTTTAGGTCACTTTGGGTCAAGTGAGCCTAAGTGGGTCAAATGACTTGGTCAAAGCTTGATTTGAGTTTGATTGAACTCATATATGGACTTATGATTGAAATATAAATCCATTTGCAAGTGGTTTGAAGTCAAATGGGTTTTGATTCATTTGAAAATTTCAACTTCAAAGGGTGAACATGAAATGAATTTTGGCTTGATTTTTGAATTCTGTTTTGGTTACATGATTGAAGTTTGTATTTATACTTAGATTCATAATTGAAGGATTGATTGAATCATGAAAGAAAATCAAGATTTTGGCTTGATTTGAAGTTGATTTGGCTAAGTTCAAGAATTTGACTTGAAAGGCTTAGGTTAGATTTTGATTGAATTTGAGTTTGATTTTTGGAAGTGGTTTTGATTGTTTGAATTTATATTTCATTTATATATGTGAATATAAATGAGAATATAAATATATTATGAGAAAATTTCAAGAATTTGAAGTGATTTTATCATGATCTAGGCTAAGTCCTTGAGAGGAAATTTAAAGGACTTAAGAAACATTTGGAGTTTGGATTTAATTTTTGAGTTTAGTTTGATTGATTTGAATTTATATTTCATTTATATATGTGAATATAAATGAGTTATGAGAAAATCTCATGAGTTTGAATTGATTTGAACATGATTTAGGCTTAGTCCTTAAGAGGGAATTAAGAACTTAAGAAGGATTTTAATTAGGAATTTGAATTTTGGATTTGATTTGATTGATTTGAATTCATATTTCATTTATATATGTGAATATAAATGAGCTATGAAAAAATTCCATGAGTTTGAATTGGTTTGAAGATGATTTTTAGGCTAAGTCCTTGAAGGGAAATTAAGGACTTATGAAATATTTGGAGTTTAGAATTTCAATCATGGATTTCAATCATTAATTTGAATAATGGATTTCAATCATATGGTATTGATGCGAGTTTGGAGAAAATCAAATAAGTTTGATTTGGAGTTTGAGAAAATCAATTAGAATTGATTCAGAATTTGACTTGAAGGAAGGAAGGTCAGGAGTGGGATTGATTTGGAGTTTGAGAAAATCAATTAGGATTGATTCATAATTTGACTTGAAGGAAGGAAGGTGAGGAGTGGTTCAAGCTAAGGGTAGGAAAATTTTTCTAACACCCCTAAGGCATGACCTATTCATATGGCTAACTCTTCTATGTCTCTAAGCTTAGGTTGAGTGTCCACCTAATTACTAGATGTGCCTTAGGACTAAGGATCTTTTAAAGTATAAGAGGAGTCCTATGTCTAAGATTAGGGGTGTAAACGAGCCGAGCTTGAGCGAACAAACTCTTGTTCATGTTCGGCTCATTTAAAATTTATTTTGTTCATGTTCAGCTCGTTTATATATCGAGCTTGAAATGTCTGTTCGTGTTCGACTCATTAACAAACGAGCCGAACACAAGCTGTTCGTGAACATAATGAGCCATTCAGCCAAAAACAAGATGTTCACGAACATAACGAGCTGAACACGAGCTGTTCGCCAACAACGAGTTTTTTTGACAGCTCTATATGAGAGAAGGATTCGAACTTGGGCCAATCTTTTAGATAACATTGCTTGCATTTGTGATATGTAAATGTGTTCGTATGTATATATAATAATAATAATAATAATAATAATAATAATAATAATAATAATAATAATAATAATAATAATAATAATAATAATAATAATAAATAATAGTAATAAAATAATAATAGTAATAATAATAATAATAGTAATAAATAATAATAATAATAATAATATAATATAATATAATTTCTTATTTCAAGCTAAATCGAGCCGAATAGATTGAACAAATGATTATTCATGTTCGACTCATTTATATATCGAGCTAGAAATATCTGTTCATGTTTGGCTCATTTAGTTAAAGAGCCAAACACCGACATAACGAGTCAATACCGCTCGTGAACAACGAGCTTTTTTGACACCTATCTAAGATGGAGGGGTTGAGAGCTCATCTACGCTCAATAGGTGTGGTGTGATTGACAAGGAACACCACATATATTAGTGTTGATCGAAATGATCAACAACACTGAATGATCACAAGCACTAACAGAGATGATCTACTCCTAACCCAAGGTGTAGAAGGAATCCAGAGCTTAGTGATATGTGACTCTACTTATGTCAAGGACATAAGAAAAGGAAAGAGGAATTCACTAGGGATGGAATATGTGAACCTTCCACTAGGGAAGCAAGTTCCAATCATCCACAAGGGGATGAGAGGTTTAATTTGATTTGAGTCTCGCTAGGGAGAAAGTTCCACTGGGGAAGAGCGTTGAATTTGTTTCAATTTTTTAGATTTGGATTTTTGAGATGGGCCTTGTTGGTTTGCAATAGATCGCACTAAGTAGGAGCCACAGAGGCCTAGATCTAACTTAGATTTACCAATCCAAAGGGGTAGTCTACTAAACACATAGTAGAACTAGCCAACCAGAGGGATACCTTTCTGATGCAAATTGCATTGTAGGAAGAAAGCTAGTAAACTTACATCCTCCAAAGTAGGATTCTTGGGATAATCTATTGGCAACAGATTGAACCCATAGGACTATTAATGAGTGAATGGGGACTTAGATCAACTCAAAGATAGTCAAGATTAATTTCATTGTTAGATTTGTTTTGATGGATTCCATTGGTTTCCGATGGATCACAGTGGAAAGTTTATATCAGCCTAGACCTATCTCAGATTTACTGAATCAAAGGGAGTAGCTTCTCGGCTGATGAGAGAACTATCCAACCAAAGGAGTGCCTTTAGGTTTGTAATGATCAATTGAAGGGAAGAAAGCTCGGGGACTCACATCTTCCACTATAAAAGACCACTAGGGTGATCAATTTCTTTGGGCAACAAATCAAACTCGACCTAGGGCGGCCCGTCGATTTGCGACAATCATGCTAAAAAAATGCATCATAGTCTTACATCTTCTAAAGCGGAATGACTGTCGGGGTAACATACTTATGGAAAAATAGATTGAACCCAACTAAGAGTGAGAGTCTGTGGACTTATCTCAACTCAGGTAGCAAGCAATTTATATAGGGAGTTCTGCTAACACTGCCCTAAAGATAGGATGCCTGCTTGGGAAAAAGGGCCATTTGGGGGCTTGAATTCCTAATCCACAAGCAAATTAATTTATTTATTTTCTTTAGTTTATTTATCATGGACCTTGTTAGTTTACGAGGAATCAAACTAAGAAGGAGCTTATATCAGCTTAGACCTATCTCAGATTTACTGAACTAAGGGAGAATCTGTGCATCCGTTGAACAAATTTTCCAACCATAAGGGTGGCTACTAGGAAAAGGGGATTGTTCAATCCAAAAGTAACCCGAGTAGTGTCTAAATGGGGTTGTAAAGGACTTGATCCAAATAGAGTGCCCGCATGGGATGCGGTCGCTAAGGGCTTAAGTCAAAACCCTGGAGAAGATGACATGGCCAGTCATATATCAAATAAGTATTTGGTGTCCAACTCAAGAAGAAAGCTTGGGGACTCACATTTGCTGAGAGTGGTGTATCCACCGGGTGAGTAGTTGTTAGCATAGAGAATATCAACCAACTTAAGGTGCCCATTGATTTGCAACAATCAGCCTAGGAAGAAAGCTCAGGGACTCATATCCTCCTATAGCAAAACTGATTGGATGGTCTTTTGGGCAGAGCTATTCGAGTGGGTGACTTGAGTGGGCCACTAGACTTATATCAACTCAAATGTAGTCAAGAGGAAAGGAGCTTCTGGGGGACTTATCCTAAACCTCAAATATACTCGACCTAATTAGATTATGATGATTAGTTCAAGAAGAAACAACGGGGACTCACATATTCTTAAATAATATCAACACGAGGTAGCTTACTGGCTGGGCTGTGAAGTCTACTATACTAACAAGGTGCTTATTGGTTTGTAATGGTCAAGTTAGGAAGAAAGCGAGGGGACTAACATCTTCCAAATAAGTGACTACTGGGGTGAAATACTAGCGAGGTAGCATGTAGACCTGACCTAGAGCAGCTAATGAGTGAGTGCCATAGGGGCTTGCTCTCACATCAAAATAACTCGAGATAAAAGATATGTGTTTGTTTTTATGCATGTGTTAAAAGGGAATAGGTGGCCTCTGGGAGACTCTTACACCTACCTCAAACACATTAGAGATTTTGTTGAAATGGTGCCATGGATGGAAAATAGGAATTTCCCACTAAGAAAGGTTGCTGCTTGGGTTCTCTCACACCTAACTTAGTTATGCTAATTGAAATAGGATGCCACTCGGGTTCTCTTACACCTATTCTAATAGTGCCGAGAGATTATGTTTGTGTTGTGAAAGAGGGATAGGATGCCACTATGGGACTCTTACACCTATCCTAAACACATCATGGCAGATTCGCAAGACAAGCAAATAATGCTTCGAAAGAAGAGAAGATTTTGATGAAATAGAATCAAATTTTTGTTGATTGATAGAATTATTTTTAAACATGATTTATTTCATGGGTAATATTTCTTTAGATAAGGCTCATTATTTGAAAGCATTGGGTGTTCCCCTTTACAATCAATGAGCTGATAAGATCCTCCTTAGTAGGCCTTCTCTATGACATAGGGGCCTTCCCAAGTGGGTTCAAACTTGCCTCCCATCTTTCGATGGCAACAATTGGTCTCCTTAGGACTAACATAAGTTCTCTTACTTAGAAAGACTTAGGGACCAGCTTATTGTGCACTTGAATCATTTTAATCTTGTAGAACTCAAGGTTTTGGCATGCCCGTAGGCGACTCTCTTCCAAACCTTTGAGCTCTTCTAACGGTAATCTGATTGATGACCAACTGAGAATCCCCAAAGATGTTGATGCTCTTGACACTGATAGTGATGGCTAACTCCAGACTGGCAATCAAAGCCTCATAGTTAGCTTCATTGTTGGTGCAAGGGTTGAAAAGATAGTATAAGAATCTCATCACATCGTGGTATGGAGTTAAAAGAACTATTCCTACCCATGCCTTTCCTGGAATAGTAGATATGGTGCTTCCCCTTTATGAAAAGAAGCTGCACCATCAAAATACATCTCCCATTGGTAGTTGTCAACCTCCCCTAAGTTCATGATTTGTTCATCGTGGAGATCACTAGCAAAGAATCGAGAAGTGGATGTGTTGCTAAGAAATCTGCTAGTGCTTGTCCTTTTATCGTACGGAGGGGTACAAAGGTGATATCAAACTGTGAGAGGATCATGGACCATTGTGCCAAATATCTGGATAGTGTTGGCCGTGTCATGAAGTACTATAGTGGATTTGTTCGAGAGATTAAGTTCACCTAATGAGAAAGCATATAGTGTCGTAGCTTTTGAGAGGCAAAGATTAAAGCTAGGCAATATTTCTCAATAGGTGGATAGTTTACTTCAATAGAAATAAGATGATGGCTGAGGAAGTAGAGAGCATTCTCCTTCCCTTCATCATTAGCTTGGGCCAACAAAGCACCGAGAGAGTCATCCAATTCAGCAGTGTAGAGGATAAGTGGCTTGCCCGAGATAGGGGCTGCTAGAATTGGCGGCTTCACTAAATAATGCTTGATGTCTTCAAAGGTATGTTGGCACTTGTCATCCCACTTGAATTTAGCATCCTTTTTAACAAGTGTTGAGAATGTCTTGCATCTCCCCGATAGGTTGGAGATAAACCTTTAGATACACTAGCCATCCTTGGAAGGATCTGAGTTGAGTTAAACTCTTAATAGGTGGCATTTCTAAGATAGCTTGATATTTTCAGGATCTATTTCTATTCTCCTATGTCAAACAATAGGCCCAAGGAATTTCCCTGAAGCTACTTTGAATGCACACTTCAGGGGATTCATTTTGAGGTTATATTATCTTAACTATTTGAAAACTACTCTCAAACTAAAGAGATAGTCTTCCTTTTCTCTGCTCTTCACTACTAGATCATCAATATAGACTCAACCTGACAATAGATGAGTTCATTAAAGATCTAAGTCATGACCCATTGGTATTTAGCACCAGCATTTTTAAGGTCGAAAGGCATGACCCTATAAAAAGATTCTGACGGGTTTGAAAGATGTGTTTCTTTCATCTTCATGAGACATCTTAATTTTGTTGTAGCCAGATGACCCATCCATGAAAGAAAGAATCGCATGAGATGAGATGATGTCCACCATTAATTTTGGTATAGTAAGAGGAAACTCATCCTTAGAACATGCCTTATTTAAGTCCCCAAAATTGATGTATATGTGAATTTGGCCATTCTTTTCTTAACCGGGATGACACTGGCTAACCAAGTAGAATATTTTCTTCTCTGATGAAGCTAGCATCAATCAGTTTCTTAACTTTAGAAATGACATGTTGTTCAATTTTTAATCGCATGCGTCTATGAGCTTGCTTAATAGGGGTAGTGTTAGGGTCTATTGCTAACTTGTGGATTGCTACGTCAGGAGATAATTCGGGCATCTCTTCATAACTTCATGCGAAGTGGTCTTTAAATTCAATAAATAGCCTTACTAAGTCATTAGTTTCTTCTTCATTCAGCAATGAACTGATGTATGTCGGGCATGGACTTTCTTCTGTCCTGAGGTTGATTTCTTTATGCTTGTTAATTGTCAAATGGACCTCCTCTTCAGATTCTAGCGATACCTCTTTGATATGGAGATCATCTGGATCATTTGAGATTTCTAAACACACATTTTTATAAGAGTTGGTGTTGTGTGAAAAGAACCTATCAGACTCCAAATGATTGGTAAAAACTATGCAGTAATCGTTATCTTCGACTGGACCCACTATACTAAATCTTAGTCCTACTCTTGATTGTGCTTCCACTGTATTTTCATAGCACACTGCGCTCTAAACCATGTATGAAGAACTAAACCTTTTTGTATAAGATTATGAACACAAGGTGAGTAAAAGTCAAATGGTAATTCCATTAATTCTTTAAATGTATCCTCCTCAAGTTCTATATCAACTTCAGGACTTGAGGATGATGATCCCAAAAAGAATCTCTTTGGCTTCATATCACTAGAAGACTTAGGGGCTTCCTTAACTACTAAATCTTCAACTTTTTTAGATGAAAGTGAGGTTAGAGCTATGGTTCCTAGTTGCTACCTAATAGTTTCACATAAACCTGATTAGAATACTTTGCTTTCTCTAGAGGCCTGATCTTCGCCACTTTCTAGATTGAAAGTCACCTATAATGGAACCCATTGAAAGGGTTGGTTGGTATACTAATCACATTAAACTCATCCTCCGAGTTAGATTCTAAGTCTATGTGAATAGTAGGGGTACTCCTATGAACTAGAACATAACCACTATTGGCTGATGGTCAACTAGGGGGTCTTCCACCTCTGAACTACCTCTGCCTCTGCCGGTGGAGGTTGAGTCATCCTATCCACATGTCCATATGATGGAATGAACTATGGGTGAAATGTGATATGCGGATCTATTTCTTCTTCAATTCCCCTTTCTTGCTCACTTGGATTTTTATTTTTATTTTTTTTTCTTTTGTCTTTTCTTTCTCTTCATTTTCTTTTTCTTTTGAATTTGAGTTTTTTCTAAGTTCACGGGAAATGCTATTTTGAGGAAGATAGTAGGTCACATCCTCATAAATCTCAACCTCTCGAACCAAAAATTTATTTTCATCTCTCTTGACATGATATTCAATCTCATCCTTTCTAAACTTGATGTAATGATGAAGCGAGGATGGAATTATCTTGTTCTAATGTATCCAAGGCCTACCGAGCAAAGTAGTGAATGAAGTATTCGAATCAATGATTTAAAACTTGGCTTCAGTCTTCCAATGACCTATCGCCAAAGGTAACACTATGGAACCTAAATCCTGCTCACCTTGTTCATTAAGTCCTCTCAATATCATCTGATCTCCTCGGAGTGTGGAGATGTCAATCCTCAAATATGCAAGGGTCTTTAGACTCATAATGTTCATCGATGCACATGGATCAATGAGAACTCTAGCAAGCCTCAATCTTCCCATGTCAACTGTGATGTAGAGGGGACGGTTGTGCTCCAAGTCTCCCAAAAGAAGGTCTTCATCTGTGAAGGTGATTCCCTGAGCTTTTTTTGTGTAATGTGCCTCCTCACCTATAACGGTCGGCTGAGCTAAGCATATCTCAGAATCAAGGAGAGCCTTGATTAATGATTCCCTCATCTCTTTGGATAAGATAAGGGCATCATATATGCTTAGCTTAGATGACAACTTTCTTAGATGAGAGAAAACATTGTAATCCACCTTGGACTGATCCTCCACAAGCATATCCAAGGGTGGAGCATCTTGTGGAGGGGTTTCTCAATGCTCTATACCAATGACTTATTTCCCTTTATCTTGAGGTGTTGCCTAGAGGTAGAACCTTGCCACTACTGAGGTTGACTTCGATCTCTTGTGGTAATGGAAGGTTCTACCCATTACATCGTGCTCACTGCTTCTCCTATGGGACCCTCAAAATCGGATGATTCCAAGTCTATCTCAAGAGGTGAACTCATAGTATTCAGAGTAGGAAAATCCAACTCTGAATTAGAAAGAGGAAGATAAGAATTGTTATAGTTATTTTGACTTGAAGAGTTATCATTAAGAATAGAAGTAGGCAACCCATCAGAAGTGATAAAGATGTAATTCAAGCTAGCTTTATTCTTCAATTTCTTGGATTTGATAGGTAACATAAAGTAGAAATCAAGTAAAGTTAGTGGGGTAAGGGATTTGATGCCCTTATCCGCCGATACAAGACTTCTACTAGTAGAAAAAGAAGAACTAGCTGATGTAGAAGAAGTCATCGATGTGGTAGCTGCAATGGTAGATTGGAGGCTGGACTCGATCGATGGTTGTGCTGGGCTATCCCGCACACATGCGCTCAGAGCTCCACCTTTCCCGAAGGAACTTGCAACTTGCAAACCTTCCTTGATGTTGGAGGTTTGAGCTGACTCAGGCACCTGCAAGGAAAGTTTCTTGATCTTTTGGATGAACTTTTTAGAGGTTTTGGATAAAGAAATATCTGAACCTTCTTTGGCTTTGAAAGGATCACAAGTATCCCCAAGGATTACCCAAATGGAACTGGATGGTTATTTCACAAGGTATTCCTTCGAGATAACTGCAGTATCGGTCTTGAAGCTATGTTCAAGTCAAATGTGAAGCAATCCTACAACACATGACCTAGCATACAGTGGTAGGGGCAAAAGTTAGGATCATAGCTTTTGCCCACATCCTTCAGTCTCCTAGGCTCGGGTAGCTAAAAATTAGGCTTCTTTAAGAGATTCTTAAAGATCTTCTTGATTACCTCCCTCTTAAATTAATAATTTGTTAAGCTTATCTAAAAGAGTAGGTAGACAATAACTACATGACAATGGGTATGTATGCCACTACTGTTGATGGTATGGTTGAGGAGGCAATGGTGCTGGCCATGGAGGCTATTGTGGAGGCCGGTAGGGCTGCCTTGGTGGTGGTAAAGGAGGTGAAGTCACGAGGTTGTGATCTCGACGATCTCTAGGTTGCTTCCCCTTATCTACCCCTGTCACTGCTCCTGGCTTCTTCTCATAGAACTTTTGTGGCTTTGCTTTGGGCAACTGGTTTTGAAAAGGCAATTGTTTGGCCTCTCCTTGTAGACTATCCGTCTTGTTGATTAGCTTCTCAAATGTTTTGATGGTGAAACCCTTAAGAATGAAGGCGATCGGGCCATGGATATTCTTTAGAAGAATCTCAATGGCATGTTGCTTAGACAACTGTGGCTTGCATTTCATACTCAAGTTACACCATCAGAGAATATAGTCAACAAGGGACTCACCTCGGTGTTGTTGTGCTACAATGAGATCATCAACATTAATCCTTTGAGCTCCAGTGAACCTCTTGATGAAGAGTTGCTCCAACTCAATAAATGTCTTTACTGAACCATTGAGAAGTTCAGCATACCAGTCAAAAGCTATCCTTGCTAGGCTACTAATGAAGAGGCAGGATAGTAAAGCATCATTGCCACTAGCATTGCAACAACTGGCCCTAAAGTGTGTAATATGCTACCTTGGGTTTCTATTGCCATCAAAGCTCTTGAAGGATGGTAGCATGAAACCCTTAGGATATTGGATAACATGAAATTCCTCTGGGTAGGGTCTACCCTTTGGAACTGATGATCCTCCCTGGGCTTGAGCCAATGCTTTCTTCACTTGCTGCTCAACCATAGATCTAATGTCTTTCTCCTATATGGAGGTACTTTCCACTACCTTCCTATACATGCTAGTGCTACCTTGCTCAACGGGAGGTAAGGTCTTGACTGGGTCCAAGACATGCACTAACTCGCTAAGACATATGTAGTAGGATGAACTGGCTTTATTTCAAGTACTGACGCTACAATTAGTCCTCAAGCTGTCTGGCCATCCTATCTATCTGTTCATCTTTCTGCTTTAATTGATATCGGAGGTGATGGGCTGATTGGGCTGTGTCTTCCTGATCAACCTCATCACCTTCCATGGCCTATTGCTCCCTGAGGAGGGATCCCCTAGTATCTACCATACAGACCCCAGCTAAGTCTCCCAACAAATCATCTTTGTTGGGATCAAAGCTGATCTTCTCCTCATCTGACCAGTCATACCCCAGAATTTCATTCTTTTCTACAAGATAATGAGCCACTATCTCCTCAAGAGAATGATCAATCTGAATGGGCACAAATAATTTTGGCTGATCGGTGTGCTCACTATTATGTACTGAGAGGCACCAGACCTTTCCTACTATTAGAGAGTCAATCTTATGAGGACTATACTCACTAGAAGAGACACACTCCTGACTATCACTTTCTGAAAGGGTTGACACTCCTAGGAGGTTCTATCATCTGCATGGGCTATCATCCGCTCCCCATAATACCATCTACCATCTCCGCTAAACTGGGTGTTGGTGAAGGGATGACCACTATGCTTCGGGGTCGCCATTCCCTCCGCACCACAATTAGGGCAGAAGGTCGACCAGGAGAGCTTGGCCTCGCCATAGTAGGTGGTGTAGATGGAATAGGATCCCTTGGCCATAGCCGGATCACCAACGGGGTACCCTTCTCCCTGGATATGGCCTTCATGGCCTTCGGTGGAACTAGAGATGCTGTGACATGAACAGGTGATGGCGGACGGGGGGTAGAGCGGTGTGGTGGAGACACCACCTACTCTCTCAGGACAATGACCCTCTTCCTATGATGGGTCATCCTTGTGAGTATGTTGCTATCTATATGGTCAGTGTGGGTAGTGCACCGAGCTCAAAAATTGAAGAGTACAGAAGATACCGACTGGCGATTGAACCTCTGCCTCTCCCTATTGGTGATACAAATAGATGTATGGGCCTCTCTGGCCCTCTCCTATCAAAGATGTTTTCACACGCTGTGGGTGATGATAGATCTCAAATTAAATTGAGCTCTGACTCAAACGTCCAGATGCCAACCGCATAAAATTGATGAGGCGGCATACACCTACTGGTAATTTGGGTGCTAAACCACTAGTGGAGGTGAAGTACAGATCCTCCTAGCATCCTCTCTATCTAACCCAAAGAGAGGATGAAACTAGTTTGTTATAACCAATGGGGTGATCAAAGTAGGTACCTCCTCTACAACTAACCGCGTAGTAGCCTCCATCTCCCTAAAATCTTGATATGATATTGCTTAATCATGCGATTTTTATTTCTCCTCTGTGTCCGAGTAGGATGAGAAGAACTAGACCTAACCTCAAAGGCTATAGAGGCAATCTCTGGGATTAGAGGAGCCTTACCCTTAGAGGGTGCCAAAGAGTGGGTGCTAGCCCTTATCAAGACAGAAACCATGGAGCCGCAGCAGCACGGAACCATGGGACTACCACCGCTATTTAATGATGGATGTCAAAATCTGATGGTAAATCGACCAATGATCACCGCTCACCGCATATCAAGGCTTGAGGGGAGTGCCCTCACAGGTGATCTTCACCCCCCACCCCAACATTCTCTCTATCTGACCCAAAGAGAGGATGAAACTAGTTTGTTATAACCAACGGGGTGATCAAAATAGGTACCTCCTCTACAACTAACCACGTAGCAGCCACCATCTCCCTAGAAATCTTGATATGATATCGCTTAATCATGCAATTTTTATTTCTCTTCTGTGTCTGAGTAGGATGAGAAGAACTAGACCCAACATGGAAGGATGGAGAGGCAATCTCTGGGATTAGAGGAGCCTTACCCTTAGAGGGTGCCAAAGAGTGGGTGCTAGCCCTTATTGGCAGCACGGAAAACCACGGAGTGCGCAGGCACTGCTGAAGCTGATGGGACTATCACTGCTTTCCTATTTAATGATGGGATGTCAAAATCTGATGGTAACTCGATCTGAATGATTGACCCCACCACCATCTGACACAAGGGGAGTGCCCTCACAGTGATCTTCACCTCCTCAAAACCTCTACCAAGTGGATAAGGAGGGTATGATCAGCTCAAGGGAGATTGGCCTGATCCAAGGCTAAGTCCATGCCGTAGGGGAAAGTGAACACAAACTTTTGTGAACTTGCCATTTAAAATCAACTGCAAACTAAAGAATTGAACTGTATCTATAACTGGGAGTGATGCTGAGAATCTGCAATGTTTGAAACAAGCTTGGATTAGATTTCTATTTTTGTTGATCTCTGAATGTAAATTTAAAATTTGAACCCACATCCAACATCTTGGAAGTGTTAAGTGGAGTTCAAATGGATTTAGAGAAGATTTAGAGATTTGATTGGAAAGAGGAATTTTTGTTTGAATATGAATCCAACTTCAAAAAATTTGGGTATGTTAAAAAATGGAGTTGAATATTTTTAGAAAGATTCTTCCATAGGTTCATGTTTGAAATTAGATTTTTTATTTGAGGACCCTTTCCTTTAACAAATTTGGGTATGTTAAAGTAAGGGTCAATTGGTTTTGTTTTTGATTTGGTATTTTGAAATTTTACTTGACAAATTTGGGTATGCTAAGAGAAGTGTTTGAAAATAACTATTTCTTTTTTGTGAATTGTTATTGACTTTGAAAATTGGAATTCCCACTTAACAAATTTAGGTATGCTAAGTGCAGAACCCAAGTGTGTTTTGTGTTTTGAAAGATTTTTTTTTTTGGAAATATGATTCTTAGCAAATTTGAGTATGCTAAGGAAGTCCTAAAGTGTTTTATTTATTTTGGATATTTTGATTTTGTAAAAGTAGGATCCTTAGCAAATTTAAATATGCTATGGGAATCTTAATGTGTTTACTTTTGGTTTTGATTTGTTTTTTTTTGAAAAGTAGGATCCTTAGCAAATTTAAGTATGCTAAGGGAATCCCAATGTGTTTCCTTTTTTGGTTTTGATTTGTTTTTGATTGAAAGTGGAGACTTTTCCTTAGCAAATATGGTATGCTAAAGATGAAGTTCCACTTAATTTTGTGAAATGAAAATTTCACTTAGCAAATTTGAGTATGCTAAATGAAATTCCGAAAGATGTGTTCAAAAAAAATTTTTTTATGTTTTGGTATTATTTTGAAAATAGAAGCTTCATTTTAGCAAGTTTGATATGCTAAAAAGTGAACTTTCAAAAGTGCTTGAAAATTTTGGTTTTGATTTTTGAGACTTCACTTAGCAAATTTGAGTATGCTAAATGAAGTTCCAAATGTGTTTAAATTTTTTTTTTTGAATTTGGAGACTTCACTCAGTAAATTTGAGTATGTTAAATGAAGTTCCAAATGTGTTTGAATTTTTTTTTTGTTTTTAATTTGGAGACTTCACTTAGCAAATCTGAGTATGCTACAAATGTGTTTGAAAATTTTTTTGATTTTTAATTTGGAGACTTCACTTAGCAAATTTGAGTATGCTAAATGAAGTTCCAAATGTGTTTTGAATTTTGAAAATATGATTGTTAAGTCTTGATTTTTGAAAAGAAGACTTCCATTTAACAAATTTGGGTATGTAGGAATGGAAGTCAATCTTATTTTTGCAAAAATGTGAACATTTTGTTTTGTATGTGATTATTTCTTTTGAAAGAGGGAATTCCAACTTAGTCATGTATGGAACATGTTTAAGTGGGATTTCAAATGATGTTATTTTTATTTGGTGAAGAAATCTTCATTCAATAAATTTGGGTATATTGAGTGGAGATGTTCATATGTGCTTTTTTTTAAAAAAAAAATAGTCTTGTTTGAAAATGAAATTCCATTCAATAGGTGTGGGTACATTGAATGGAAAGGTTCATGTGTGCTTTTGAAAGGATGATTGTTCATTTTATTTTTGAAAATGAAATATTCATCAAAATGAATTAAGGGAAGATGTTCATTTGTGCTTTTGAAAAAGATTGTTAATTTTATTTTTTTTAAAGATTCCTACATGTAACAATTATGAGAACTGTTAGATGAGGGTGATTTAAGAAAATTTTGTGAAAAATATTTTATTATGTGCATTTTTGAAAGAGTACTTTTTGAAAAGCATGATTTTTATAAGGGTTATTTTGTCTTCATTATTTTAAAATGAACCTTTCCATATCATAGAAATGATAAGGAGGAAGTCTTTAAATATTTTCTTTATGTTTAGATCTTTTTATTTTTACCCATTGGAGAACCCGATGGGGGTTTTAAGCCCAACATGGGGTGAGGTCCTAAAACCTAAAGATGTTGGCTAGCTTAACTTAAGAATGAAATAAGCTAAGTGCCAATGGAATGAAAGATAGTCTTGGATTCATACCCAAGTACAAACCCACTATCGATAGTTAGAGACAATGATCATTTACCAAAGATGGAGAGATGAAATTAGCGGAGTCACCAAAAAAATCTTTGGTGAAATTTTCAAGATGAAATTCTAAAAGAATAAGATATATACTTACATCTTCACTCTATGCGGGATAAAATGAGGATGGAAATATATATCTTCTTCTTTTTGTGTGTTTTGACACCACGTAGATCTGAAAATGTTCTTATTCAGGATGATCGAGTATGACATTGAGGAGAGGTATATTATCTCAAAAGATGGAAGTCACCACCCTACAACGGACCTAACCACCTCAACAAGGACTCCTAAGGACAAGGGGTCTGCATATGTACCAAAGATTTTTTTCCTACTTTACATGAAAATGTAAAGCAGAGTTTATTTTAAATCGGGTTCATTAAGTTCCCTATAGGGGCAAGCCCCCATAGTTAATTACATTCTAAGGAATGAAATCCCTTAGGAATACTCTCGATTAAGGAAAATGATCATTATCTTCAAATATTTCAATATGGCAGGACTATCAATCGATTATTTTATTTCAGAAGATTAAACGGGATTGATCAAAGAGAGAGTTATTATTGAAGCCAAATGAAGATAAGTTGGAGATGCTCACGATACTAGAAAACCTAGCGAGCATCTCAAACTCTCCTATGGTTAGGCTTTATATTTTTGAAATTGATATAATTTGTTTGAGTTAAATGTTTCATTAGAAATTTAGGGCTTATGATTCTATAACACAAGATTATGGAAATTTCTAAGAGGTGAGGATTTATGCTTATGGCCCATGGAAGGAAGAGATAACCTTAGAACCTAAATCTAGGGAGCTTTGGCGAGGGCCGAAAGCACAACCTAAATCTAAGGCAAAAAATGGGTATTTGATTTGCCTCCACAAGAGAGGATAAATCACCCAACTGCTTTGACTTACAACCACCTGGGGGTGGCCACCAACTAACTCCTCCTATGATTTTAAATTCATGTAGGCAAGTCATATGCTTTATGCAAGATAGCTAGACTGTTATTTATTTAGAAAGAGACTAAGTCCTTAAACTCACTCCCTAAAGAGACTAGATCATGTAAGGGTATGCTTCAAATGACCTAAATCTAATGCAAATCAAATTATGTTTTATTTTTATTTTTTGGACAATCATTTTGACTCAGGCTAATAGGATTCATATGCCTAATGCATGAGAAATGAGATTATTGGTCAAAATCAGCGAGAAGGGAGGAGGTGTGTTTCCACCATGGCTCTCAAAGGTCAAGCCAAGTTTCTTTGGAAAAGGTGGAAGCCCTCCAATCATAAGTGAAAATAATATGCATTTATGCATGATGTTCTAAAAGAAATACTCATCCAGCTAAGGGGTTGCTAATTCTTTTATCTTGATTTTAGCCTAAGCTTTAGGTGAGGTTATGAGTTCTTTATTTTAATTTTGAATTATTAAATTTGGTAGAAGATGTATTTCTTCCTAAGAGCCTAATCCACATCCAGGCCATACATCAAATAAGGAAGAAACTAGGAAAAGGATGTCATCTTAATGCATAAGCTAAATAAACCATCAACCAATTATAAAGCTAATGCAAAAGAATAAGAGGCCATTTGTGGTCGGGCACCACAGTATAAACCCAAAAATAAATTGGGTAGCCAAGCTCTATCCTTATACAACCCGGACTACAAATGAATTAAGTACAATTAAACAAGAAACTCATTGTTATGGGGGTCTTCAAGCTTCATTTATTCATTATTCTTTTCTTCTTTCTTCCTCTTTTTTCTTTCTTCTTTGGTTCCTTCTTTTGGATGGCTGAAAGATGGTTGCTCTAAAGGCTTCACATGGTGCATAAGATGAGATATTATGACCAATTCTTATCCTAATCCCCCATAACAAACATTCCAAAATCCTAATTATAAAAATACATGAAAAGGAAAAGTAATTAAAGCTAACACCTACAAAATAAAGATTAGCTAAATAAACCATACAAATCCCAAGCATGTATATTGGACTTAGCACCCCACACATGGGTAACCAAGTCCACTTGGCCTATTGGGTTAAGCTTAGGGGTGTAAGCACCTACACAGCAAAAGCATTTATATATTTACTTATTACAGCACCCCTTAAGCACAATCCCTGCAGAAAATAATGATTAGACTAAATCATCCTATCATTCATTCTATGCACATTCAACCTAACATCCAGACTAAAATATATATCACAAAATAAAAGCAAACATCAAATCATGCACCACCCTAACCTAAAGCTAGAAGTGGTGACTTAGTCTAAATGTGTGTTCTTTAGAAGGTTTGTGTGGTATGCTTAACTATGGCTTTAGGATTTGTATTTTCTAAGTGTGAAAATGTTCAACTTAGAGGATGGTTTCATTTAAGTTATTTTACTAATTTGGGTTGATTTTATTTTGTATTTTTATTAGGTTTGAAAGAATCCTATAATTAATTACTATGTTTAAAGAGAGGGAAGAGAGAAGATAACTTCTCTTTCCTTCCCTACCTAAGTAATTTCTAAAATGGATTCATGTTTAGTTTTGTTTAGTGAATGTTTTATCATGTGTTTTAATTAATCCTAAGTTTAGATCAATTCTAAATAAACCTATTCAAAAAGAAAGACATTTTAAGATTAAATAAAGTGAACTAAACTCACAAAGCATACATCACTTCATTCTTTCCCAACATGTATAACATGCATATGAACAAATCCTAAGCATATTTATACATACAAATGAGAATATTTAGTACACTTCATAATGAATGCTAAGTAGTTTACTTAAGAAAATTTGAATGCTTATGATGCATGATTTCCATTAAGTAGAAAAGGTGTTTCTTATCTAATTTTCACATGCACACATGAATGTATTAAAGGAATAAGTGAGTACGATGCCATTGTTAACCATGAGTGTAAGATACAAGACCTACTTAGGCTTACTTAAAGCCTCAAACCCTGGGTTGTCCAGACTAATATACCACTTTCCTTAGATACAAGCATATGTACAAAATAAATGAATGGAAAAGAAAGGATGCAAAAGTTTGTGTTGGTTGATTTATTTTTGTTTATTCAATTTACATGTACAAGTGTAGGTATCCATTTCTTTTCAAATAAACTAAACACTTTACTAAATCATATTCAAAACTAAGTTAAAAGAGGGGAGAAGAAAAACTATACTAGGCACATCCTTATATTTTACTCACATACAAGCTTATAAATAAAATATAAGTAACACACTTTTCGTTTTGGTAATTAATTCATATATTTTGGAAATAATTTAGATTTAATAGTGATAATAGCCACTCATATTTCTATTTTAGCCAAAACATGCAATTTGGCATAAAAGAAACATTTCACTTTCATTTTGACTTTTAAAAAGAATGAATGCATGAAATTCATATGACATACACATTTAGCATGTTAGGAAGGAACTAAAATGATGAAAGCATGTAAACACATTCACCCTAATTAATTTCTAAAGACAATCTTATGAAATAAGAAAGCTTAAAGCAAATCAAATTATTTTTAAAGAAGATTTGGTTTTGTTTTGAGTTTGATTTAATTTGAGAAATGTGAGGTGAGTTAGATATTCTTAACCCATTTCCACATGTGTTTGATATTTTAGTTCAATTTTTAGATGATTAGATCCATTTTATATTTTGATTAGGTTAAGGTATGAATTAAATGTATTAATTACCCCTTACCTATACCACGTTAGCATATTTAATCAAGTAATCATGAGCCAATGAGATGGCATAAAATCTCACAAGGAATTTATATTTGTAATGCACCTAGGAAGAAAAGTCCTAATGCAATTTGGCTCATGATTAGTGATTAATTAAACTAACAAGTTTAACTTAAGTAATTTCATAACCCCTCTCACACATGTGAGTTAATTTCAAACTTAGGCTCTTAAACACCCAAAACATCTATCCAAGATAGATTAATTAAGTTCTATAAGGTTTTAGAATTTTATGAAATTAATTAAGGGGTAATTAGTGAATTAACCCTTAAAGGATGGATTAAAGAACAAAAGGGGGTTTAGGGAATATCTCAAGGAAAGTATCCTAAAATTATTCTCTAAATCTTACATTCACTTAATTGAAACTTAATTGACTCAATCAGAGGGTTAAATCACTAATTATGCCCTTAATTAAGCTTAATTACATTAAGTAAGTGATTAAAGAATGAACTAGCAATTCCCCTAATTAAACTACTAATAAATCCCAATAAAATGAGGCGGAGTCCTCCCACCAATTAAGTATAAAAAGTTTTGGATTAATCAGAGGAGTAATTAAAAGGAAATTAACAAATTAACATTCCCAATAAAACCCAAATTCAGAGAAAAATACTATTTAAAATCCATTAAAATTAATTTTAGAATATTCTATATTCAATTATCTTTCATATGCAATTTATTTCATTTTTTTATTTTTCTACACTTATATATGATTTTTAGAAGGTTTGGTGATTAAGTAAAAATTATTTAATCCCTAATTATATTATTACGCTTTACAAATGGCATGACAAGATTGGGTATTTAACTCATATCATAATCATGGATGGCGACACACACGCTGCTTTGATCAAGGATCAGACGGTTGAGATTAAAGCCGCGGATCTGAGGGAGGAAAATGTGGATATTATGCATTTTAATCTTGGCCATCCATCCAAAATGCACGGATGGACGGCCAGAGATCCATCCCTACCGCTCTCAGTGAGCCATGGAGCCATGGAGACCGTCCATGTTTGATGATCCAGCTCGATTGAACTGATGAAACTCAACCCACACCATCAACATGCAACCTATATCACATTTAATGACTAAGATTCTATGGGATTAACATTCACTTCACAAAGCTCCAAATCATAGCTAGATTAAGCTCAGAAAATGGCTAACCTCATCGGAGGTGATCACTGACTCTCGATTCCCTTGAAAAAGCTTCGTCTGGTTGAGACGAAGCTTTGTTGAATGTTTGAGCTCTTGAAATTGAGTGGATGCTACTATAGACCAATTACCCTTGCCTTGAGCTCAATCTTGATCAAGATGGCTCCTCCTTTGCCTTAGAAACTTAGGAAAGAGCATGGGTAAGTTTGATTGGGGTCCCTGAGGGAGTGTGCAAAGGGAATTGCACTAGTTTTGTGTGTGGCGTGAATTTGGTTTTCGGTGGAGCTCCCCTATTTTCACACTATGAAAACCGTGAAGATGAAGTTTTATTTCACTCTAGGCAGCTTGCGGAGGCTGAGGAATTGCTTCTTTGACTTCCCTAGGTTCAATCGATTTGAGGAGTGTTAAGTTTGAATTGAATTAAGGGAAGTATATCTCCCCTTTTGGAAATAGATGGTCGAACAAGAGCTTGCCATTTTTGATCAATTTCCTTGATTTAGTGAGTTTGTTAGGCTGTTAGATGAGTCATTGAATTTAGTTTGGCTAGAGGAGTGGAATGGTGAACTCCCCATGTGCTCAAAATAAGTGGAGGCATGATTCCCATGTGGCCATTTCAAGGCATGTCCTGCTAGCCATTGTTAATGACCCAAACCCATTGGGTTGGGTGCACCACACTCCCTAATTCTCATTTGATCCACTAAGAGAGTGTCAAGTGGGTATGAAGAGGATTTGACCAAATTCCAAGTGGAATTGGCCAAAATTTACCCTATGGCCTAGGGGTAAAATGGTCATTTGACCTTGATTTTAGTTTGGGTATGTTTGATATGATGAGAAAATAGGTTTAGCCAAGTTTCATTGAATTTGGAGTTGGTTTGATGTGATTTGGTCATGTTGACCCATTAGGTCAAAATGGGTCAACTTAGGTCAAGTTGACCAAATGGTCAAATTGGGTTGAACCAAGAGTTGGGACAGGTTCATATGACCATTTGAAATGTTTTGGTGGCTTTGGTTTGATTCAATTTGGTTTAGGTTTGAATTTGGTTCATATGATTTCATTTAGGTCAAATGGGTCAAGTTGACCAATTTGACCCATTTATTTATTTAGGTCATGGGTAGGTTTAGGTTTGGTCATATGAAAGGGATTGGAATCTTTGTTTCCAATCAATTTTGGTTAAGTTTGAATTTGGCTCAATTTGACCCTTTAGTCAAGTTGGGTTCACTACCAAATAGGTTTGGTCTAGTTGGCCTATTGGAGCTTTGGTCAAGTTCAACAATCATTTTGGAATGAGCTTGACCTATTGGTTTCAATTAGTTTGGCTTAGATCAAGTTTTGACACATTTTTGACTTTTTAGGTCAAGTTGGGTCAACTTGGGTTAAGTGGCCAATTGGGCTAGGTTAGGCTCAAATGTTGTCTTAGTCAAGTTCAAACATTCACCATGAATGAACTTAGATCATTGGTTTCAATTAATTTGGCCTATGGTGGATTTTGGCTATATTGGATTTCATTTTAGCTAAGTGTTGACTTGGTCAACCCTTAGGTTTGACTTGATTTGACCCAATTTGATTGATTGATCATCTCATGATGATTGTGATGATGATCATGATGAGGTTGTGGGCTTAGTTCAATCCAATTGGTTAGAAATTTGGCTCATAAGGGTACTTTAGGTGACTTTGGGTCAAGTGAGCCTAAGTGAGTCAAATGGCTTGGTCAAAGCTTGATTTGAGTTTGATTGAACTCACATATGGATTTATGATTGAAATATAAATCCATTTACAAGTGGTTTGAAATCAAATGAGTTTTGATTCATTTGACAATTTCAAGTTTGAAGGGTGAACATGAAATGGATTTTGGCTTGATTTTTTTAATTGAGTTTTGGTTAAGTGATTGAAGTTTATATTTATATTTAGATTCATGATTGCAGGATTGATTGAATCATGAAGAAAAATCAAGAGTTCAGCTTGATTTGAAGTTGATTTGGCTAAGTTTAAGGGTTTGACTTGAAAGGCTTAGGTTAGATTTTGATTGAATTTGGGTTTGATCTTTGGAGTTAGTTTTGGTTGTTTGAATTTATATTTCATTTATATATTTAAATGTAAATGAGAATATAAATGGGTTATGAAAAAATTTCATGAGTTTGAATTGATTTGAACATGATTTAGGCTAAATCCTTAAGAGAAAATTAAAGTGACTTAAGAAAGATTTGTGATTTGAATTTGAATTTTGGATTTAGTTTGATTGATTTGAATTTATATTTCATTTATATATGTGAATATAAATGAGAATATAAATGAGTTATGAGAAAATTTCATGAATTTGAATTGATTTAGATGATTTAGGCTAAGTCCTTAAGAGGGGATTAAAGGACCTAAGAAGGATCTTGAATTTGGAATTTCAATCATGGATTTCAATCATGTGGCATTGATTTTAGTTTGGGAGTAAATCAATTAAGCTGGAATTAATTTAGGTTTGATGTTGATCTAGATTTTGACTTGAAAGAAGGAAGTGAGGACTGTGGTGCAAGCTATAGGGTAAGCAGATTTTCCTAACACTCTTAAGGCATGACCTATTCCTATGTCTAACTCTTCTAAGTCTCTAGGGATAGATTGAGTGTCCACATAGTCACTAGATGCATTTTAAGACTAAGGATCCCTTAAAATCTAAGAGAAGTCCTATGCTTAAGATGGAGGGGTTGAGAGGTTATCCTAAAAATGAGGTCAACACTCATCTCGATCATCTGAAGTTTCTAAGCACACCTCCTCATAAGAGTTAATGTGATTTGAAAAGAACTTATCAGATTCCAAATGAATGGTGATAATTAAGCACAATCACTTTCAATGACCGGACCCACTTCAAATCCTAATCCCATCTTGATTGAGAATGTCTCATTTATTATCCCATAACCTTTTGAAGTAATCCTATGTTTAGACCAAACATGTGGAATCAACTTTCTTTTAGCACATTTAGACATGTGACAAGTAGCAATCAAAAGGTAATTCTATTAAATCCTTATATGAATCATCCTCAAGTTATACATTAACTTCTTGACTTGAAGATGATACTCCCAAAGAGAACCTCTGAGTCTTCACATCTGTGGATGACTTAGGGGCTTCCTTAACTACCAAACCCTCAACTTTCTATGAAAAAAGTGTGGTTGGAGCTAAGGTTCCCAACTGATGCTTAACTATTTCACATATAGATTTGGATACATTCATGCTTTGCTTTGGAGGCCTGTCTTCATCGCTATCTGGCTCAAATGTCACCTCTTAAAGAATCTGCTGCTGAGAAGAGCTGGCTAGTACGATAACCATATAAGACTCATCCTCTGAACTAGATTCTAAGTCTATACGGATAGTGGGTGTACTCCTGGTAGCTGCGACGTATCTCCTATTGGGAATAAGATGGTTTTTTACCTCTAAGCCTACCTCTAAATTGTCCTCTTCCTTTGCCTGGTTGAGGTTGGGTCATCCTACCCACATGTTCGAATGTGGTAATGAACTATGGATGGAACCTAATGTCGGGCTCCACATCCTCCTCCAAGTCTATTTCTCACTCCCTTTTGTTATATTTTTCATTTTCTTTCTTTTTTTCCTTTTTCTTTTATTTTTGAACTTTGGCCAAGTTTATGAGAATAGACTTGTTGATTCTGATGGAGGTAGTAGGCTGCATCCTCATATATGCCGACCTCATGAACTGTAAATGGGTTAAGATCTCCTTTGACATAGTAGGTGATCCCACCTCTCACAAACTTCATACACTAATATAGATAGGATGGAACCATGTTGTTTTCATGTATCCATGGCATCCCAAGCAAAGTATTGAAGATGTATCTAACTCTATGATGTGAAACTTAGCTTTAGTCTTTCAATCATCTATCTCCAAAGGCAACACTATAGAACCTAAAGCCCTCTCACCTTGTTCATTGAATCCTCTCAACATCATCCTTTCTTTTTGGAGTTTGGAGATGTTGATTCTTAAGTAGGCAAGGGTTCTTAGACTCATAATGTTGACTAATGTACCTAGATCAACCAACACTATGGATAACTTAAATTTTCCCATATCCACTGTGATGTCGAGGGGATTATTGACCTCACTTTATGGAGTAAGCTCTCAACTTCCTCATCATAGATCTAGGACTCTTATAGACACTAAGCATTCTTTAGTCTTAAGACACTTCTAGTGATTAGGTCATCCAAATCCTTTTCTAAGCCTTTTGACTTTATCTTATGGACTTAGCCTTAACCAAATTCAAATCAACCCCAATTCAAATCGATTTTCTCAAATATTAAATTCAATCTCAAATCAAATCCCAACATAGATCATAAATCTAAATCAACTCCAAATGATTGAAACTCATGATTGAATTCAAACTCAAACTCCTTCTAAGCAATATGAACCACCTTCATATGCTTAGCCAAAACATCTTTCAAACCAAATCAAATTTGGTTGATTTCTTTATAAATCAATCATTCCTTCATTTATATTCACAAATATAAATGAAAACTAAATTCAAACCCAAATCAAATCAAATTTTGAATTTTATCCCTTTTAGCCAATTTCTTGAACTTGGCTAAATGATATCCAAATCAACTCAAAACCCATGGATTTCTTCATGATTCAATCATTCCTACAATTATTGATCCAAATATAAATACAAACTATAATTATCAATCCAAACTCAAGTCAACCCAAGTCAAGCCCATGTTGCCACTTTTGACTTGAAATTATGATATGAACCAAAATTCATTTGACTTCAAACCACTTGCAATTGGATTTATATCTCCATCCTAAGTCCATATATGAGTTCAATTAAACTTGAATCAAGCCATGATCAAGCTAATTGACCCATTTAGGTCCACTTAACCGAAAGGGACCTAAAATAACTTTTTGAGCCAAGTTCTAATTCAACCCAGATTGGATTTAACTAAGCCTATCCAAGCCCCATATCATGATCAACAATCATCCTAGGTTAATCAACTATCTTGAATTAGGTCAAACCAACTCAACCTAGCCCATTGACCAAGTCAACCTTTAGCCCAAATGAAACCTAAACTAGCCAAAATCCCCCATATACTAAATTGAATGAAACCATTGACTCAAAACCCACTCATAATCAATGATTGAGCATGACTAAGCCCTCACTTGAGCCAAATCAACTCCAATTAGCCATTTGACCTATGTTGACCCTGTGGTGTTTATTTTTGGATGTGGGACACCATGCAGATCTTAGGGGGTACTTATTAAAGTGATCGGGTATGATATTAAGGAATGATGAGCTATCTTGAAAGATAGAAATCATCACCCTATAATGGAACTAATTTCGTAATAAAGACTCCTAAGGCATGATGAGTCTTTGAATGTACTAGAGATCTTTCCCCTACTTTACATGGAAAAGTAAAGCAGGGTTTATTTTAAGCCAAGTTCATTAAGTTTCCTATGAAGGCAAGCCTCCATAGTTAATTCCATCCTAAGGAATGGGAATTCCTTAAGAATACTCTTGATTAAAGAAGGTAATTATTATCTCCAATGAATTCAAAGATAGGACTATCAATAAATTGGTTATATTTAGAAGATCAAATGGGATAGATCAAAATGAGAGATTTATTATTGAAGTCGAAAGGAGATGAATAGGGGATGGTCATGATACCAAGAAGCCTAGTGAGCCCTCCCAAATTATCCTATGGTTAAGCTTTATATGTTTGAAATTGAGGAGAATTATATATTTGAGTTGAAATTGTATTAGAAATCTAGGACTTATAATTTCATAATACAAGATTGTGAAAATCCTAAGAGGTGAGGATTTATACTTGTAGCTCCAATGGGAAATAGCAATCTCAGATCCTAAATCTAGGGAGCTTTAGTAAGGGCTAAAGCAAAAGATGTGTATATTATTTACCTCCACTAGAGAGAGTAAACCACCCGGCTACTAGACTTATAACACACAGAGTGGCAGCCAGCTAACTCCTCCATGATTTAAAATCATGTAAGCAATTCATATGTTTTGCAAGATAACTAAGTTGTTATTACTTAGAAAGAAAACCAAAGTCCTTAAACTCTCTCCCTAAGATACTAGAGTATGAGTGGAATGAATAATGAATTAGTCTAATGCAAATCTTATCAAATTTTTTTGACACTTCAATTTTACCAAGGCTTTAGGATTTTATATGCTTAAATGCATGATGAAATGGGTTATGGGCTAAATCAAAAGAGAAAGAAGTGTTTTCCATCATAAGCTCTCAAAGGTCAAGCCTTTTCTTGATCTGGAATAGATGGAAACCCTCTCTTAGTAAGAGTGAAACAAAATGACATGCATTATATTAAGCATACAACATCCAGCTAAGGGGTTACTAAATATTTTATTATCTTGATTTAATGCCTTTTCTTTATGTGAGGTTATGAGTTATTTTAAAATTTTAATTATAAGTTGTAGTTGGGTAAAAAAATTATTTTTCCCTAAGAGCCTAATTTCCTCCAGGCCATACAATAAACACCAATCATAAAGAAACTATAAGAGGCGATGATAGTGCATAATATAAATAAATCATCAAATAATTTATAAAGCTAGCGTAAAAGAATAAAAGCCCGGTGCGGTAGGGTGCTGCCGTACAACCCGAAAAAAAAATGGGTACCCGAGATCTACCCTTATATAACTGATTACAAAAGAATAATTACAATTAAGGATGAATATAGGCAATGGGAGCCTTCTTCTTCTTCAAATCTTAATGTCTTCTTTTCTCTTATTTTCTTCTTTGATTTGGCTCACTTCAAGGCATCACATAGCACATAAGACATAGTCTTTTTTAGCTAATGCTCATCCTAATCCCCCCATAACACTAATCCTAATTTCCAATTACAAAATTACATTGAAATGGAAAGATAAATCTAACTACACCGATAAAATAAAGGTTAGCTAAACATACAGTCCACCCAAGCAATTATATTTATAATTTGGGCTTAGCACCGCATACATGAGTAACCAAACCCACCAGTCCTAACTTGGATTATGCTTAGGGGCTTAAGCAACCTGCAAAGAGAGCATTTATAATCATTTTTCAGCGGCCCCTTAAGCATAATCCCTACAAAATAATAATTAGACTAATAACAACCTAACATCTAGTCTAAACATACACTCTAACATCCAGTCTAAAATAATACATCACAAATCCAAACATACATCAAACCATGCATCATCCTAACATAAAGCTAGAAGTGGTGACTTAATATAATGTGTGTGTTTTAAAGCTAGTGTGAAATGTCATAACTAAACTTTTGAGTTATAGTTTCCTAAGTGTAGAAAGATTCAATTTAAAGGGTGGTTTCACTTTAAGTTGTTTAATTAATTTACAAGCTCTTACTTAACATTTTCTTTATTTTATTTGACCTACATAAAATAACTAAGTGTTATAAAGAGAGGAAAAGAGATGATCACTCTCTTTCATCCCTACCTTAAATCACATCTAAAGCCAATTAATTAATCAATTCTCTTTAGTGAATGACTTATCACATAATTTAATTAATCTTAAGTTTAGTTTCACTTTAAATAAACTTATTCAATAAGAAAGGCATCTTAAAATTAATTGGAATGAATTACTATCACATAACACATGTTTGTTTATTTCTTTCCATCATATATAACATGTATATGGTTAAGTCCTAAACATACCTATACATGTAATTTACATTTTAGCATACTTGAATGAAGAATGTAAGCAAATGTATTTGGAATTGATATTTCATTTGGTTGAATTATTTTTCCATATTAATTTAAAGCTCTATCTAAATTATTATGCAAAAGCATAAAGAAATAACCTTAAATCACATGACTAATCAGCTCAACCAATTAAAGAAGATATGAATGCATATCTTTTTAAAAAAGGGGGGGGGTTTAATTCATTAATTAAGTACACATCCACATATATAAAAGTTTTAAGCAAGTACGTCGCCATTGTTCTGCACCAAGGGAATGGTAGGAACCTCCTTGGGGCTACTTAAATTCATGCATCCTTGGAATGTTTAGACTAATACGCCATTATCCTTAGATACATGTGGATGTATAAACAACTATAAGTATAGAAAGCCATGCAAAAATTATATTTTTGATTTGGTTGATTTATTTTTGTGTAAATGAATTAAAGTTATATCTAAATTCTAATGTCCAAATGCATAAGAGTGAAATCAGGTAGGTACGTAACCATTGATCTACACCAAGGGAACGAGGTAGGAACCTCCTGGGGCTACTTAAAGTCGTGCATCCCTGAGATATCCAGACTAATATACCACTAACATTCTTCCTTATATAAATCAACACATGAATTTAACGAAGAGATTTTATTTCATACACTAAATTTATATTCACTTAAATTTCCTATGTATATATAACTAAATTTACAATACATACGTATGTTCATCATTAATAAACATTTGAAAATATATTTGAGATTTATTAGTGATACTAGACACACATATTTTAATTTAAATCAACACATGCAATTTGACATGAAAGAAATCATTTTTATTTAATTAATTTTAAAAGAGATGAATTCAAGAATCATATGACATACAACATTTAGCATGATTGGAAGGAAATAAAACAACATAAGCATGTGATTTCATTCAAATCAACTAAGTCCTAAGGACAATCAAACAAATAAGATTATTTAAAATAAACCAAAGTTCTTTAATGTTATTTCATTTTCATATTTGATTTGATTTAAGGAATGTGAGAGAGGTTTGCTAATCCTTATACCTTCCCAAATGTGAGAGTTAAATTGATTTAATGAAAAGAAATTAGGTTAATTTTATGGATTGATTAAGTTAAGCATGGATTAAATTAATTAATTAACCCTTACTTATGTCACCTTAAGGTAATTAATTAAACAAGTATGAGCTAATATGATATGAAATCACAAAGAAAAGTAAATAGCAATGCTCCTATCAAATGAAAGGGGCCTAATGCAATTAGCTTATAATTCTTAATTAATTAAACTTGAGGAGCTCACTTAATTACTCCTTTGGTTTTCTCACACTTGTGAGCCAACCATTATTTCATTAGCTCTAGCTCTCTCTTTAGGTTATTGAACACCCAAAGAGCTACCCAAGAAACTTAATTAGATGAGTTCTGGAATGATTATGATTTCAATTTAATTAATTAAGTCATTTAATTAATGAATTAAACCAATAATTAATCCCAAATTAGTTGATTTCAAGTCAAGTGAAGTGAACTTAGGGAAAAGAATGAGAAAGAGATCCCAATCTCAGTCCCCTTGTCCATTCACCATCTCATAATGATTAAAAAGCTTAATTAATGATTTTCTTATTTTTTTTACAATGTTAATTAATCACATAATTAATTAAGAGAGTAATTAAGGCTAAGATAAGAAATTTCCCTAATTAACCAAGCAATAAATCTCAAAAAAATTATGGGAGGTCATTCTATTAATCAACCTCAGAAAGTTTGAAATTAATTACATGGGAAATTAGGGAGTAATTAAGTTATCAATTAAACCCAAACTAAGCCTTAATTATTATTTAAAATAAATTAAAATTCTTTTAAATTAATTTACTCTAAAATACATTTAAAATGAGTATTTATTTATATTTTTTAGAATTTTCTATAATTAGTTATGATTTTGAAAATTTTAATTGATTTAAGATCATTTTCATGAACTCTGTTAATTTATTTTATTAAAATAAATCTTTTAAACTTCAAAATTTAATATCTTTCAATCTAGAAGTCATTTTAATTTGTAATTTTTATGTTATCTAGATTGTAACTTCAATTTCAATCCTTAAAAATTTCAACTTAATATGATGTGTATTTTTGGTCTTATTAATGAAATTTAATTTTTACTAAAACTCAAATTAAGCTCAAAATATAGTAATATTTGGGGATTTGGGGTTTATTGGACTCCTTTAGGAAAGGCATATCCAACAAGTCCTTATTTCAAATTTTTTGTTAAGTATTTTATTTTTTATGAATTTTAAAGTTTTAGGTTATTTAAATAATTTTTAAAAATCAGAAAATCCCTAATTTCCAACTTAACACAGACCGACGGTTTGACATGGCATCGCAGCATGTAGCATCGCGATTGACCACGTTCTACATGTCATGCGACACACGGAATCATGACCGGGTCGGCATGGTCGAAGTTAGCATGCAAGCGGGAAAATGTGGAACAGTGACTATGATGTGCGAATCAGATCCGATCCATGCGATCAGAGAGGCAGAAGCACATAGATTCGACGCGATCTGGGCTATCCGATCCTGCGAATCGTGGGATCGATGACGGTATGCATCGCGGGTGGCAAAATGGAAAAATCAAAGGATTTGGGGAATTTTTCATGAGAGATAAATGAAATCTCCCCGAATGGGCTCATTTTCACATCGATTCATGCCGAAAAACTTCTATTTTATATTGAGATCATATAAAATAAAGAATGCGAGGGATTTCTAAATAAAAATCTTAAAATCGCACAAAATATTGTGACAAAAATGAGAAATCCTAAGGATGGCTACGAGTTTTTAAAGATCACCTCACCGGGGATGATTTTTGGCGACGGTGATGATCCGAGCACGCTTTTCAGTGGGGGAAGAAGCCTTAAATAAGCCTAGACCTTCGCCTTCACTTCAGAATGATGTCTTCTCTAATCGCAGCCACTTCCTTGAAATCCACTTATTTTTGGTGTTTTTACCCCAAAATCACGTGGAAATGATTGTTGGTTGGTTTGGGAGCTCTAAGGATTGGAAAATGAGAGTGGGAGAAGTTCTTCGGCCTCTAATGCCTTGGTTTTGATTTTGGCTAAAAATTTGAATAATAGTGATGGGGAGGTGGTTGTGATGGTAATGGCTTGATTGAGGACTTTGGATTTAATTCCTAAAGTCTTTCTTTGCTACCATAGACTCAACTCTATTGAATGTAAGTGTTGGGGAGGAGTTGAATGCATGTGATTGAGAGAATTAAATGAGCTTGGGCAGAATCCTATGTGATAAAGGGTCCATAAAAGATTTAATTAGGTTGGGTTGATTTTGAGTTGATCCCAAATGGGTTTTGGTCAAGTTTGATCAGGCCACAATGAGTCATGGCTTGGTTTCAAGGGATTTGGCTCAATTTGGGTCATATGGGTCACATTGGGTCATATCAGGTTAGGTTGACCAATTGGTCAGATTGGATCAAACCAAGGCATATGATAAGTTCAAATGATAACTTGAAGTGTTTTGGTATGATCAATTTAATTTAATTGGGCTTAGAATTGACTTTGGCTCATTTGGAATCAAATGGATCAAATGGGTGAAGTTGACCAATTTGACCAAAATTGGCCAAATTGGCTTGTGTTATGGGTTGATTCATTTTCAATTGGCTAATTAAAGGTGAATGTAATCTTTTGTTTGAATTAATTTATATTTAATTTGAATTTAGGTCAAATTGACCCTTTAGGTCAATTTGGGCTAAATACCTTAATTGGGACCAATTGTCAAATTGGGTTCGATTATGGCTTTGGTCAGGTTCAATAATCAATTTGGAACAAACTCGAGCCATTGGTTACAATCAATTTAGGTTAGTTCTTGATTTGACCCAATTTGGTCCTTTAGGCCATTTGGGTTGACTTGGGTCAAATGGCCAATTGGGCTTGTTTGGCTCAATTGGTGGTCAAGTTATATTTAAATATTGATTTTTAGTTGGTTTGAATCATTTGTTTCAATTAATTTGATGTAGGATGGGTTTTGGTTAGTTTTGGTTCATTTAGGCTAAAGGGTTGATGGTAAGGTGATCAAGTTGACTTGGTTTGACCTAATTGATTGTAATTAATCATCCTAAGGTGATCAACAATCATGGTGGAAGGTTTTGGTGAGCACAGTTCAATCCAATTTGGGTTGGATTGAAAGTTAGCCCAAATGGGTCCTTTAGGTCACTTTGGGTCAAGTGGACCTAACTTGGTTAATTGGTTTGGTTTTGGCTTGATTGTGGTTTAGCTGGACTTATATGTGAGCCTAGAATTGAAATATAACCAACTACAATTAATTTGGAGTCTAATAAGTTTTGGCTCAATTAAAAGTTTTAAGTCAAAAGGGCTAAGTTGGGCTTGACTAGAGTTAATTTGGATTTGGTTTAAAAATTGTAGGTTTCATTTATATTTGGATAGATAATTGAAGAATGATTGATTCAAGAAAAAATCCATTGGTTTTGACTTGATTTGGATAGAATTTGGCTAAGTCCAAAGAATTGGCTTAAAGAGCTTATATTGGAATTTGATTTGATTTTGGCTTTAGTTTTTGTCATTTGGATTTAGATTTCATTTTTATTTATGAATATAAATGAAGGAACAATTAATTTATGAGAAAATTGATTGAGTTTCGATTGGTTTAAGGGCTAATTTGGTTAGGCACATGGAGGTGGGTCTATCTAACTTAAAAGGAGTTTTGGTTTGGTTTCATTTAGTTTGATTTAGTTTTGATCATTTCGATATGGACTTCATTTATATTTGTGAATATAAATGAAATAATAATTTATTTATAAGAAATCAATTGAATTTGATTTGATTTAAAGGAGATTTTGGCTAAGGTTATGAAGGTGGTTCATATGGCTTAGGAAGGGTCTTAAGATTTGATTCTGATTTTTTGGATTTCAATCATTTGGAGTCAAATTTGGAATTAGATTTGGAATTTCAATTTGAATTTGAATTTGAGATTTGATTTGAGATTTGAATCTGGGTTTGATTTGAGAAGGTGCATATGGATTGGGTTTAGGCTATAGGGTAGGTGATTTCCTTAAGTCCTAAGGCACAACTAATCCTATGGACCACACTAAGAAGAGGTTGAGGTTGATTTTAAATTTATTTTGTTATAGACCATGTCAGTGTGTGATGGATCACACTAAGAAGGAGCCATAGGGTCTTTGTCTTGTCTTAGATTTATAAGTCCAAAGGGGTAGTCTACATACCATAAAGTAGGCCTATCCGAACAAAGGGATTACCTTTCAATGTGTAACGACAATACTAGGAAGAAAGTGTAGCAGACTTACATCTTTCAAAGGAGGGAAAAGCCGCTGGGGTGATCCATTGGAAGGACAACACATTGAACCCTACCTAAGGTGACAACTAAGTGAGCTTCATTGTGGATCTTACCTCAACTCAAGGGTAGTTCTGATGATTAATCTAATTTATATTGATTTAATTTGGTGTGTTATGTTGTGGGCCCTATTGGCGTACGATGGACCCATTGAGAAGGGGCTATGTTAGCCTTGACCAATCTCAGATTTACAAATCCAAATGGGTAGTCTACCAGCCATAAGGTAGGACTATTCGGCCTAAAGGTTGCCTTTCGGTATGCAATGACTATACTAGGAAGAAAGTGTAGCAGACTTACATCTTCTAAAGTAGGGATCATCCCTTGGGGTGATCTATCGATGGCATAATAAATTGAACCTGGCCTAGGGTGACTATTTGAGCGAATGGCCTATGGACTTATATCGACTCAAGAATAGTTAAGATTAATTTAATTTTAGTTGGACCCTGTCGGTGTGTGATGGATCTACTAAGAAGGAGCTAATATCAGCCTAGACCTATCTTAGATTTACAAATCCAAAGGGATAGTCTACAGGCCTCAGTAGAGCTAACCAACTTAAAGGGTGCCTTTAGATGTACAATGATCAAGCCAAGAAGAAAGCTTGTAGACTTACAACTTTCTAAACAAGAAACCACTAGGGTGATCAGTTGATAGCACAACGGATCGAACCCAGCCTAAGGCGATTATTTGTGTGAATACCACTATGGACTCATATCGATTCAAGAATAGCCAAGATCAATTTAATTTTAGATTGACCATGTCAGTGTGTGATGGATCTACTAAGAAGGAGATAATATCAGCCTAGACCTATCTTAGATTTACAAATCCAAAGGGATAGTCTACCGACTGTGAGGTAAAGCTAACTAACCTAAGGGGTGCCTTTTGGTATGTAATGGTTAAGTTATGAAGAAAGCTCATGTAGACTTACAACTTCCTGAACAAGGGACCATTGGGGTGATTAATAGTGCAATAAATTAAACCCAACCTAAGGCTGTCTATTGGTGTGCAACGGTCGTGCTGGAAAGAATGCATGATAGACTTATATCTTCCAAAGCAAGGGAGACCACTGGGGTGACTTATTGGTGGCATAACGAGTCGAACCCGACCTAAGGGTGATTGTTTAGAGAGTGCCAACCCCGGGACTTATCTTAACTTGAAAGTAGTCAGGCAATTCCTATAGGGAGTTTTGCTGACACTGCCCTAAAGATAGGATGTCTGCTTGGGAAAAGGTATCATTGGAGGTTTTCCTCCTAATCCATAAGCAAAGATATATATTTTGTTTATATGTTTATGTGGACCCTGTTAGTGTGCGAGGGACCACACTGAGAAGGAGCTTATATCAGTCTGGTCCTATCTCAGACTTACTCAACTAAGAGAGAATCTACATATCCATGAGATAAATTCTCCAACCACATGGGTGGTTACTAGGAAAGGGGGACTGTCCAATCCAAAAGTAACCTGGGTAGTATCTAAATGGGGTTGCTAAGGATGTGATCCAAATAGAGTGCCCACAGGAGGTGTCACTAGGGGCGTTATACAAAACCCTATAAAAGAAATCCTATAGGTATACGATGGCCAACTCAAGGAGAATGCGTAGCAATCTTACATCTATCAAGAGTGGTGTATCCACCAGGTGGGTTGTCAGCATAGAGATAACCGACCAACCTAAGGTGCCATCGGTGTGTGATAATCATTTTAGAGAGAAGCTGTGTATACTTACATCTCCCTAAAGCAGAACTGATTATTGGAATAGTCTGACATCAGCATGACAGAAACTATCCAACCTAGGGAGACTACCAAGTCGGGAGTTCTGTGTAAGGACTAGACCCAAACTTGAAGCAGTCAAGAGGAAATGTGCCACTAGGGGACTTATAGTTAGTGCATGATGGTTAGTTCAAGAAGAAAGCGTGTAAACTTATATCCTCTTAAGCAAAGTCAACATGATATAGCTTACCGACCGCACAGTAAGGCCTACCAAACTAAAAAGGTGCTCATCGGTGTGCAACGATCAAGTTAGGGAAGAAAGCTTAGCAGACTTACATCTTCCTGAAAAAGTACCACTGGGGTGACACACTAGCAAGGTAGCATGTCAGCCCAACCTAGAGCAGTTAGTGAGTGAGTGCCACAGGGGGCTTGCTCCCACATCAAAAATGCCCATGATAAAAGATATGTGTTTGTATGTGCCAAATATACTCAACCATGTTAGTTCATGATGGCTAGTTTAAGAAGAAGGCATAGCAGACTTACATCTTCTTTAAATGGAGCCAACATGAGGGTAGCTTACCAACCACGTAGTAAGGACTACCATGCTAACAAGGCGTTCATTGATGTGCTTGTCAAGAAAAGAAAATAGACTTACATCTTCGAACAAGGGATCACTAGGTGACACGCTTAGCAAGATGTCACCGACCTAGGGCTAATGAGTGAGTGCCACAGAGGCGTTATCTCACATCAAATCAACCCGAGGTAGAAAATATGCATGTGTGTTTGTGCTATGAATGAAGGAATAGGATGCCGCTTGGGTTCTCTTACACCTACCCTAAACACATCGTGGCAGATTCACAAGCAAAGATATTTCTAACCAACTGTGAAGAGATGGAATTTTAGATGAAGAGAATTCTTTATTGATAATTATTTTCAAATAAGATTTATTGATAATATTTCTTTAGGTAGAGCCCATTGATTGGAAGCATAGGGCACTCTCCCTTACAATTTATAAGCTAATAAGATCATCCTTGGTAGGCCTTCTATATGGTAAAAGGGCCTTCCAAAGTGGGTTCAAACTTGCCTTCCATCTTTTGAAGGACAACAATTGGTCTCCTTTGAACTAAAATAAATTCTCCTACTTGAAAAGCTCTAGGATGGACCAACTTGTAACGAGCTTGAATCATTTTGGCTTTGTATAACTTGAGGTTCTGGCATGCCCGGAGGCGTCTCTTCTTCAAACCTTTGAGCTCTTCCAACCGCAACTTGGCATTCTGGTCCGTTGTGATTTTACTACCCACAACTATCCTTAATGACGGGAGTTGGACTTCTAATGGTAGAACTGCTTCTGACCCATACACTAAGGAGAAAGGGCTAGATTGAGTTAAAGTTCTATATATGGTGTGGTAAGCCCACAAGGCTTCAACTAACTACTTATGCCACTGCCGCTTGTTATCATCGACTATCTTCTTTAATATTTGGATGAGAGTTTTATTGAAGGCTTCTGCTAAGCCATTTTCCCTCGGGTAATAGATGGTGGAATATCTCCAATCTATGATGTTTCTCTGAGCAAAGCTATTGATTTTAGTTCTCTTGAATGCAATACCATTATCGAATATAATTCATCAAACCTATATATGATATGGTTCCTAAAAAATTGGAGCACATGTTGAGCTATGACCTCTCTGAGTGGGATCACCTCTGCCCACTTGGAAAAGTAGTCGATGGCATCTAGAATGAATTAGTGACCCTTGGAAGAAGGAAGATCGATAATACTCACTATGTTGGTACCCCCAACACTCAAATGGCCATGAGGCCAATGTAGGATGTAGAATGTTGGGTGGTTGTGGACCACATCATGCACCTGACATTGGTGGCATCTCCTAACTATGTCCATATAGTCTGTAATCATCGAAGGCCAGTAGTATCCTAGTCTTTTGATCTTGGATTTCATATTCATATCGGATTGGTGAGCTCCGCATAAACCTGAGTGTACCTCGATCATGATCTTATGGGATTCATGTTTTTCCAAACAACATAACCACATATAATAAGGATTGTCGGTATAAAGTGTCATCCACGATAGCATATGAGAGAGCTCTCTATTTCACCTGATGGGCTAATGACTTCTCTTGAGGTAGTTTACCTGTATTTAGGTAATCCATGAATGGTTGCCTCCAATCTAACTCGTCATCCTTTTTGGCAACAATAACCTTCCCTTCAAGAGAAAGTCTCTCGATGAGTTTAGCATCAATAAGGGATAAGACTTGTCTATTTTGGAGCTTATTAGAATGGACTCATCTTCCGGACAAGCTAGCTCTTTGGCAAGCTTAGCCAATGCATTTGCTACTGCATTCTCTCTTCAAGGAATCTTATAAATGGTAACCTCTAGGATTTGAGCCAACAACTCCATGGTGTACTTACATTAATGACAAAGTTTAGGCTTTAGAACTTTATAAAAGGTAGTGATTTGGTTGATAACTAATTGAGAATCCTTGAAGATGTTGATACTCTAGATGCATAGCGCAATGGCTAACTCTAGATCGACAATCAGAGCCTCATATTTGACTTCATTGTTGGTGCATGGATTGGACAGATGATATGAGAATCTCATCACATCACAGTCCAGAGTTAGGAGAACTATTCCTACCCCTACCTTCCCTGAAAGAGTAGATCGTGGTTCTTCTCCTTTTTGAAAGGAAGCCGCACCATCAAAATAAATCTCCCAACGGTGAATGCTAGTATCTTCTAAGTTCATGATTTGTTCATCGGGAGGTCATCACTAAGTGAAATCAACAAGAAGTGGGTGTGCTGCTAAGAAATCTGCTAGTGCTTATCCTTTCACTACACAGAGGAGTATGAAAGTGATGTTAAACTGAGATAAAATCATAGAACAACACTCCAACCATGCGGATAGCGTCGGTCATGTCATGAGATATTATAGTGGATTGATCCTTGAGATCAAGTTCACCTAATGTGAAAGCATATAGTGTCATAGCTTTTGGAATGCAAAGATTAAAGCTAGGCAGTGCTTCTCAATAGGTGGATAATTTACTTCAGTAGGGATTAGATGATGACTGAGCATTTTCTTTCCCTTCGTCATTGGTTTGGGCCAAAAAAGTGCTAAGGGAGTCATCTAATGCAATAATATATAGTATGAGCGACTTACCCAGGATAGCGGCTATTAGAACTGGCAGCATCATCAGGTAGTGCTTGATGTCTTCGAAAGCATGTTGACACTTATCATCCCACTTGAACTTGGCCTCCTTTTTGACAAGTGCTGAAAATGGTTGGCATCTTCCTGATAGGTTGGAAATGAAATGTCTTAGATAGGCCAACCACCCTTAAAATGATATGAGTTTAGTCTTTTAGGGGGTGACATTTCTAATATCACTTTGATCTTCTCCAGATTGATTTCTATTTAACGGTGTCAGACAACAAACCCAAAGAATTTCTCTGAAGCTACTCTGAATGCACACTTCAGGGGATTCATTTTAAGGTTAAATTATCTTAACCGTTCAAAAACTACTCTTAAGTCAAAGAGATGGTCTTCCTTTTTTTACTTTTGACTATAAGATCATCAACGTAACATTCGACTTGATGATGAATGAGTTCATTGAAGATTTAAGTCATGGCCCGCTGGTGTGTAACACCAACATTTTTAAAGCTAAAAGGCATGACCCTATAATAATATATTCTGATTGAGGTTCAAAAAGCAATATTTTTCTCATCCTTGGGGGCCATCTTAATTTGGTTGTAGCCAGATGACTCATCCATGAAAGAGAAGACTGCATGAGATGAGGCAATGTCCACCATCAGTTCTGGGATTGGTAGTGGAAATTCATCTTTAGAACATGCCTTATTTAGATCCCTAAAATTGACGTATATGCAAATTTTCCATTCTTTTTCTTAATTGGGGCAACACTGGCCAACCAGGTAAGATATTTTTCTTCCCTGAAGAAGCCAACATCGATTAGTTTCTTGACTTCAAAAATGACCTATTATTTAATTTCTAATTGCATGCATCTAGGAGCTTACTTGACAGGGTTAGTATTAGGATCTATTGCCAGTTTATGGACTACTATGTCAGGAGTTAAACTAGGAATTTCATCATAACTCCATGCAAAATAGTCCTTAAACTTCAGTTAATAGCCTAACATAGTCATTGGTTTCTTCTTCATTCAATAAAAAATGATGTATGCTGGGCATAAATCTTCTTTTATTCTAAAGTTGATTTCTTTGAGTTCATCGATGGTTGATTTGATTTCTTCTTCAAACTCTGGCTATGCATCTTTGACTTCAAGATCATTCCAGTCATCTGAAGTTTCTAAACATACCTTCTCATATGAGTTAGCATGATTTGACAATAACCTATCAGACTCTAAATGATTGGTGATGACTAAGCAATGGTTGTCATCATCGACTTGACCCACTATACCAAATCCCAGTCCTGGTCTTGATTGAGGATTTCTACTTTGGTTGTCCCATGGCCTTTCAAAGTAGTCTGACCTGTGTTTAGACCAAGTATGTGGAATTAATCCCTTCTTTGCTAAGTTAAGAACACTAGGCAAGTACCAATCAAAAGATAATTATATTAGATCTTTATATGAATCATCCTCAAGTTCTACATTTTAGAATTGAGGATGATACTCCCAAAAAGAACCTCTAAATCTTCCCATCTATGGATGACTTAGGGGCTTCCTTAGCTATCAAACCCTCAACTTTCTGAGAGAAAAGTGGGGTTAGAGCTAAAGTTCCTAACTGACTTCTAACTGTCTCATATGTAGACTTGGAAACATTTATTCTTTGCTTTGGAGCCCGATCTTCATCACTATGCTCTAATGTCTCCTCGAAAGGGATCCACTACTGAGAAGAGCTGGCTAGTGTGCTAACCACATAAGACTCATACTTTAAGCTACATTCTAAGTCTATATGGATAATAAGTATACTCTGGGTGGCTGGGACATACCTCCTTTTGGGTGGCCAATAAGGATGCTTTCCTCCTTGGGGGCTCCTCTGAACTGTCATCCTACCCATATGTTCGAATGAAGTGATGAACTATGGGTGGAATCTAATGTCAGGCTCTATATCTTCCCCTAAGTCTATGTCTCGCTCTCTTTTATTTTCTTTTTCTATTTCTTTTTTCTTTTCTTTTTCTAATTATTTTTCTTTTTCTTTACCTTCTTTTTGTCCCTCTTGGGGATCTTGACTAGATTCATGGGCATGGACTTGTTAACTTTGGGGAAGAAAATAGGCTGCATCCTCATATATTCTGACCTTATAAATTGTGAAGGGTTGGAGATCTCCTTTGACGTAGTATGCAATTCCACCTCTCATGAACTTCATGCACTGATGTAGAGAGGATGGAACTATGTTGTTCTCATGTATCCATGGTCTCCCAAGCAAAGCATTGAAAGATGTATCCGAGTATATGATATGGAACTTGGCTTCAGTCTTCCAGTAATCTATCTCTAATGGAAACACTATAGAGCCTAAGGCCCTCTCTCCTTGTTCATGGAATCCTCTTAATATCATCCTCTCCTTTTGGAATTTGGAGATGTCAATCCTCAAGTAGGCAAGGGTTCTTAAGCTCATAATGCTAACTGATGCACCTTGGTTAACCATAACTCTTAATATCTTGTATCTGCCAACATCCACTTTGTAATGTAAAGAGGTCGGTTATGCTTGGCTATTCCTAGAAGAAAGTCTTCATCACTGAATGTAACTCCTAAGATGTTCTTTGAGCTGTATGCCTCCTCTTCAGTAGTAGTCAGTTGAGCTAAGCATATCTCTGGATCAAGAAGAGCATTGACTAGAGATTCCCTCATCTCTTCAGATAAGATAAGGGCATCATATATGCTTAACTTAGCTGGCAACTTTCTAAGATGTACTAGAACTTGTAATCAACTTTGACTTGGTCCTCCACAAGCATATCCATGGGTGGAGCATCTTGTGAAGGGGATATCTACTCACTAAAACCAATGACTTATTTACACTTATTAAGAGGTGCTACCTAGGAGGTTGAACTTTGCCACTGCGTAAGTTGACTTCAGTGATTTCTTGGATTGATGAACTTGTGGAAAGTTCTACCTTCTCATCAGGTATACCCATAACATCTCCTATGGGATCCTCGAATTCAATTGACTACAAGTCAATCTCAAGAGGTGAACCTGATTGATTCAGAAAAGGAAAGCCTGATTCTAAATTAGAAGAGAATGGATTGAAATGACTTGAGCTACCATTATTATTTTCTAGACTTGGAGAGTTTTTAAGAGGAATAAAATCTATAGTATCAGAATTGGACATGATGTAAGTGAAAGATTTTTTCATTAATTTCTTCTTAGGTGGAGGTACATGATAGAAGTCTAATAAAGTAAGTGGGGTAAGGGATTTAGTGCCCTTGTCCATTGATACAATGCTCCTGCTAGTAGAAGAGGGGCTAGTGGAGGAAGGAGTAATAGCTACAATAGTGGATAAAGAGTCGACTTCGGTGGTTGCTACTGCTATCTAGGCAAGTTGGGTACTGCTACTCTGGCTACACCTTCTTTAAGTTACCTTTGGCAAGTTACAAACCTTCCTTAGTGTTGGAGGTTTGAGTTGCCTCAGAACTTGTAAAGAGAGTTTCTTAATTTTAGAAACTTTTTTTAGAGGTTCAGGATAAGGCAATATCCCAACCTTCTTTGGTCTTAAGAGGATCGTAGGTTTCCCCCAAGAATTACTCTAATAGAACTGAGAAGGTTATTCTAATAGGTAATCTTTTGGGATAACTACGGTGCCTGACCTATAGTTATGCTCAAGCCAGTCCTTAAATATAATACTATCCTCTAAGACATGACTAACCATGCAGTAGTAGGGGCAATAGTTAGGATAATCACTCTTACCCACATCCTCTTGCCTACTGGGTTCAAGTAACTAAAAGTCAGATTTCTTTAAGAGATTCTTAAAGATTTTTCTAACTACCTCCCACTTGAATAAATATGGCTTATTCAATCTATCGGTAAGAGTAGGTGGGTTGTAGTTACCGCGGTAGGAATCTCTGAGGTGCTATTGATGTTGCGAAATGGTTGTGCTGTGGAGGTTGATATGATGGCCGAGGTGGTGGTAGAGGAGGTGAAAAATGAGGTTGGGGTCTCTCATACTAGACTCTAACTGGCTACTTCCCTTTATTGATAGACACAACTATCCCTGTCTTCTTCTCGAACACCTTCTATGGCTTGGGCGAGATGATTGGTCGGGAAAGGGCAACTATTTGGCCTCTTCTTATAGCTAGCTGACTTGTTAATTAGTTTCTCAAATGTCCGGATGGTAAAGCCCTTAAGAATGAAGGTGACCGAGTCATGAATATTTTTGAGAAGGATCTCAATCGTCTTTGTTGATATATCTGGCTCATATTTTATACTCAGTTGCACACACGAGAATATAATCAATAAGGACTGGGCATTGTGTGCTACAAGATTGCCCTACATTACTCTTTGAGCTCCAAACCAATGAAGAGGTACTCCAACTCGAAAGTCTTTCTTGTTGGTAATTAGCATACCAATCAAATGCAACCCGTTAGGTTCGACAAAATCGAATAAGTGTGCATCACTTGCGTTCTACAGCGGCTCATAATCTTGATGTGGGTTCCCATTGCCATAAAAGATTTTGAAGGAAGGTGGTACAAAACCTATGGGGTATTGAACTGCATCAAATTCCTCTGGGTAGGGTCTACCCTTTGGAACAAATGAACCACCCCAGGCTTGTGCTAGTGCTTCTCTCATCTATTGCTCCACCATATGTTTTATATCTTTCTCATGCATGGAGGTGATATCCACCACCTTCCTATGGAAGCTACCACTATCTTCCTCTGTGGGAATACACCTAGGATGACCTGAGTATGTGCTAACTCTACTCTATCATCTACTATGGGAGAAGGTTGTGAAACTGGGATTGAATTTTGCAATCTTGAAACCACTACCATCAACTCCTCAATCTTCTTCCCCATTTTCTCAATGTGATCATCTTTCTATCTAAGCTGGTGGAGGAGGTTCTGAGTTGAATGGAAGGCATCATCCTCTTCAAATATAATACTTTTCTGGCTCTACTAGTATTTAAGGAGGGAGCTCCTATTATCGACCATGTGGACTTCACCTGAATTTTCAAGAAGGTCATCTTCATTAGGATCAAATACTACCCTCTCATCCTTTGAATCTATGTGATCACTGCCTAAGAGTTCCCTCTTCTCGGCAAAGTAGGCTGCTACAATCTCATCCAAGGAATGATCTCCTACCTTGCCGAGTTGCACCAAAATAAAGACTCGCTAACAACTGGTAGTAAGACTGTGGTCACTAATAGAAATACATCTAACACTGATGAGTCTATCTTGGTTCTTGCATGGGAATTAGACTGTCTCTCCCCTCTACTCTATCACTCTAATGGTGGTGGTGGTGGTGGTGATGCGACCACGATGCTGCGGGGTCACACTCCTTCTTTACCAAGACTGAAGTAGGAAGTCAAGTAGGAGAACTTTCCCTCACCTTAATCAATGGAGTAGTTGGAGTGGGATCCTTTGGCTGTAGTCGGATCACCAAAGAGGCTTTCTTCTCCTTAGATGCTATCTTCTATGCCTTTATGGGAATGGTGGATGGCGGGACCTGAACTAATGATGAGGGTCAGGAGTGGATACGTGTGGTGGAGATGACACTGGCTCTACCCTTTCTAGGGCTTTCTTCTGCGACTTGTGGTACCCAACAACCTATCTTTGTGTCTGCCGGTGATGTCGATGAGGAAATCAACAGTGGAGGCCATGGCTGGCAAACCTCTCACTCCATTCCTTGGATACTACTACGGCCTTTGATGTTCTAACCCTGTAGATCTACCTGGTAACACTCCTAAGGATGATTGACCTCAAGTCAAATAGTGTGCAAGAATTTGAGTGTCCATGGGCTCTGCCAAATTGGTGTAGTACCGTCTGTAGACTGGCATAGGACTTCTTTCGGTCCCTAGCTGAGTCCTCATAGTATGCTGGCAGTGGAGGCAATGCAACTATCCTCCTGTAGTATCCCTCTCCATCTGATACCAAGAGAGGGTGAAACCTACTGCTACTAAGAAGTGGAGAGGTCTCACGCAGGGATCCCTCCTTATCAACATGGGATGCTGCGTCTATCTCTCAGGCTACATGCTCATGATGTCGTTTGATCTTGAGGCTTTGGTTGCAGCACTGTGTGTAGTTGAGTAGGGTAGTGTGAGAACTAGATCCCATCTTAAAGGTAAAGAAAACTATCTCTGAATTCAAGATAGTCTTCCCCTTAGAGGGAACCAAAGAGGAGGTGCCAGTATGCACCTCGGCGGTAACAACAACTAGCGCGGGAAATGGACTAGTGGAACCTGATTACCTTCCTCTTAAGGAAGGATACTCGATATCGGAAGGCAGGTCAATGGGATGGCGGCTTACGCCCACATCATCTTGATAGCTGGTGAGGGTCGCCCCCTCACAGGTAATGTGTACTCCCTCAAATCCTCAGCCAAAGAAAACTAAGTTGGTGGAGGCAGTCTCAGGGAGGCTGGCCTGATCTAAGGCCAAATCCATCTCAAATGAAAAGATAAAGATGAACTTCTGGGAGGCAATGTATACTAACTACAAAAAATAAATTGCATTGATTGGTCTACACTGTATCTCTGCATGAGTTGAAATGTAACTTGAGTTAGATTTCTGCTTTAATACTTGTCTGAAGAGAGTAATAGAAATTTGAAATCCTGAACCCACACTCAACAATTCAAATATGTTAAGTGGGGTTTAGTGGAGAGATTTTGATATGTGAGGAGAGTCTCTGCCATTTGATTTTGATTCAAAACCCATACTTAACCAATTTAAGTAGGCTGGGCGAGGTTCATATACTTGAAGATGTTTGTGTTGTTATCTTGTTTGAAAATTTTTGATTTTTTTGAAAGACTTTACTTAGCAAATTTAGGTATGCTAAAGAAAGGTTGTGATTGTATGTTTTGAAATTTATGAAAACATATTTGCTTGTGATGATTTATTTATGTGTGATATATGTTAATTTGAAATGAGGCTTCTTACTTAACAAATTTGGTATGCTAAGTAGAGGTCAACTATGCTTGATTTATGTTTGAAAATGAGACTATCACTTAACAAATCTGGTATGTTAAATGAGGGCCAAATGCGATATGATTTTTATTTTGAAATGAGACTCTCACTTAACAAATATGGTATGTTAAGTGAAAGTCAAATGTGATATGATTTGTATTTTGAAATGAGACTCTCACTTAACAAATGTGGTATGTTAAGTGAAAGCCAAATGCATGTTTTAAAAATGAGACCCTCAGTTAACAAACTTGGTATGTTAAGTGGAGGTCAAATTCATATTTTTGAAAATGAGACTCTCACTTAGCAAATCGAGTATGTTAAGTGAAAGCCAACTGTATATTATTTTTGAAAGAAGGAAAATCTATTTACAAATTTTAGGTATGTTAGATAGAGTTCAATGATATGTCTAGCTTTCATGTGTGATTCTTTGCTTTTGAAAAGAGAGAAACTTCAATTCTAACATATGTGAAATATGTTAAGTGAAGTTTCAATTTTATGCTATGATTTTACTTGAAGATAGACTCATCATTCAACAATTTTGAATATGTTGAATGAATATGGTCATTTTCAAGAATGTGCTTTTGAAAGATGGAAACCCCAACTCTAACATATGTGAAATATGTTAAGTAAAGTTTCAATTTTATGCTATGATTTTATTTGAAAATAGACTCCTCTCTCAATAATTTTGAATATGTTGAATGAATATGGTCATTTTCAAGAATGTATTTTTGGAAAAGGGAGAGACTCCAACTCTAACATATGTGAAATATGTTAAGTTGAATTTCTATTTTATGCTATGATTTTATTTAAAAATAGACTCCTCATTTAACAGTTTTGAATATATTGAATGAATATGGTCATTTTTAAAAATTTGTTTTTAAAAAGATGATTTTGACTTTGATTTTGGAAAGAACCTCCATGTAACAATCATAGGGATTGTTGTCTCCAAAGAATTCAAAAATAGGACTATCAATAAATTGGTTATATTTGGAAGATCAAATTAGATAGATCAAAAGGAGAGATTTATTATCAAAGACAAAAAAAGATGAGTAGGGGATGATTATGATATTAGGAAGCCTAGTGAGCATCCCAAACTATCCTATGGTTGGGCTTTATATGTTTGAAATTGAGGAGAATTATATATTTGAGTTGAAATTTTATTAGAATCTAGGACTTATAATTCCACAATACAAGATTATGGAAATGCCTAAGAGGTAAGGATTTATGCATATAGCCCCAAATGGAAACACCAACCTAAGATCCTAAATCTATGGAGCTTTAGCAAGGGCCAAATAATGACCTATATCTAAGGCAAAATATGGGTATATTATTTACCTATATAAAAGAGAATAAATCCCCCAACTACTGGACTTATAACCTCCTAGAGTGACAGCCAGCTAACTCTTCCTATGATTTAAAACCATATAGGTAAGTCTTATATTTTTCAAGATGCTAGGTTGTTATTATTTAGAAAGAAAACTAAAGTCTTTAAACCCACTATAAGAGACTAGAGCATGAGGGCTATGAATAATGACTTAGTCTAATGCAAATCTTATCAAATTTTATTTGATTTTTGACACTTCAATTTGATAAATGCTTTAGGATTTTATTTGCCTAAATGCATGATGAAATGGGTTATGGGCTAAATCAAAAGAGAAAGAGGTGTTTTTCATCATAGGCTTTCAAAGGTCAAGCCTTTTTCCTATCTGGCAAATATGGAAACCCTCTCTTAGTAAGAGTGAAATAAAATGGCATGCATGATATTAAGCATACAACATCCAACTAAGGGGTTGCTAAATATTTTATTATGTTGATTTAATGCCTATACTTTATGTGAGGTTATGAGTTGTTTTAAAATTTTAATTATGAGTTGTAGTTGGGTGAAAAAACTAAGAGCCTAATCGCAACCAGACCATACAACAAACACCAATCATAAAGAAACTATAAGAGGCTTGCAATTTCTAGTTCGTAATATAAAAAATCATCAAATAATTTATAAAGCTAGCATAAAAGAATAAAAGGCTGGTGCGGTCTTGTGCCATTGTACAACCTGAAAAGAAAAATGGGTAGTTGACATATACCCTTATATAAATTAGATTAAAATAATAATTAGAATTAAGGATGAATACATGCTATGGGGGTCTTCATCTTCTTTAAATCTTCATGTCTTCTTTCCTCTTCTTTTCTTCTTTGGTTTTGGCTCACTTCAAGGCATCACATGGCACACAAGACATAGTCTTTCTAGCTGATCCTCATCCTAATTCCCCCATAGCACTAATTTTAATTCCTAATTATATAATTACATTGAAATGGAAAGAGAAATCTAACTGCACCTGCAAAACAAAAGTTAGCTAAACATACATTCCACCCAAGCAATTGTATTTATAATTTGGGCTTAGCACCCTGCACATGAGTAACCAAGCCCACCTATCCTAACTTGGATTATGCTTAGGGGCTTAAGCAACTTGCAAAGAGAGAATTTATATTCATTTTTCAGTGGCCCTTAAGAATCATCTCCTGTAGAAAGCATGATTAGGCCAATAACACCCTAACATCCAGTTTAAAATAATACATCACAAATCCAAACATACATCAAACCATGCACTGTCCTAACATAAAGCTAGAAGTGGTGACTTAATCTAATGTGTGTGTATTAAAGCTTATGAGATATGTCCTAACTAGGCTTTAGAGTTATAGTTTCCTAAGTGTAGAAAGATTCAATTTAAAGGGTGGCTTCACTTTAAGTTATTTATTTAATTTGCAAGCTCTTACTTAATATTTTCTTTTGTTTCATTTGACCTACACAAAATAACTAAGTGTTACAAAGAGGGGAAAGTAGGGGATCACTCTCTTTCATCCCTACCTTAAATCACATCTAAATCAAATTAGTTAATCAATTCTCTTTAGTGAATGGCTTATCACATATTTTAATTAATCCTAAGTTTAGGTTCACTTTAAATAAACTCATTCAATAAGAAAGGCATCTTAAAATTCATTGGAATGAATTACTATCACATAACACATATTTGTTTATTTCTTTCCATCATATATAGCATCTATATGGTTAAGTCCTAAACATACCTATAGATACAATTTATATTTTAGCATTCTTGAATGATGAATATAAGCAAATGCATTTGGAATTGATATTTCATTTGGTTAAATTATTTTTCCATATTAATTTAAAGCTCTATCTAAATTCTTATGCAAAAGCATAAAAAAAGAACCTTAAATCACATGACTAATCAACTCAACCAATTAAAGAAGATATGAATGCTTTTCTATTTAATAGAAAAAGGGGGGATTTCATTCATTAGTTAAGTACACATCCACGTATATAAAAATTTTAAGCAAGTACGATGTCATTATTCTGCACTAAGGGAACGAGGTAGGAACCTCCTTTGGGCTACTTAAAGTCGTGCATCCTTGGAATGTTTAGACTAACATACCGCTATCCTTAAATACATATGGATGTATAAACAACTACAAGAATAGAAAGCCATGCAAAATTTGGATTTTTGATTTGATTGATTTATTTTTGTGTAAATGAATTAAAGCTCTATCTAAATTCTAATGTCCAAATGCATAAGCGTGAAATCAAACTGGTACATCACTCTTTCTACACCAAGGGAATGAGGTAGGAACCTCCTTGGGGCTACTTAAAGCCATGCGTCCTTTAGTTTTCCAGACTAATATACCACTAACATTCTTACTTATACATGATAGGCTCTTAAAGGTTAATCCCTTATTATAAATTTAGTTATATATGCATAAGAAATGCAAGTGAATATAAATTTAGTTGATTATGGGCCAAATTAGAAGGGAAAGAGGTGTTCTTCCATCATAGACTCTTAAAGGTTAATCCCTTATTATCTAGCAAAGATGAAAGCCCTTCTTTAACAAGAGTGAAATAAGATGATTATGCATGATATTAAACATACAACATCTAGCTAAGGGGTTGCTAAATATTTTATTTTCTTGATTTAATGCCTAGGCTATTATATGAGGTTATGAGTTATTTTAGAGATTTAGTTATGATTTGTTAGTTTGGATAGAAAAATTAATTTTTATCCTAGGAGCCTAATCACATCCATGCCATACAATAATCACTAATCATAAACAAACTATGAAAAAGCATACTTTTTCTAATGCACAAGCTAAAAAATATCAAATAATTTTATAAAGCTATCGCAAAAGAATAAAAGGCCGAAGTAGTCAGGATTCACCGTACAACTCAAAAAGAAATGTGGGTAGCCAAGCTCTACCCTTATACAACCTGGATTACAATAGAATAATTACAATTACAAATGATGAATGTTATGGGGGGTCTTTATTCTTCATTTTTCATTCTTCATCTCTTCATGTTTAATTTCTTCATTTGATTTGCTCCAATTCTTTCTTCCTTCTGGCTTGATTTGGATGTGCTTGCTCTAAAAGCATCACATGGTATATAAAACTTGGTCTTATAACCATGTTCATCCTAATCCCCCATAACACTTATCCTAATCCTTATATAAAATTAAATTAAAAGAAGAAAACTAATTATAGCTACACCTTCAAAACAAATGTTAGCTAAACACACCATACAACCCAAGCAGTTATATGAATAATTTGGACTTAGCACCCTGCACATGGGTAACCAAGCCCACCTATCCTAACTTGGATTATGCTTAAGGGCATAAGCAACCTCCATAGCAAAAAGCATTCATATTTTTTTATTATAGTGGCCCCTTAAGCACAACCCCCTGCAAAAAATATGATTAAGCTAATATCAGCCTAACATCCAGACTACACTCATACACCCTAACATCCATCCTACAATAATACATTATGAAATAAGCATACATCAAATCATACACCGCCCTAACATAGAGCTAGAAGTAATGACTTAATCAAATGTGTGTTCATTAAGGCTTGTGCGGTATGTCCTAACTAGGTTTTAGAGTTATAATTTGTTAAGTGTGAGGGATTTAATTTATAAAGGGTTGATTTCTCTTTAAGTGATTTAATTGATTTGAAGATTTTAATTAATGTTTTCTTTTATTTCATATGTCCTACACTTAATAACTAAGTGTTATAAAGAGAAGAAAGAGATGGAACCTCTCTTTCATCCCTACCTTAAGTAACTTCTAAAGTAAGTTAATTAATCAATTTCCTTTAGTGAATGGCTTATTATATATTTTAATCAATCCTAAGTTTAGGTTCACTCTAAATAACCTGATTCAATAAAAAAGATATCTTTAGATTAATTAGAATGAATTACTATCACATAACACATGTTTATTCATTTTTTTCCATCATGTATATCATGCATATGATTAAATACTAAGCATACCTATACATACAATCTATGTCTTAGCTCACTTAAATCATGAATGCAAAGAAGTGTGTTTGGAATTTAAATATTTCATTTGATTGAATTATGAGTGCATGAGTTTTTTAATAGAAAAAAGGGATTTTTATCCATTAGCTAGATACATATTCACATGTATACAAGTTTTAACTGAGTACATTTCCATTATTCTACACCAGGGGTGTATGGTACAAGGCCTACTTAGGGCTACTTAAAGCCTCACAGCCCCAGGATGTCCAAACTAATATACTGATTTTCTTATATACATATGGATGTACAAGCAACTATAAGGATAGGAAAACCCATGCAAAAGTTGCATTTAATTTATTTCATTTATAATTCTTATTCATTGGTCATATCATACATACATATGTATAATAGTTTTAAGTGAGTACAGTGCCATTTTTCTACACCAGGGGCATAAGCTACAAGACCTACTTAGAGCTACTTAATTTCTCATAGCCCCAGGAAGTTAAGAGTAATATACCACTTTTTTTATATACATATTGATGTACAAAAAGTACCACAAGAATGAGCAGTCATCCAAGAAGTCATATTTGATTTGATTTTATGATTTATATATGTGATATGAAATTCTTCCTAAATCTTAGCATGGAGTTGCATAGAAGTAGATTTAGACAAATGTTGTGTTCTTTTCAAATGAGCTATACATTTATAAATCCCATGTCAATCCATATAAGGTAAGGAAATAGTATCTTATTTTATCAACACATGCAAACTTATATATATTTGTAATTAACATCACTCCATATATTATAATTGATTTATGGGCATTTGAAGATAACTTTTGATTTAATAGTAATAATAGCCACACCTATTTTAAATTTAAATGAACACATGCAATTTGACATAAAAGAAACCATTTCAGATAGTTAATTTTAAAAGAAATGAATGCATGATTATGAATGGAAAATAACATTTAACATGATTGGAAAGAAATAAAGGAACGCAAGCACATGATCTCATTCATTCCAATTAATTCATAAGGATAATCATACTATATAAGGTTATTAAAAATAAACCAAAGTTCTTTAATGACATTTTTAATTTTGAGTTTGATTTGATTTAGGAAATGAAAGAGGTATGCTTATGCTAATCCCATTCCCCATGTGTGAGTTAATTTGGTTTAATGAAGAAGTAATTAAGTTGATTTTATGGTTTAATTAGGTTAGGGTTTGAATTAAGCCAATTAACCCTTACATCACGCTCATTAACTAATTAATATTGAGCTAATATAATATGCAATGACATGAATAGTAAATTTGCAATGCTCCTAAGAAATGAAAAGGGGCTAATGCAATTAGCTCATGATTAATAATTAATTAGGCTTAAGGGATCTCACTCAACTACTTTTATGGTTTTCTCATACATGTGAGCTAACAATAACTTCATTATCTCCCACTTTGGGTTATTGAACACCCAAAGAGCTATCCAAAATTAATTAAAGGTTGCTTAGATATGAAGTGAATTTTAGATTGAGTTAATCAAGTTTATTAATTAATCGATTGAATTATTTGATTATATTTTGATTGGAATGATGAAATTAACTTAGGGCAAGGGATCAAGGACAAGGCCTCAATCCTAACCCTTAAGTCATTTCAAACACTCAATTAGGCTCTAATTTTTATCTTGGAGATTAATTAATTAATTAAGTAATTAATTACCTCATTAATCATTAACTAATAAAATTCCAAAAAGTGATGAAAACTTAGGAAATGAATTAGGAAAAGTATCCCAACCATTCCCTAAGTTCTCTTAACATTAGTAGTAGCTTAAATAATTAATTAAACCACTGTTCGTTCACTAATTATCACTAATTAAATTAAGAAAATGATTAAGGCTTAATCAATTGATTTCCCTAATTAAGCAACCAATAAAATCCCAGAAAAATGGGGAGGTAGAGGTCATCCCCCCAAACATCCACATAAAGGCGAAGATCAATTGGGTGATTAATTAAGGAATAATTAAGCTAAGTAGGTTTCTAATTAAACCTTAATTAAATCAAAATCACTATTCAAAATAAACTAATAATAATTTTTCTAGATTCTACTCTTAAATATCTTTAAAATGAGCCACAGTTTTTATTTTTTTTGGATTTTTTATGATTTTTAGAAGTTTCAGGCTTAAAAATAGATTAATTAGGATGAATTAAAGCCTTGATCCCATTGGGCCACGTGGTAGCTGATGCGGCGCACTTTCCATGTGGCATGATGAGAGTGGTTATTTAAGTTATCACATCCGAAAGCTGACTCAAATGATGGTGGATGAGCTAACTCATGATTAAATGTGCAATTCTGAAGGGAAAAAGAGTGGTTCTACACGTGATCAGATCAGGACCGTTCATTCTGATCATGTAGAATGGACGGTCCGTGATCTGTCTTCTCCCGAGCGACGAGGGACGGATACTGTCTATCGATTGTTGCTCGATCCAAGCTCACCCGAGCTTAGATGGAGATGAAATTGATCTCACACCTTCGAGGAAGCATAACAAACACATATAATGGTGGAAATAATATGAGATGCAAGTTTCCTTCATAAAGAACCAACCTATTTTGAGCTAATGATCTATTTTAATGGCATACCTCACCGAAGCTTGCGACCAACGATTCCAACAATTGAGAAAGCTTCATTTAGTAGAATTGAAGCTCGTAGAGTTGCAAGAGATTTGATTTGGTGTAGTTTGCTCGGAAGACCAACCCACAGCATGTAAGCAATCGAAGCTTAGGAAATGATTCATTTTGACTCGTCTAGGTCCAAGGATGGTGTGTGCAAAATTAATTACACTTTGGTTGCAAAATGAGGAAATGGGAATCACTAGTTTGCTCCCCTATTTTGGTTTCACGTAAAAAATGAGAATGGGGATTTTGGGGAGCTCAGGAAATGCAAGTTGAGGCTCTGGGAAGTCGTTTCTTGGCTGCTAGGATTGAATCAAGTGTGTGTGTCTGAGTTTGAGTGAAAATGAGAGGGGTATACCCCCTCCTTCCTTGGCTTGGATGGATGGTGATGGTTTTGACTTGGTGGATCAGTGGTTGAAATGGGGAGCTCAGTTTTGGCAGATAATCATTCCACTTGGCCTCACATGAGTGGAGGAAGGGTAGGAGGTGGCTGCCATGGGAGTAGTGGGTGTCCTTGGTGTTTGAAATGTTCCAATGGGAATGGGGAGGTGATTTCACCTCCGTATGAGTCACAGCTGATCAAACCACCTTTGGGTCATATCAGCCATGATCTTTGGTGCCTAGGTGGACCTATAAATGGGTGTCAAGTGGCCAAGGGGAGGAAATGACCAAATATGCATGTGTCTTATCTCATGGGATGTCCTAAACCCAAGGGAAAAGTGGTCATTTGGCTATGAGTTTGATTTGGGAAGATTTAAAATGGGTCAAAAGTGGGTTAGCCCAAATTTTAGGTGGTTTAGAGTTTATTTGATTTGATTTGGCTTGATTTGACCTATTTAGGTCAAATTGGGTTAGGTTGGGTCAAGTTGACCAATTGGTCAAATTAGGTCAAACCAAGGGTAGGGTCAAGTGTGCATGACTATTTGGAGTATATTGGTGTTGGTTTGGTTCAATTTACTTTGGATTTGATTATGGCTCATTTGGGTTCATATATGTCAAATGGGTCAAGTTGACCAATTTGACCAATTTGACCAAATTGGATTGGGTTAGTGTTGAGTCAAGTTCAATTGGCTAATTAAAAAATGATTGTAAGCAGTTTGGTTTAATTTGGATTTAATTTGAATTTTGACCAATTTGACCCTTTAGGTACATTTAGGCTAGGTTGGGTCAAGTTGATCAATTGATCAAATTGGGCTCAATTATGGCTTTGGTCAAGTTCAATAATCAATTTAGGATGAACTTGAGCCATTATTTGCAATCAATTTGGATTAGATTATGATTTGACCAATTTTGGCTCTTTAGGCCAATTTGGGTCAACTTGGGTCAAATGGTCGATTAAGCTTGGTTTGGCTGAAGTGAGGGTTTAGTCATGTTCAATCATTGATTATGAGTTAGTTTGCATCAATGGTTTTAATCAATTTGGCATATGGTGGATTTTGGCTAGTTTGGATTTTATTTGGGCTAAATGTTGACTTGGTCAAAGGTTAAGTTTGACCCATTTTAAGGCAATTGATCACCCTAGAGTGGTTGTTGGTTATGTTGTGAGGTTTTGAGGGGCTTAGTTCAATCCTATTTGGGTTGGATAAAACTTGGCTCAAAAAAATTCCTTTAGGTCACTTTGGGTCAATTGAGCCTAAATGGGTTAATTGGTATGATCATGGCTTGATTCAAGTTTAGTTGAACTCACATATGAGCCCAGGATTGAAATATAAATCCAATTGCAATTGGTTTGGAGCCAAATGGGTTTTGGTTCATATGACAATTTCAAGTCGAGAGAGGTCAACATGAACTTAACTTTGGTTTACTTAAGTTTGGTTTGACAATTGTGGTTTGTGTTTATATTTAGGTCAATTAGGAATGATTGAATCATGAAGAAATCCATGAGTTTTGAACTGATTTGGGTATCACTTAGCCAAGTTCAAGAATTTTGGCTAAAAGGGCTAAAATTGGGAATTTGATTTGATCTAGACTTCATTTTGGTTATTTGAATTTATATTTCATTTATATTTGTGAATATGATTGAAGGAATGATTGATTTATAAAGAAATAAATCAAGTTTGATTTAGTTTAAAGGGGGTTTTGGTTAAGCATATGAAGGTGGTTCATATGGCTTAAGAAGGGATTTTAGAATTTGAATTTGATTATGGGCTTCAATCACCTGGAGTTTGGAATTGATTTATGATTTGGAATTTGATTTAAGATTGAATTGATATTTGAGAAAATCTATTGAATTGGGATTGATTTGTATTTGGTTAAGGCTAAGGTCATAGGATAAAATCAAAGGGCTTAGGAAGAGTTTTGCCATTTGGATTTGATCATTGGTTTCAATAATTTAGTAGTTGGATTTGATTTGGGATTTGGATTGGGATTTGATTTGAGTTGGAAGAAGGAAACAAGGATTGGGTTTAGGCTATAGGGTAGAGAAGTCCTCCTAAATCCTTAAGGCATAACCTATTCCTATGGCTAACTCTTCTAAGTCTCTAGGGTTAGGTTAAGTGTTCACCTAATCACTAGAAGCATCTTAAGACTAAAGAACTCTTAGTGTCTATAGGATTCCTAGATCTATGATGAGGAAGTTGAGAGCTCACTCTGAAAGTGAGGTCAACACATATGTATGTTCATTCATTAATAAACTTTTGAAAATATATTTGGGATTTAATAGTGATACTAGCCACACATATTTTTAACTTAAATCAACACATGTAATTTGACATGAAAGAAATCATTTTTATTAAATTAATTTTAAAATAGATGAATGCATGAATCATATGACATGCAACATTTAGCATGATTGGAAGGAAATAAAATAACATAAGCATGTGATTTCATTCAAATCAACTAAGTTCTAAGGACAATCAAACCAAATAAGATTATTTAAAATAAAGCAAAGTTCTTTAATGTTATTTTATTTTTATTTTTGATTTGATTTAAGGAATGTGAGAGAGATTTGCTAATATTTATCCCCTTCCCACATGTGTGAGTTAATTTTATTTAATGAAAAGCAATAAAGGTTATTATATGGATTGATTAAGTTAAGTATGGATTAAATCAATTAATCCTCACCTATGTCACCTTAAGGTAATTAATTAAACAAGTATGAGCTAATATGATATACAACCACATAGAAAAGTAAATAGTAATGGTCCTATGAAATGAATGGGGAATAATGCAATTAGCTCATAATTCTTAATTAGTTAAACTTAAGGAGCTCACTTAATTACTCTTCTAGTTTTCTCACACATGTGAGCCAACAATAATTTCATTAGCTCTCTCTTTAAGTTATTGAACACCCAAAGAGCTACCCAAGAAACTTGATTATATGAGTTCTGGAATGATTATGATTTTAATTTAATTAATTAATCCATTTAATTAATTAATTAAACCATTAATTAATCCCAAATTAATTAATTTCAAGTCAAGTGAAGCGAACTTAGGGAAAAGAATGAGAAAGAGGTCCCAATCACATTCCACATGTCCATTCACTATTTTACAATGATTTACAAGCTTAATTAATGACTTTCTTACTATTTACAATGTTAATTAATCACCTATTTAATTATGAGAGTAATTGAGGCTAAGATAAGCAATTTTCCTAATTAACCAAGAAATAAATCTCAAGAAAATTATGGGAAGCAGAGGTCATCCCATTAATCAACCTCATAAAGTTCAGAATTCATTACTTGGATAATTATGGAGTATTAAGCTAATTAAGCTTTTAGTTAAGCCCAAATTAAGGTTGGCTATGAAAAAATTCAGGGAATGCGAGGGATTTCTAAGGAAAAATCTTAATATCTCACAAAAAATGTGATAAAAATGAGAAATCCTAATACTGGGTATGGGTTTTTGAAGATTATCTCACTAGAGATGATTTTCAATGGCAATGATGATCTGAGTTTACTTTTGAGTGGGGGAAGAAGCCTTGAATGAGCCTAGACCTTCACCTTCACTTCAAAATGATGTCTTATTCAATCACCACCACTTCCTCATCAAAATCCACTTATTTTTGGTGTTTTTCACCCCAAAATCAAGTGGAAATGATAGCTGGTTGGTTTGGCAGCTCTATGGGATGCAAAATGAAAGTAGGAGAAGAAATTCTTCAGCCTCTAATGCCTTGGTTTTGATTTTGGCCAAAAAAATTGAATAATAGTGATGGGGAGGTGGTTGTGATGGTAATGGCTTGGTTGAGGACTTTGAATTTAGTTCCCAAAGTATTCCTTTACTGCCATAGGATTAGCTCCATTGAATGAGAGTATTGGGGAGAAGTTCAATGCTTGTGATGGGTAGAATTAAATGAGGTTGGGTGGAATCCTATGTGGGGGAGGATCCATAAAAGATTTAATTAGGTTGGGTTGATTATGGGCTAATCCCAAATGAGTTTGGGTAGAGTTTAATCAGGCCCCAATAGGTAATGGCTTAGTTTCAAGAGATTTGGCTTAATTTGGGTCATATGGGTCACATTGGGTCATATCAGGTTAGGTTGACCAATTGGTCAAATTGGGTCAAGCAAGGCTTATATTAGGTTCAAATGACAACTTGAAGTATTTTTGTATGATCAATTTGATTTAATTTGGTTTAGGATTGATTTTGGCTCATCTGGAATCAAATGAGTCAAATGTGTCAAGTTGACCAATTTGGCCAAAATTGGCCATATTGGCTTGTGTTATGGGTTGATTCATGTTCAATTAGCCAATTTAAGATGAATGTAATCTTTTGTTTGAATCAATTTAGATTTAATTTGAATTTAGGCCAAATTGAACCTTTAGGTCAATTTGGGCTAAATGGCTCAATTGGACCCAACTGATCAAATTGGGTTTGATTATGGCTTTGATCAAGTTCAATAATCAATTTGGAATAAACTCGAGCCATTGATTACAATCAATTTAGGTTAGATCATAATTTGACCCAATTTGGGTCAACTTGGGTCAAATGGCCAATTGGGCTTGGTTTGACTCAATTAGTGGTCAAGTTATGTTCAAATATTAATTTTTAGTTGGTTTGACTAATTGGTTTCAATTAATTTAATGTAGGATGGATTTTGGTTAGTTTTGGTTCATTTAGGCTAAAGGGCTGACTTCATCATGTTATCAAGTTGACTTGGTTTGACCCAATTGATTACAATTGATCATCCTAGGGTGATCAACAATCATGGTGGAAGGTTTTGGTGAGCTTAGGTCAATCCAATTTCGGTTGGATTTGAAGTTGGCCTAAATGGCTCCTTTAGGTCACTTTGGGTCAAGTGGACCTAAGTTGGTCAATTGGTTTAGTTTTAGCTTGATATAAATTTAGTTGGACTTATATGTGAGCCTAAAATTAAAATATAAATCTAACTACAATCAATTTGGAGTCCAAGTTTTGGCTCAATTGAAAGTTTCAAGTCAAAAGGGCTAAGTTGGGCTTGACTTGGGTTGATTTGGATTTGGTTTGAAAATTGTAGGTTTCCTTTATATTTGGATTGATAATTAAAGAAATGATTGATTCAAGAAAAAAATCGAATGGTTTTGACTTGATTTGGATAAAATTTGGCTAAGTCTAAAGAATTAGCTTAAAGGGCTTATATTTAGTTTTGATTTGATTTTGGCTTTAGTTTTTGTCATTTGGATTTAGATTTCATTTTTGTTTATGAATATAAATAAAGGAACAATTGATTTATAAGAAAATTGATTAATTTTGGATTGGTTTAAAGGCTAATTTGGTTAAGCACATGGAGGTGGGTCCATATGGCTTAAAAGGGGTTTTGGTTTGGTTTAATTTTGTTTGATTTTGTTTGATTTAGTTTTGATCATTTGGATATGGATTTCATTTATGTTTTTGAATACAAATGAAGGAATAATTGATTTTTAATGAAATCAATTGAATTTAATTTGATTTAAAGGGGGTTTTGGCTAAGCTTATGAAGGTGGTTCATATGGCTTAGGAAGGGTCTTAGGATTTGAATCTGACTTTTTGGGTTTCAATTATTTGGAATCAAATTTGGAATTTGGAATTTCAATTTGAATTTGAGGTTTGGTTTGAGATTTGAATCTGGGTTCGATTTGAGAAGGTGCATATGGATTGGGTTTAGGTTATAGGATAGGTGATATCCTTAAGTCCTAAGGCACGACCTAATCCTATGATTAACCGTTCTAAGTCTCTACGATTAGGTTAAGTGTTCACCTAACTACTAGGAGTGTCTGATGACTAAGGAGCTCTTAGTTTTTAGAATATTCCTTTGTCTAAAAAGAGGAGGTTGAGAGCTCACTCCAAAAGTGAAGTCAACAGACCCAAATTGGCCTAAAAAGCCAAAATAGGTTAAATCATGATTTGATCCAAATTGATTGCAAAATGACTCAAGTTCATTCTAAATCACTTATTGAACTTGACCAAAGCCATGATTGAGCCCAATTTGATCAATTGGTCAGCTTGACCCAACCTAGCCTAAATTGACCTAAAGGGTCAAATTGGCCAAAATCCAAATTAAATTAAACCAAAGCTTACAATCATTTTTGATTAACCAATTAAACTTGAATCAACACCTAACTCAACCCAATTTGGTCAAATTGGTCAACTTGACCCATTTGACCATTTTGAATCCAAATGAGTCAAATTCAAATCTAAGCCAAATTAATCAAAACCAATTGAACAAAAACATCCCAAATCATTATATGAACCTAACCCAAGTCTTGGTTTGACCCAATTTGATAAATTGGTCAACCCAACCCAACCTAACCCAAATGAGCCTATTTTGACCATATGAAGCCAAATCACCCAAACCACTTTTTGAAACCTTGGTGGCTAATCTAACCTGACCCAAATGGACCCTAGGTCAACTTCAAACAAACCCAAGTCCATGTGGGACCCAACCCAAGGGATTAACCAATGAACACCCTCTCTTTATATTGGATTCTTACCTCAAATGGCAAAGTTCAATTTGCTTCCCCATGGTAGTCATCAAAGTGTCTAATAAGACATTCTTAAGACACCTTAGCCCAACCAAAGCCACTTAGCATCTGCCATGGACCAAGGGAAACAAACCAAGCCACTCCCTCTCATGGATGAACACCCCATGGGCAAAAGCATGATCAATTCCACACAATCTCCCCATATCAAGCCTTCAGACTCCTGCCACCACTTCCTCCACTCTTGGCATGCCATGTGGAGCTTATGGTGACCCCTCCAATGACTTGACGGTGGCCATGTAATAGACTTATATCTTTCAAAGAAAGATGGCCAGGAAACCTATTAGTTGTTGAACCTAACCTGGGGTAACTCTTGAGAGTGCACCCAGGGAACTTATCTCAACTTAAAGTAGTTAGATAATTCCTATAGTGAGTTTTGCTGACACTACCTTAAAGATAGAATGCTTGCTTGGGAAAGGGGCCACTGGGGCCTTGAATTCCTAATCCATAGGCGAAGATATATTTTGTTTATTTTATGTTATCATGGACCTTATTGGTTTACGAGGAACCACATTGAGAAGAGCTCATATCAGCCTAGTCTTATCTTAGACTTACTGGACCAAAGAAGAATCTGCATATCTGCAAGATAAGTTCTCCAACCACAGGGGTGGCTACTAGGAAAGGGGGACTGCCCAATCCAAGAGTAACTAGGGTAGTGTCTAAATGGGGTCACTAAGGATGTGATTCAAATAGAGTGCCAACAGGGAAGGTGTCATTGGCGATGTTATCCAAAACCCTATAAAAGAAACCCTGTATGTATTCAGTGGCCAACTCAAGGAGAAAGCACGAGGACTCACATCTGTCAAGAGTGGTGTATCCACCAGATGGATCACCGTCAGCATGGCGATAACCAACCTAAATTGCCCATCAGTTTGTGACAATTAGTCTAGAAAGAAGGCGTGTAGACTTACATCTCCCTAAAGCAAAACTAATCACTGGGATAGTCTGTCATCGATGAGATAGAAAATATCTGACCTAGGGTGACTTCTAAGCGAGGAGTCCTGTGTAAGGACTAAACCCAAGCTTGAAGTAGTCTTGAGAAAAGAAGCCACTAGGGGACTTATCCTAAATCTCAAATATTCTCGACCCAGTCAGTGCATGATGGCTAATCCAAGAAGAAAGCATGTAGGCTTACATCCTCTTGAACAAAGTCAACATGAGGTAGCTTACTGGCTACGCAATAAGGCCTACCAAACTAACAGGGTGCTTGTTGATTTGCAATGGTCAAGTTAAGAAGAAAGTGCGGAGACTCACATTTGCCAGAAGAGTTACCATTGGAGTGACACACTAACAAGGTAGCATATCGGCCCAACCTAGAGTAGCTAATGAGTGAGTGCCATAGGGGGCTTTCTCCCACTTCAAAATAGCTCAAGACAAAAAATATGTGTTCATTTGTGTTGTGAAAGAGGGAATAAGACCCTAAATAGAAATGTGATTCCACCAGGAAAGGATGCTTCTTGGGTTCTCTTACACCTAACATAGTTGTGCTAGTCGAAATAGGATGCCTCTTGGGTTCTCTGACACCTAACCTAATAGCACTAGAGGATCATATGTAGTTTGTGTTTGTGTTGCGGAGGGATAGGATGTCTGGTTCTCTTACATATACCCTAAATACATCATGCTAGATTCGCAAGCAAAATATATTTCTAACACATAAGAGATGGAATTTGATATGAAAAAAAAGTTTTATTGATGATTATTTTCAAACAAGATTTATGGATAGTATTTCTTTAGGTAGAGCCCATTAATTGGAAGCATCGAGTGCTCTCCCTTATAATTTATGAGCTAATAGGATCCTCCTTAGTTGGCCTTCTCTATGGTAAAAAGGCATTCCCAAGTGGGTTCAAACTTTCGATAGGTAACAATTATCTCCTTAGAACTAAAATAAGCTCTCCTACTTGAAAAGCTCTAGAACGGACCAACTTGTTGTGAGCTTGAATCATTTTGGCTTTATACAACTTGAGATTATGGCATACCCAGAGGTGTCTCTCCTCCAAACCTTCGAGCTCTTCCAACCCACGACTTGCATTCTCTGTAATTGCTACTACCACTATCTTTAGTGATGTGAGTTGGACTTCCAATGGTAGAACTACTTCAGACCCATATAATAAGGAGAATGGGGTAGATTGAGTTGGAGTCCTGTATGTTGTGCTGTAAGCCCACAAGACTTCAACTAACTGCTCATGACACTATCTCTTATTGTCGTTGAGTGTCTTCTTTAATATTTGGATGAGAGCTTTATTGAAGGCTTCTGCAAAGCCATTTACACTTGGGTAATAGATGGTAGAATATCTCCATTCTATATCATGTCATTGGGAAAAGCTATTGATTTTAGTGCTCTAGAATGCAATACCATTATATGATATAATTCATCGAGGCACCCAGAACCTATATACAATATGGTTCCTGAAAAATTGGAGCACATGCTGAGCTGTGACCTCTTTGAGTGGGATTGCCTCTGCCCACTTGGAAAGTAGTCTGTGGCAGCTAGAATGAACCGGTGACCCTTGGAAGAAGGAGAATCAATCAGACCCACATTATCAATACGAACAGTCAAATGGCCATGAGGCCAATGTAGGATATAGAATGTTGGGTGGTTGGTGTAAGACCACACCGTGAATCTAACATTTGTGGAATCTCCTAGCTACATCCATGCAGTCTGTGATTATCAAAGGCCAATAGTATCCTAATCTCTTAATCTTGGCTTTCATCTTTAGACTAGATTAATGCACCCTGCATTATCCTGAGTGTACTTCAGTCACGATCTTATATATTTTTTGAGACAACGTAACCACATATGATCGAAGGACCATACAAGGTGCCATCCACGAGAGCATGGGAAAGGGCTCTCTACTTCACCCGAAGTGCTAGTGACTTCTCTTGAGGTAATTTTCTTATATTTAGATAATCCATGAATGATTACCTCTAATCCAACTCCTCTTCCTTCTTGGCAATGATAATCTCCCCTTCAAGAGAGAATCTTTCGATGAGTTCAACGTCAATAAGGGATAAGCCTTGTCAATTTTGGACCTTTATTGGTATGGACTCATCTTTCGGACAAGCCAACTCCTTGGTGAGCTTGACTAATGCATATGTTACAACATTATCTCCTCAAGGAATCTTGTGGATATTGTTCTCTATAATTTGAGACAACAACTCCATAGTGTACTTGTGATAATGATGGAGCTTAGGCTTCAAAACCTTGTAAGACCCAGCAATTTGTTTGATGACTAACTGAGAATCCCCAAAGATGTTCTTATTCTGGATAAATATTGTAATGGCTAACTCTAGATTGGCAATCAGAGCCTCATATCCGGCTTCATTATTAGTGGATGGATTGGATGAATGATATAAGAATCTCATCACATCACGGTCTAGAGTTAGGAGAACTATTCCTACGCCTACCTTTCCTAGAATAGTAGATTATGGTTTTTCTCCTTTTTAAAAGGAAGCCGCACCATCAAAATACATCTCCCAGTGAATGCAAGTGTCTCATAAGTTCATAATTTGTTCATCTGGGAGGTCATTACTAAGCGAGGAATTAATAGGAAATGGATGTGCTGCTAAGAAATTCGCTAGTGCTTATCTTTTCACCGTATGGAGGGGGTTCAAAAGTGATGTCAAACTATAACAAAATCATGGACCAACGTGCCAATCATCCAGATAATCGACCGTGTCATGAGATATTAAAGTGGATTGATCCTGAAGATTAAATTCACCTTATAAGAAAGCATGTAGTGTTATATCTTTTTGGATCCAAAGATTAAAGATAGGCAATGCTTTTTAATAAGTGAGTAGTTTGCCTTAGTAGGTACTAGACGATGACTGGGGTAGTAGAGAGCATTTTGTTTCCCTTTGACGTTGGCTTGGGCCAACAAAGCACTAAGGGAGTCATCTAATGCAGTGGTGTAGAGGATTAATGGCTTGCCTGAGATAGTGGTTATTAGAATTAGCGGCCTCATCAGGTAGTGCTTGATACCTTCAAAAGCATGCTGGCACTTGTCATCTCACTTGAACTTGGTGTCCTTTTTGACAAGTGCTGAGAATAGTTGGCATCTTCTTGATAGGTTGGAAATGAAGCATCTTAGATATTCCAACCACCCTTGGAATGATCTGAGTTGAGTTAGACTTTTAGAGGGTGGTATTTTTAATATCGCCTTGATCTTCTTTGGATCGATCTCTATTCCCCAATGTCGGATGACAAACCCAAGGAATTTCTTTGAAGCTATTCCAAATGCACACTTCAGGGGATTCATTTTGAGGTTATATTTTCTTAACTATTCAAAAACTACTCTCAATCAAAGAGATGGTCTTCCTTTTCTTCACTTTTAACTACTAGATCATCAACATAACATTCAAATTGATGTCAAATGAGTTCATTGAAGATCTAAGTCATGGCCCGCTAGTATGTAGCACCGATAATTTTAAGGTCAAAGGCATGACCTTATAATAATATATTCTAATCGAGGTTCAAAAAGCAGTGTTTCTTTCATCCTCGGGGGCCATCTTGATTTTGTTGTAGCTAGATGACCCATCCATAAAGGAGAATATTGCATGAGACGAGGCAATGTCCACCAATTAACTCTGTTATAGGAAGTGAAAATTCATCCTTAGGACATTCCTGGTTTAGATCCCTAAAATCGACATATATGCAATTTTGCCATTCTTTTTCTTAATTGGGATGACACTTGCCAACCATGTAGGATATTTTTCTCCCCTGATAAAGTCAGCATCGATCAATTTCTTGATTTCAGAAGTGACCTGCTGTTCAATTTCTAATTGCATGCATCAAGGAGCTTTCTTGATAATGTTAGTATTAGGTTTTATTGCTAGTTTGTGGATATGTCAGGAGATAAATAAGGCATTTCTTCATAACTTCATATGAAGTAGTCCTTAAACTCAACTAATAGCCTAACTAAGTCATTGGTTTCTTCTTCATTCAATAAGGAACTGATGTATGTCGGACATGGATTATCTTTAGTTCCTAAGTTAATTTCTTTGAGCTCATCGATGGTTGATCAGATCTTTTCTTCAAACTTTGGTGGTGCATCTCTGACTGCAAGCTCATTTGGATCATCTAAAGTTTCTAAACATACCTCTTCATAGAGTTAGCATGATTTGAAAAGAACCTATCAGATTCCAAATGATGGGTGATGACTAGGCAATGGTTGTCATCATCGACTTGACCCACTATATAGAATCCTAGTCTTGGTCTTGATTGAGGATGTCTGCTTTGGTTATCCCATAACCTTTCAAAGTAGTCCAACCTATGTTTAGACCAAGTATGTGGGATTAATGCCTTCTTTTCTAAGTTAAGAACATAAAGTGAACACCAATCAAAAGGCAATTGTCTTAAATCTTTATATGAATCATCCTCAAGTTCTACATCAGTTTCTTGACTTCAAGATGATGCTCCCAACAAAAATCTCTTTGGCTTGACATCTGTGGATGACTTGTGAGCCTCCTTAACTACTAAACCTTCAACTTTTTGAGAAGAAAGTGAGGTTAGAGCTAAAGTTCCCAATTGCTGCTTGACTATTCTACATAATAGTGATTCAGATGCATTCATGCTTTGCTTGGAGGCCTAGTCTTCATCGTTGTCTAGCTGAATGTCACCTCCAAAGGGACCCACTGAGAGGGTTGATCAGAGTGCTAACCATGTGAGACTCATCCTCTGAATTGTACTCTAAGTTTATGTGGATAGCGGGGGTACTCCTGTGAGTCAGAACATAATTCCTGCCGGCTAGCCACCACCAAGGAGGTCTTCCACCTATGGAAATACCTCTAGATCTACCTCTGCTTCTACTTGGTGGGGGTCAACTCATCCTACCTATGTGTTCGTATGGAGGAAAGAACTATGGGTGGAATCTAATATCTGGCTCTACTTCTTCCTCGTCATCTGATTCTTGCTCACATGTAAGTGGAATCTGCTTTCTTCATTAATTCCATAGATTTGGATTAAGGTACAAAATAGAAATCAAGTAAAGTGAGCGGAGTGAGAGATTTGGTACCCCCACCCCTCTGTTGATACAAAATGGATGCTAGAAGAAGAGGTTGGAGGAAGTATAGTTACAACTGTGGAAGGAGTGCTAGACTCGGTAAGTGGTTGCGCTACCATGCTATCCCGGGCAAGTGGAGGTTGTCGTTGCTACTGCTGGGCTTCTACCTCCCTCAAGCTATCCTTAGTAACTTACAAACCTTCCTTAGAGTTGGAGGTTTGAGCTGCTTCAGGCACTTGTAAGGGTAACTTTCTAATCTTAAAAATAATTTTCTTCGAGGTTTGAGATAGGAGATATCCCAACCTTCCTCTATCTTAAGAAGATCGTGTGTATCCCCAAGGATTACCCTAACAGAACTAGAGGGTTGTTCTAGTAGGTATTCTTTAGGGATGACAATGGCACCCGACTTGTAGCTATGCTTAAGCCAGTCTTTAAAGGTAAAGCAATCTTCTAAGACATATCCTAGAATGTGGTGGTAGGGGAAATATTTTGGATCATGACTCTTACCCACTTTCTCTGGCCTCTTAGGCTCAAGTAATTGAAAATCAAACTTCTTTAAGAGATTCTTAAAGATCTTTCTAACTACCTCCCTCTTGAATGAATAAAGTTTATTTAATTTATCAACAAGAGTAGGTAAATGATAACTACTTGGTGGTGGGTAGGAATATTATTACTGATGATGTTGATGAGGATATTGTTGAGGAGGCGACGATGAAGGCCACTATGGAAATTGAGGTGGCCAATATGATGGCTATGGTGGTGGCAGAGGAGGTGATAGAGGAGATTGCTGAGCTCGAGGCCTATCAGTAAACCCTAGCTAACTACTTCCCCTTATCAACTACTATGACTGCCCCTTGCTTCTTCTTAAATTCCTTCTAAGAATTTGTCTTGGCTAACTGGTCATGGAAAGGAAACTGTCTGGCTTTCTCTTATAAACTAGCCGCCTTGTTAATTAGCTTCTCGAAGGTTTTGATTGTAAACCCCTTATGCATGAAAGTGACTAGGCCATGGATATTAATGAGTAGAATCTCAATGGTGTGTTCTTCGAACACTTGTGGTTCGCATTTCATACTCAAGATTCTCCACCTGAGAATGTAATCAACAAGGAACTCGTTTGGCTTTTGCTTGGTCACAATGAGGTCTCCTATAGTAACCCTTTGCTGAGCTCCAGCAAACCTCTTGATGAAGAGGTGCTACAACTCAGCAAATGTCTTTACCAAACCATTGTGTAGTTTGGCATACTAATCAAATGCAACACCTACTAGACTGCTGACGAACAATCTAAAAAGAAGGGCATCGTAACCTCCAGCATTGCAATAGCTGGCCCTAAAGTGTGTAATGTGCTAGCGAGGGTTCTCACTATCATTGAAGATTTTGAAGGAAGGAGGCACAAAACCCTTAGGATATTGGACAAAATCAAATTCCTCTAGGTATGGCCTACCCTTTAGAATAGATGAGCCACCTCAAACTTGTGCCAACGCATCCCTCACCTGTTGTTCCACCATATTTTTAATGTCTTTCTCATGCATGGAGGTGCTATCCACTACCTTCCTATGTAAGTTACCACTATCTTCCTCTACAATAATGCACCTAGGATGATCAGAGGTATGTGCCAACTTTCATTGGCCACTTATGGGAGAAGTGAAAGCAGGCTAAATTCTGTTGAAATGTTGAAACTACTGCCATCAACTCCTCAATTTTCTTTCCCATCTTCTCAATATGATCATCTCTTTTCTTAAGCTAGTGGAGGAAGTGCTGAGTTGAATGGATGGCATCATCATCTTTAACTACAATACCTTCCTGACTATGCTGATCTCTATGGAGAGAGCCCCTAGTATCGACCATGTGGACCTCGATCGAATCCTCAAGAAGGTCATCCTCATCAGGATCAAAGGCTACCCTCTTATTCTCAGTGCATTGCAATCACTAAGAGTTCCCTCTTTCTGGCAAAGTACTATGCTAAAATGGCTTCTAAGGAGAGGTCTAATTGTGCTGGTACAAACACACAGTGTTGACCAATAGAGGGACTGTGCTCACTAACAGGAGATACATCTAACACTATCTACCAATAGAGTGCTAGCTCCGGTAGGCCATGCTCACTGGAAGAGATATGCTCATGACTGCTCATCGGTAAAGCCGTGTCCCTGGGGAGATCCACTTCAATGGGAACTGTAAAATTGTCCCCTTCCCCCATTTGTAACTGCCAATGTAACGGCTCTAATGATGGTGGTGGTGGTGCAATAGCAACGTTGTGGGGTTGCCACTCCTGCCTAACCACAGTTGAGGTAGAGGGTCGAGTAGGGGAGTTCGATCTCACCTCAACAGGTGGGATGGAGGTAGAGGATCCCAGGTAGTCGAATCACCAAAGGGGAAGGTCTCTCCCTGGATGGGGGCTTCTGAATCTTGGTAGGAGTGGTGGATGTTGTGAGCTGTACAGGTGATGGTGGACAATGAGGGGAGCGGTGCGAAGGAAACACTAACTGCCCCTCAATGGGAAATCTCTATGGTGGGGTAAGAGCAATCCTATCTGAAATATCGACCCTGTCGGGGTGACGATCAAAAAAATCCATCAAAGTGGAGATTGCTAACTACCTAGCATACCTCCGTTGCTCTCTCCTGCCTGCCTGAATAGATGCTCAAACCTCCATGGCTCTCTCTCTATCTCTCTCTCTCTCTCTCTATGGATCTGACCCCAAACACTCCTAGGGATCAATAAATCAAACAAGGTACTGGACTCTGAGCTTCCATATGATGTTAACCTGGCGTAGGATAGTCTTAAGTCTGGCATCGGGCCTTGCTCCATATTCGATGTCTCATAGTATGCTGATGGCAGAGGAGAAGCAACAATCTTCCAGTAATCTTCCTCTCCATCTGAGGCCGAGAGGGGGTGGAACTTGTTGTTAGTTAGAAGTGGAGAGACCTTATGGGGAGAACCCTCCTTGGCTACATGGGATGCAGCCTCAAGCTCTCTGGCTGCTCACTCGTGCTCCTGCTTAATCTTTCAATTTCTATTGTAGTGCTGAGTATGAGTGAACAAGGAAGAATGGGAACTAGTACCTACCTTGAAAGTGGAGGAGATTATCTCAGAGGCTAAGATAGTCTTCCCCTTCAGGGTGACCAATGAGGAGATAGTAGCTCTCGCTGGAGCAATGGTAGAGAAAACTAGATGGGCAGGTGCTGAAACTATCATTGAACAGGGTGTGGGAACCATTGTAGCCTTCTTTCAACGATCAGAGGGCATGTCAATGCGAATGATTGGCTTCTACCCAGCCACCTCATCCCAACTGATAATGGTGAGGGTTGCCCCCTCATAGGTAACACATGCTCCCTCAATCCTCGGTCGAAGAAGACCAGGTGGGTGGTGTCAGTCTCAAGGAGGCTAGCCCGATCCAAGGCCAAATCCTTCCCAAATGAAAAGGTAAAGACAAACTTCTAGGAGGAAATGTGTACTGAATGTGAAAATAAACTGTACTGATTAGTCTGCACTGTATCTCTGCATGTGTTGAAATGTAACTTGAGTCAGATTTTGCTTTAATACTTGTCCCAAGAGAGTAATATAGATTTAGAGTTTTGACCCACACTCAATAATTCTAATATATTAAGTGGGGTTCATTGGAGAGATTTTGAAATTGAGGACAGTCTTTGTCATTTGATTTTTATTTTGGAACCCATACTCAACCAATTTTGGTAGGTTGGGTGGGGTTCATAAATTTGAGGAGAGATTTTTGGAGATATTTATATTTTGTGTATCTTGTTTAAAAATATTGAAGATTTGAAAGAACCTCTACTTACCAAATTTGAATATGTTAAGAAAAGGTTGTGATTGTGTGTTTAAAATTTTTTGTAGAATGTCTTGCTTGTGATGTGTGTGATATGTTGATTTGAAAATGGGACTTCTTGCTTAACAAATTTGGTATGTTAAATAGAGGCCACATGTGTTTGATTTGTGTTTGCTTTTCTTTGAAAATGAGGCTCTCACTTAACAACTTTGGTATGTTAAGTGAAAGTCCAAATATGATATGATTTGAAAAATGTGATTCTTACTTAACAAATTTGATATGTTAAGTAGAGTCAAATGTGTATTGAAAATGAAACTCTCACTTAAAAAATTTAGTATGTTAAGTGATAGCCCAAGTGTGATTGATATATGTTTGAAAATGGGACTCCCACTTAACAAATTTGATATGTTAAGTGGAAGTTAAATGTGACATGAGAATGAGATCCTCACTTAACAAATTTGGTATGTTAAGTGGGAAGTCAAATATATCATGAAAATGAGATTCTCACTTAATAAATTTGGCATGTTAAGTGGAATCAAATATGATTTATGAAAATGAGACTATCACTTAACAAATTTGGTATGTTAAGTGGAATCAAATGTATCATAAAAATGAGATTCTCACTTAACAAATTTGGTATGTTAAGTGGAGTTGAATATGGTATGAATTTAGGATTTTCACTTAACAATTTTGATATGTTTAAGTGAAAAATGGTGTTCATGAATTTGAGATTCTCACTTAACAACTTTGGTATGTTAAGTGGGAATCAAATATGACATGAAAATAAGATTCTCACTTAACAACTTTGATATGTTAAGTGGTAATCAAATGTAACATGGAAATAAGATTCTCACTTAACAACCTTGACATATTAAGTCAAAATCAAATGCATATGAAAATGAGATTCTCACTTAACAACTTTGATATGTTTAAGTGGGAATCAAATGTATTTGATGTGCTCTCTTTCTTTTTTGGAAAGAGAGTGGAATTCTTTGTTTGACAAATGTGGCATGTCAAATAAGATTCCAAAATAGAGGTGAAATTTATTTAACAAATTTTAAGTATGTTAAATAGATTTTAATGATATGTTTTGATGTCATGTATGTCATTTCTTGATTTTGAAAAGAGAGAACCTTCAACTCTAGCATATGTGATGTATGTTGAGTGGAGTTTTAATTTTATGTTATAATTTGAAAATAGAATCTTCATTCAACAAATTTGAGTATGTTGAATGAAGGTGGATATTTTAAAAAAAAATGCTTTTCAAAAGTGTCATTTTGTGAAAGAATTTATTTTCCTTAAATTTTATGATGAACCTTGCCACCAAGATAGTGGTAAGAAGGTTCTAGATTTTTATTATCTCCCCTTTCATTGATAGTTTTTTTTTACCTATTAGGGAGCCCAATAAGGGTTTTAAGACCTACATGGAGAGAGGTCCTAAAACCTAAAGGATGTTGGCTAACTTTGCTTAAGAATGAAATAAGTTATGTGCTAAAGGAAGGAAATATAGTCTCAGACTAACATAAAATGCAAGTCCACTATTGATGCTTGGAGACAACAATCATCTACTAGAGATGGAGAGAGGAACTTATCCATAATGGAATGTAAAAATCTATGTTGTTTTATTGATTCATGTATATGAACCACGCAGATCTCGAGGGTATACTTATTGAGGTGATTGGGTACAACATTGAGGAATAGTGTACTATCTCGAAAGATAGAAGTCACTACCCAATAGTGGACCTAATCACTTAATAAGCACTCCTAAGGCATGATGGGTCTTCGAATATACTAGAGATTTTCTCCTACTTTACATGGATGAATAAAGTAGGGTTTATTTATATTGGGTTCTAAAGTTCCCTATAGAGGTAAGCTCCCATAGCTAATTACATCTTAAGAAAAATGAATCCCTTAAGAATACTCTCGATTAAAGTAGGAGATTGTTGTCTCTAAAGAATTCAAAGATAGGATTATCAATAAATTATTGTGTTTTAGAAAATTAAGTGGGATGGATCAAAAAGGGAAGAGTTATTATCAAATCTAAAGGAGATGAGTAGGGAGCACTCATGATATTAGAAAGCCTAGTGAGCACTCCAATCTATCTTATGGTTGGGCTTTATATATTTGAAATTGATGAGATTTATTTATTTAGGTTGAAATTTTATTAGATTGCTAGGGCATACAATCCATCAACACAAGATTGTGGAAATGCATGAGAGGTGAGGATTTATACTTGTAGCCCACAGGAAATAGCAACCTCAGATCCTAAATCTAGGGAGCTTTGGCAAGGGCCAAAGCATGGCTTAAACCTAAGGCGAAAGTGGGTATATAGTTTACCTCCACAAGAGAGAGTAAACCACCCAACTGCTAGACTTATTACCACCTGGAGTGGTAGCCAGCTAACTCCTCATATACTTTAAATCCATATAGGCAAGTCATATGCTTTTGCAAGAAGGCTAGGTTATTATTTAGAAAAGATACTAAGTCCTTATACCCACTCCCTAAAAGGCTAGAGCATGAGGGGTATAAATAATGACTTAATATAATATAAATTTTTATCAAATTTTATTTAATTTGGGACTCTTTATTTTGACACATGTTATAGGATTTTGTATGCTTAAATGCATGAGAAGTTGATTATGTGCCAAATCAAAAGAGAAAGAGGTGTTCTTCCATCATAGGCTCTCAAAGGTTAAGCCCTTACTATCTGGCAAAGATGGAAGCCCTCCCTTAACAAGACTGAAATAACATGATTATGTATGATATTAAACATACAACATCTAGCTAAGGGGTTGATAAATATTTTATTTCCTTCATTTAATGCCTAGGATTTTATATGTGGTTATGAGTTATTTTAGAGGTTTAGTTATGAGTTATTAGTTTGGGTAGAAAAATTAATTTTTATCCTAAGAGCCTAATCACATCTAGGCCATACAACAATCAATAATCATAAACAAACTATGAAAAGGAATGCCTTTTCTAATGCACTAGCTAAAAAAATATCAAATAATTTTATAAAGCTATCACAGAAGATTAAAAGACCGATGCAATCGGGTACCATCGTTCAACCTGAAAAGAAATATGGTAGTCGAGCTCTACCCTTATATAACCCGGATTACAAGAGAATAATTACAATTATAAATGATGAATTTTATGGGAGGTCTTCATTCTACATCTCTTCATCTTTTATTTCTTCATTTGATTTGCTCCATTTCTTTCTTCCTTTTGGCTTGATTTAGATGTGCTTTCTCCAAAGGCATCACATGGTACATAAGACTTGATTTTATAACCAATGCTCATCTTAATCCCCCATAACACTTATCCTAATACTAATGCAAAATTTCATTAAAAAAGAAAATAAATCTAGCTACACCTACAAAACAAATGTTATCTAAACACACCATACAACCCAAGCAATTATATGAATAATTTGAGCTTAGCACCCCGCACATGGGTAACCAAGCCTACCTATCTTAACTTGGATTATTCTTAGGGGCATAAGCAACCTGCATAGTAAAAAGAATTTATATTTTTTTTACAATGACCCCTTAAGTACAACCCCCTATAGAAAGCATGATTAGGCTAATATTGGCCTAACATCCAGACTATGCACATACACCCTAACATCAAGTCTACAATAATACATCACAAAATAAGCATACATCAAACCATACACCGCCCTAGCATAAAGATAGAAGTGGTGACTTAATTTAATGTGTGTGCATTAAGACTTGTGTGGTAAGTCCTAACTAGGTTTTAGAGTTGTAATTTGCTAACTATGAGTGACTTAATTTATAAAGTATTGACTTAATTGATTTGAAGATTTTACTTAGTGTTTTCTTTTGTTTCATATGGCCTACACTTAATAACCAAGTGTTATAAAGAGAACAAAGAGAGGGAACCTCTCTTTCATCCCTACCTTAAGTCACTTCTAAAATAAGTTAATTAATCAATTTCCTTTAGTGAATGGCTTATTATATGTTTTAATCAATCATAAGCTTAGGTTCACTCTAAATGATTTGATTCAATAAGAAAGGCATCTTAATATTAATTAGAATGAATTACTATCACATAATACATGTTTATTCATTTCTTTATATCATGTATATCATGCATATGATTAAATCTTAAGCATACCTATACATACAATGTATGTCTTAGCACACTTAAATGATGAATGCAAAGAAGTGTGTTCAGAATTTAAATATTTCATTTGATTGAATTATGAATGCAACTCTTTTTTATAGAAAAAAGAGATTTTTCATCCATTAGCTAGGTACACATTCACATGTAAAAAAGTTTTAAGTGACTACATTGCCATTATTCTACACTAGGGGTGTAAGGTACAAGACCTACTTAAGGCTACTTAAAGCCTCACAACCTCGAGATGTCTAATATACCACTTTTCTTATATATATGGATGTATAAGCAACTATAAGGATAGAAAAACCCATGCAAAAGTTGTATTTGATTTATTTGATTTATGATTCTTATTCATTGGTCATATCATACATACATATGTATAAAAAATTTTAAGTGATTATGATGATAGTATTCTATACATGGGCATAAGGTACAAGACATACTTAGGGCTACTTAAAGCCTCGCAACCCCAGGATGTCCAAACTAATATACCACTTTTTTTATATACATATGGATGTACAAAAAGAACCACAAGAATGAGAAGTCATGCAAGAAGTCATATTTGATTTGATTATATGATTTATATATGTGATATGAAATTCTTCCTAAATCTTAGCATGGAGATGCATAGAAGTAGATTTAGACAAATGTCGTGTTCTTTTCAAATGAACTATACATTTATAAATCCCATGCAATCCATATATGGTAAAGAAAAAGAGCTTCTTATTGCATATCTTATATTATCAACACATGCAAACTTATAGATATTTGTAATTAACATCACTCCATATATTATAATTTATTTATGGGCTTTTGAAGATAACTTTTGATTTAATAGTAATAATAGCCACACCTATTTTTGATTTAAATTAACACATGCAATCTGACATAAAAGAAACCATTTCATTTAGTTAATTTTAAAAGAAATGAATGCATGATCATGAATGGTGAACAATATTTAACATGATTGGAAAGAAATAAAGGAATATATGCACATGATCTCATCCATTTCAGTTAATTCTTAAGTACAATCATACTAAATGAGGCTATTTAAAATAAACCAAAGTTCTTTAATGACATTTTTAATTTTGAGTTTTATTTGATTTAGGAAATGAAAGAGGTTTGCTTATCCTAATCCCATTTCCCATGTGTATGTTAATTTGGTTTAATGAAGAAGTAATTAAGTTGATTTTATAGTTTAATTAGGTTAAGGTATGAATTAAGCTAATTAATTAACCCTTACCTACATCACCTTAAGTTAATTAACTAATTAATAATGAGCCAATATGATATGCAACCACATGAAAAGTAAATTTGTAATGCTCCTAAGAAATGAAAGGGATTAGCTCTTGATTAATAGTTAATTAGGCTTATGATCTCACTACTTTTATGATTTTCTCACACATGTGAGCTAATAATAATTTCATTATCTCCCACTTTGGGTTATTGAACACCCAAAGAGCTACCCAAGATTAATTAAATGTTGCTTAGGTATGAAGTGAATTTTAGATTAAGTTAATCAAGCTTATTAATTAATCGATTGAATTCTTTGATTATATTTTGATTAGAATGATGAAATTAACTAAAGAAAATAGATCAAGGATAATGCCTCAATCCTAACCCCTAAGTCATTTCAAACATCAATTAGGCTTTGATTTTTATCTTGGAGATTAATTAATTAATTAATAACCTCATTAATCTTTAAATATTCAAATTCTAAAAAGTGAAGAAAACTTAGGAAATGAATTAGGAAAAGTATCCCAACCACATTCCCTAAGCTCCCTTACTATTAAATAGAGGTAATTAGGCTTAAATAATTAATTAAACTACTGTTCATTCACTAATTATCACTAATTAAATTAAGAAAGTGATTAAGGCTTAATCAATTAATTTTCCTAATTAAGCAACCAATAAAATCCTAGAAAAATGGGAGAGGAAGAGGTCATCCCCCCAAACATCCATATAAAGTTGGTGATCAATTGGTGATTAATTAAGCTAATTAGATTCCTAATTAAACTTTAATTAAACCAAAAACACTGTTCAAAAATAATTAGTAATAATTTTCCTAAATTTTACTCATAAATATCTTTAAAATGAGCTCAAGTTTGTATTTTTTGGATTCTTCTAGAATTAGTTATAATTTTTAGAAGTTTCAAGCTTAAAAATAGATTAATTAGGCCTAATTAAAGCCTTAATCCCATTAGGCCATGGTGGATGACGCTGTGTGCTTTCCACATTGAGCGATGGGAGTGGCTATTTAAGTTGTCACATCTAAGGCGGCTTCGAATGGTAACAGTGGGTAGTCCGATCTAAGATCGGACAATGATTAAATGCATATTGAGGGAAAAGGAGGTTCTATGCATGATCAGATTAGGACCGTTTATTCTGATCATATAGAATGGACGATCCGTGATCTATCTCCTCCCGAGCAGTAAGTGATGGATACTATCCATCGATTATCGCTCGATCCGAGCTCACCCGAGCTCGGATGGAGATGAAATTGATCCCACACCTTTGGGGAAGCATAACAAACACATTTAACAGTGGAAATCATACGAGACATAAGTTTCCTTCACAAAGGACCAACCTATTTTGAGCTAATGATTAGTTTTAATGGCATACCTCACCAAAGCTTGTGATCGGTGATTCCAAGGATTGAGTAAGTTTCATTTGGTAGAAATGAAGCCCTGTTGCCCCGCACAAGCTTTGATTTATTGTAGTTTGCTCGAAATACCAACCCACGACACATAAGCAATTGGTCTTGATCAAACTCCACCATCTGGCCATTGGGAAGCTTGGGAAATGATTAATTTTGACTCGTCAAAGTCCAAGGATGGTGTGTGCAAAATTAATTACACTTTGGTTGCGAAATGAGAAATGGGATTCACTGGTTTGCTCCCTATTTTTATATCATGTAAAACTGAGAATGGGGATTTTGGAGAGCTCGGGAAATGCAAGGGGAGGCTCTGTGATCTCATTTATTGGCTGCAAGGGTTGAATCGAGTGTGTGTGTTTCAGTTTGAGTGAGAATGAAGGGGGTATACCCCCTCCTTCCTTGGCTTGGACGGTGGTGATGGTTTCAGCTTGGTGGATCAATGGATGAGATGGGGAGCTTGATTTGGGGAGAGAATCATTCCACTTGGCCTCACATGAGTGGAGGAAGGGTGGGAGGTGGCTTCCATCGGAGTAGTGGGTGTCCTTGGTGGTTTGAAATGCTCCAATGGGAACGGGGAGGTGATTTCACCTCTTCATGAGTCATGGATGATGCAACCACCTTTGGGTCAGGTCACTGGTCCTTGGTGCCTAGGAGGACCTATGAATGGGTGTCAAGTGGTCAAAGGGAGGAAATGATCAAATATGCATGTGTCTTATCTCATGGGATGCCCTAAACCCAAGAAAAATTGGTCATTTTGCTATGGGTTTGGTATGGGCAGATTTGAAATAGGTCAAAAGTGGGTTAGCCAAATTTCAAGTGGTTTGGAGTTTATTTGATTTGCTTTGGCTTGATTTGACCTATTTTTAAGTTAAATTGGGTTAAGTTAGGTCAAGTTGACCAATTGGTCAAATTAGGTCAAACCAAGGGTTGGGTCAAGTGCACATGACTATTTGGAGTATATTGTTGTCATTGGTTTGGTTCAATTTTCTTTGAATTTAATTATGGCTCATTTGGGTTCATATAGGTCAAATAGATCAAATTGACCAATTTGACCAATTTGACCAAATTGTGTTGAGTCAAGTTCAATTAATTAAAAATGATTGTAGGCTTTGGTTTGGTTTAATTAAGATTTAATTTGGATTTTGGCCAATTTGACCCTTTAGGTCAATTTGGGCTAGGTTGGGTAAAGTTGACCAATTGATCAAATTGGCTCAATTCTGGCTTTGGTCAAGTTTAATAATCAAATTGAGATGAACTTGAGTCATTGGTTGCAATCAATTTGGATTAGACTGTGATTTGACCTATTTTGGCTTCTTAGGCCAATTTGGGTCAACTTGGGTCCAATGGCCTATTAGGCTTGGTTTGGCTCAAGTGTGGGTTTGGTCATGTTCAATCATTTATTATGAGTTCTTTTGAATCAATAGTTTTAATCAATTTGGCATATGGTGAATTTTGTTTGGGTTTCATTTGGGCTAAATGTTGACTTGGTCAAAGGCTAGGTTTGACCCAATTTAAGGCAATTGATCACCCTAGGGTGGTTGTTAGTTATGTTATGAGGTTTCAGGGGGGCTTAGTTCAATCCAATTTGGGTTAGATTAGAACTTGGCTCAAAAAGATTCCTTTAGGGCACTTTGGGTCAATTGAGCCTAAATGGGTTAATTGGCTTGGTCATGGCTTGATTCAAGTTTAGTTGAACTCACATATGAGCCTAGTATTGAAATATAAATCTAATTGCAATTGGTTTGGATCCAAATGGGTTTTGGTTCATATGACAATTTCAAGTCAAGAGAGGTCAACATGGACTTAACTTGGGTTTACTTAAGTTTGGTTTGACAATTATGGTTTATGTTTATATTTGGGTCAATAATTGTAGGAATGATTGAATCATGAAGAAATCCATGAGTTTTGAATTGATTTGGGTATCATTTAGCCAAGTTCAAGAATTTGGCTAAAAGGGCTAAAATTGAGAATTTGATTTGATTTGGACTTCATTTTGGTCATTTGGATTTATATTTCATTTATATTTATGAATATGATTGAAGGAATGATTAATTTATAAATAAACAAATCAAGTTTGATTTGGTTTAAAGGGGGTTTTGGCTAAGCATATGAAGGTGGCTCATATGGCTTAAGAAGGGATTTTGGAATTTGAATTTGATTATGGGCTTCAATCACCTGGAGTTTAGAATTGATTTATGATTTGGAATTTTATTTAAGATTGAATTGATATTTGAGAAAATCAATTGAATTGGGATTGATTTGTATTTAGTTAAGGCTAAGTCCATAGGATAAAATCAAAGGGCTTAGGAAGGGTTTTGCCATTTGGATTTGATCATGGGTTTCAATAATTTGGTAGTTGGATTTGACTTGGGATTTGGATTGGGATTTGATTTGAGTTGGAAGAAGGAAGCAAGGATTGGGTTTAGGCTATAGGGTAGAGAAGTTTGCTTAAATCCCTGAGGCATAACCTATTCCTATGGCTAACTCTTCTAAGTCTCTAGGGTTAGGTTAAGTGTTCTCCTAATCAATAAAAGTATCTTAAGACTAAAGAACTCATAGTGTCTATAAGAGTCCTAGATCTATGATGAGAAAGTTGAGAGCTCACTCTGAAAGTGAGGTCAAGACATATGTATGTTCATTCATTAATAAACTTTTGAAAATATATTTGAAATTTTATAGTGATACTAGCCACACATATTTTTAATTTAAATCAACACATGCAATTTGACATGAAAGAAATCATTTTTATTAAATTAATTTTAAAAGAGATGAATGCATGAATCATATGACATACAACATTTAGCATGATTGAAAGGAAATAAAACAACATAATCATGTGATTTCATTCAAATCAACCAAGTCCTAAGGATAATCAAGCCAAATAAGATTATTTAAAATAAACCAAAGTTCTATAATGTTATTTCTTTTTCATATTTGATTTTATTTAAGGAATGTGAGAAAGGTTTTCTATTCCTTATCCCCTTCCCACATGTGTGAGTTAATTTGATTTAATGAAAAGTAATTAAGTTGATTTTATGGATTGATTAAGTTAAGTATGGATTATATCAATTAATTAACCCTCACCTATGTCACTTAAGGTAATTAATTAATTAAACTTAAGAGCTCACTTAATTACTCTTATGATTTTCTCACACATGTGAGCCAACCATAATTTCATTAGCTCTCTCTTTAAGTTATTGAACACCCAAAGAGCTACCCAAGAAACCTAATTATATGAGTTATAGAATGATTATGATTTCAATTTAATTAATTAAGCCATTTAATTAATGAATTAAATCATTAATTAATCCCAAATTAATTGATTTCAAGTCAAGTGAAGTTAACTTAGGGAAAAGAATGAGAAAGAGGTTCCAACCCCATGTCCATTCACTATTTCATAATGATTAACAAGCTTAATTAATGACTTTCTTACTATTTATAATGTTAATTAATCACCTAATTAATTAATAGAGTAATTAAGGCTAAGATAAGCAATTTCCTAATTAACCAAGCAATAAATCTTAAGAAAATTATGAGAGGTAGAGGTCATCCACTAAAATTAAGGTTGGCTATGAAAAAATTCAAGGAATGCGAGGGATTTCTAAGGAAAAATCTTAAAATCACACGAAAAATGTGATAAAAATGAGAAATCCTAAGGCTGGCTAGGGGTTTTTGAAGATTATCTCACTAGGGATAATTTTTGGTGGCAGTGATGATCCTAGGATGCTTTTGAGTGAGGGAAGAAGCTTTGAATGAGCCTATACCTTCACTTCACTTCAAAAGGATGTCTTCTCCAATCGCTGCCACTTGCTCATTGAAATTCACTAATTTTTGGTATTTTTCAACCCAAAATCAAGTGGGAATGATTGCTAGTTAGTTTGGAAGCTCAATGGGATGCAAAATGAGAGTGGGACAAGAAATTCTTTAGCCTCTAATGCCTTGGTTTTGATTTTGGCCGAAAAATTTGAATACTAGTGATGGTGAGATAGTTGTGATGGTAATGGCTTGATTGAGGACTTTGAATTTAATTCCAAAAGTCTTCCTTTGCTACTATAGGATCAGCTCCATTGAATGCAAGTGTTGGGGAGGAGTTGAATACATGTGATGGGGAGAATTAAATAAAGTTGGGTGTGAGGGAGGATCCATGAAAGATTTAATTGGGTTGGATTGATTTTGGGCTGATCCCAAATGGGTTTGTGTCGGGTTTAATCAGGCCCCAATGGGCCATGGCTTGGTTTCAAGGGATTTGGCTCAATTTGGGTCATATGAGTCACATTGGGTCATATCAGGTTAAGTTGACCAATTGGTCAAATTAGATCAAACCAAGGCTTATGTTAGGTTCAAATGATAACTTGAAGTGTTTTGGTATGATCAATTTGATTTAATTTGGCTTAGGATTGATTTTGGCTCATTTGGAATCAAATGGGTCAAATGGGTCAAGTTGACTAATTTGACCAAAATTAGCCTAATTGACTAATTGAAGATGAATGTAATCTTTGATTTGAATCAATTTGGATTTAATTTGAGAGCCAAATTGACCTTTTAGATCAATTTGGGTTCGATTATAGCTTTGGTCAAGTTCAATATGGAACAAACTCGAGCCATTGATTACAATCGATTTAGGTTAGATCATGATTTGACCCTATTTGGTCCTTTAGGCCCATTTGGTTCAACTTGGGTCAAATGGCCAATTGGGCTTGGTTTGGCTCAATAGGTGGTCAAGTTATGTTCAAATATTGATTTTGAGTTGGTTTGAATCGTTGGTTTCAATTAATTTGATGTAGATGGGTTTTGGTTAGTTTTGGTTTATTTAGGCTAAAGGACTGACTTGTCAGGTGATTAAGTTGACTTGGTTTGACTTAATTGATTGCAATTGATCATCCTAGGGTGATCAACAATCATGGTGGAAGGTTTTGGTGAGCTTGGTTCAATCCAATTTGGGTTGGATTGGAAGTTGGCCTAAATGGGTCCTTTAGGTCATTTCGGGTCAAGTGGACCTAAGTTGGTCAATTGGTTTAGTTTTGGCTTTATTTAGGTTTAGTTGGACTTATATGTGAGCCTAGAATTGAAATATAAATCCAACTATAATCAATTTGGAGTCCAGTAGGTTTTGGCTCAATTGAAAGTTTCAAGTCAAAAGGGCTAAGTTGGGCTTAACTTGGGTTAATTTGGATTTGGTTTGAAAATTATAGGTTTTCTTTATATTTGAATAGATAATGGAATAAATGATTGATTCAAGAAAATATCCAATGGTTTTGACTTTATTTAGATAAAATTTAGCTAAGTCCAAAGAATTGGATTAAAGAGCTTAGATTGGGTTTTGATTTGATTTTGGCTTTAGTTTTCATCAATTGGATTTAGATTTCATTTTTATTTATGAATATAAATAAAAGAAAAATTGATTTATAATAAAATCAATTGATTTTGGATAGTTTTAAAGGCAAATTTGGTTATGCATATGGAGGTGGGTCCATCTGGCTTAAAAGATATTTTAGTTTTGTTTAATTTAGTTTGATTTTGTTTGATTTAATTTTGATCATTTGGATATGGATTTCATTTTTATTTGTAAATATAAATGAAAGAATAATTGATTTATAAAGAAATCAATTGAATTTGATTTGATTTAAAGGGGATTTTGGCTAAGCTTTATGAAGGTGGTTCACATGGCTTAGGAAGGGTCTTAGGATTTGAATCTGATTTTTTGGGTTTCAATTATTTGGAGTCAAATTTGGAATTTGGAATTTGAATTTGAATTTGAGTTTGAGGTTTGGTTTGAGATTTGAATCTAGGTTCGATTTGAGAAGGTGCATATGGCTTGGGTTTAGGTTAAGGATAGGTGATTTTCTTAAGTCCTAAGGCATGACTTAATCCTATGATTAACTATTCTAAGCCTCTATGCTTAGGTTAAGTGTTCACCTAATCACTAGGAGTGTCTTATGACTAAGGAGCTCTTAGTTTCTAGAAGAGTCCTAAGCCTAAGAAGAGGAGGTTGAGAGCTCACTCCAAAAGTGAGGTCAATAGACCCAAATTTTCCTAAAAAGCCAAAATGTGTCAAATCATGATTTGATCCAAATTGATTGCAACCAATGACTCGAGTTTATTCCAAATCACTTATTGAACTTGACCAAAGCCATGATTGAGCCTGATTTAACCAATTGGTTAACTTGACCCAACCTAGCTCAAATTGACCTAAAGGGTCAAATCGGCCAAAATCCAAATTAAACCAAACCAAAGCCTACAATCATTTTTAATTAACCAATTAAACTTGACTCAACACCTAACTCAACCCAATTTTGTCAAATTGGTCAAATTGGTCAACTTGAACCATTTGACCCTTTTGAATCCAAATGAGTCAAATTCAAATCTAAGACAAATTAATCAAAATCAATTGAACCAAAACATCCCAAATCATCATATTAACCTAACCTAAGCCTTGGTTTGACCCAATTTGATCAATTGGTCAACCCAACCCAACCTAACCCAAATGAGCCTATTTTGACCATATGAAGCCAAATCAACCTAAACCACTTTTTGAAAACTTGGTGGCTGACCTAATGCTACCCAAATGGACCCTAGGTCAGCTCCAAACAAACCCAAGTCCATGTGGGACCCAACCCAAGGTGATTAACCAATGAACACCTCTCTTTATTTTGGATTCTTACCTCAAATGGCAAAGTACACTTTGCCTCCCATGGTAGTCATAAAAGTGCCTAATAAGGCATTCCTAAGACACCTTAGCCCAACCTAAGCCACCTAGCATCTGACATGGACCAAGGGAAACAAACCAAGCCACTCCCTCTCATAGTCAAACACCCCATGGGCAAAAGCAAGATCAATTCCATAAAATTAGTTAATTAACTTAAAGTGATATAAGTAAGGATTAATTAATTGACTTAATTCATACCCTAACCTAATCAACACATAAAATTAACTTAATTATCCTTCATCAAACTAAATTAACTCACACATAGGGGATGGGATTAAGATTAGCAAACCTTTTCACATTTCTTTAATCAAATCAAACATGAAAATGAAATGACATTAAAGAACTTTGTTTATTTTAAATAATCTTATTTAGTTTGATTGTCCCTAAGACATAGTTGGATTGAATGAAATCACATGCTTGTGTTATTTTATTTCCCTCCAATCATGCTAAATATTGTATGTCATGTGATTCATGCATTCATCTCTTTTAAAATTAATTAAATAAAATGATTTATTTTATGTCAAATTGCATGTGTTGATTTAAATTAAAAAAAATGTGTGGCTATTAGCATTATTAAATCTCAAATATATTTTCAAAATGTTTACTAATGATTGAATATACATATATATTATAAATTTAGTTAGATATATACATAGGAAATGCAAGTGATTATAAATATGAAATGAAGTCTCTACCTTATATTCATGTGTTGATTTGCATAAGTAAGAATGTTAGCGGTATATAAGTCTGGACATCCCAAGGGCGCATGACTTTAAGTAGCCCTAAGGAGGTTCCTACGTCGTTCTCGTGGTGTAGAACAATTGCGAAGTACCTGCTTGATTTCATCCTTATGCATTTGGACATTAAAATTTAGATAGCTTTAATTCATTTACAAAAAATAAATCAATCAAATCAAAAAATAATTTTTGCATGGTTTTCTATTCTTATTTATACATCCATATGTGTCTAATAATAGCAGTATATTATTCTGGACATTCCAGGGACGCATGACTTTAAGTAGCCCCAAAGAGGTTCCTACCTCGTTCCCTTGGTGCAGAACAATGGTGACATACTTGCTTAAAAGTTTTATACATGTGGATGTGTACTAAGCTAATGAATGAAAACCCTCTTTTTATATCAAAAAAAGGCATGCATTCATACTTTGTTTATTTATTTGAGTTGGGTAGTCATGTGATTTAAGGTTCTTTCCTTATACTTTTGCATAAGAATTTAGATAAAGCTTTAAATTAATATAACAAAATCATTCAACCAAATAATTCTGAATACATTTTCTCACATTCATCATTTAAGTGTGCTAAGATATAAATTGCATGTATAGCTATGCTTAGGATTTAATCATATGCATGATATACATGATGGAAAGAAATAAATAAATGTGTGTTATGTGATAGTAATTCATTCCAACTGACCTTAAGATTCCTTTCTTATTGAATGAGTTTTTTTAAAATGAACCTAAACTTTGGATTAATTAAAACTTGTAATAAGTCATTCACTAAAGGGAATTGATTAACTAATTTTCTTTAGATGTGACTTAAGGTAGGGATAAAAGAGAGTGATCCTCTCTTTCTTTCTCTTCATAACACTTAGTTGTTATGTAGGTCAAATGAAATAAAAGAAATTATTAAGTAAAATATCCATATCAATTAAACCATTTAAAGTGAAACCACCCTTGATAATTAAATATCCTTCATACTTAGAAAATGACAACACTAAAGCCTAGTTAGGATATACCACACAAGCCTTAATACACATATTAGATTAAGTCGCCACTACTAGCTTTATATTAGGGTGTTGTATGGTTTGATGTATATTTTATTTTATGATGTAATATTGTAGACAGAATGTTAGGGTGTATGTGCATAGACTGGATGTTAGGCTATGGTTAGCATAATCATATTTTTTACAAGAGATTATGCTTAAGGGGTATTTAAAATAAATATAAATATTTTTATTGTGCAGGTTGCTTAACCATTAAGCCTAATCTATATTAGGATAGGTAGACTTGGTTACCCATGTGCAGGGTGCTAAGTCCAAATTATTCATATAACTACTTGGGTTGTATGGTGTGTTTAGCTAACACATATTTTACAGGTGTAGTTAGATTTAATTTTCCTATTTTTAATATACTTTTTCATTAGAAATTAGGATTAGTACTATGGGGGCTTAGGATAAACATTGATTACAAGACTAAGTCTTATGTACCATGTGATCCTATGGAGCTTCCCCAACCAAATGAAAGAAGGAAATGATGGAAAGAATGAACTTTGAAGATTTAAAGATCCCCATAGCTCCAATTCATTTGTTGTAATTAAATTGTATTTATTCTTTTATTATACCGAATTGTATAAGGGTAGAGCACAGCTACCCATTTCATTTTCGGGTTGTACGGTGGGACCCATCCGCACCAGCCTCTTATTCTTTTGCATTAGCTCTATAAAATTGTTTGATGCTTTATTTAGCTTATGCATTAGAAAAATCATGTCTCTTCATAGTTTATTTATGATTGGTGATTATTGTATGGCCTGGATATGATTAGGCTCTTAAGAAAAATTAACTTTTCTATCCCAATTAATAACTCATAACTAAATTTTCTAAAATAAACTCATAACCTCATATAAAGCCTAGGCATTAAATCAAGATAATAAATATTTAGTAACCCCTTAGTTGGATGTTGTATGCTTAATATCATGCATATCATTTTGTTTCACTCTTACTAAGAGAGGGTTTCCATCTTTGCCAGGTAAAATGGGTTTAACCTTTGAGAGCATATGATGGGAAAAAAACCTCTTTCTCTTTTGATTTAGCCCATAATCAACTTCATCATACATTTAGGCATATAAAAATTCTATAACCTGTGTCAAAATAAAGAGGTAAAAATTAAGTAAAATTTGTTAAGATTCACATTAGACTAAGTCATTATTTATACCACTCATGCTCTAGTCTCTTAGGGAGTGGATTTAAGGACTTTAGTTTCTTTCTAAATAATAATAACTTAACTATCTTGCAAAATCATAAGACTTGACCACATGATTTTAAATCATAGGAGGAGTTAGTTAGCTGCAACTCTAAGCGGTTATAAGTCTAGTAGTCTGGTGGTTTACCCTCTTGTGGAGGTAAATAATATACCCACTTTTGCCTTAGATTTAGGTTGTGTTTTGGCTCTCGCCAAAGCTCCCTAGATTTAAGATCTAAGGTTATTATTTTCTTTTGGGGCTACAAGCATAAATCCTCACCTCTCAGAAATTTTCACAATCTTGTATTGTGGAATTATAAGTCCTAGATTTCTAATAAAATTTCAACTCAAATATATAATTCTCCTCAATTTCAAACATATAAAGCACAACCACATGATAGTTTGGGATGCTCACTAAGTTTCCTAGTATTATGAGCATCCCCTACTCATCTCCATTTGGTTTTGATAATAAGTCTTTCCTTTTGATCTATTCCATTTAATCTTTCAAATATAGCCAGTTTATTGATAGTCCTATCTTTGAATTCTTTGGAGACCATAATTACCTAATTTAATCGAGAGTATTCCTATGGAATTCACCTTCCATAGGATGTAATTAACTATGGGGGCTTGCCCCCATATGGAACTTTAGAACCCAGTTTAAATAAACCCTACTTTATTCATCCATGTAAAGTAGGGAAAAAATCTCTAGTACATTCGAAGACCCATCATGCCTTAGGAGTCCTTATTAGGTGATTAGGTCCATCATAGGATAGTGATTTCTATCTTTTGAGATAGTACACTATTCTTTGATGTCATGCCCGATCATCTCAATAGGTACACCCTCAGATCTGGATGGTGTCCCCCCATATACACACACACATGAACCAAAAATAAACACCATAGATTTTTCTGATGACTCCGCTGGGGAAGGTTCCTCTCTCCATCTCTAGTAGACAATTGTTGTCTCCAAGCATCGATAGTGGACTTGTATTTTCTATGAGTCCAAGACTATCTTTCCTTCCATTGGCACTTATCTTATTTCATTCTTAAGAAAAGCTAGTTAACATACTCTAGGTTTTAGGACCTCACTCCTTGTAGGTCCTAGAACCTCTATTGGGTTTCCCAATAGGTGAAAAATAAAATTAACTCACCAAAGGAAATGACAAAAATTTATAACCTCCTTACCACTAGCTTGGTGAGACAAGGTTCATTTTAATGATTAAGAAAATAAACTCTTTTCCAAATTGCCACTTTCCAAAAGCACCTTTCACAAAATTCATATAACCAAACCACATCTAATGATCCCTATGATTGTTACATGGAGGTTCTTTTCAAAATCAAGATCAAAATCATATTTTCAAAAGTACACTTTTAGAAATGGCCATATTCATTCATCATACTCAAAATTGTTGAATGAGGAGTCTATTTTCAAATAAGATCATAGCATAAGATTGAAACTCCACTTAACATATTTTATATATGCTAAAGTTGGGGTTTCCATCTTTTCAAAAATATGTTTTCGAAAATGACCCTATTCATTCAACATACTCAAAATTGTTGAGTGACGAGTCTATCTTCAAATAATACCATAGCATAAAATTGAAACCCCACTTAACATATTTCATATATGCTAAAGTTGGAGTTTCCATCTTTTCAAAAGCACAATTTTGAAAATGACCATACTCATTCAACATACTCAAAATTATTGAATGAAGAATCCATTTTTAAAATAAAATCATAGCATAAAATTGAAACTTCAGTTAACATATTTCACAAATGTTAGAATTGAAGCTTCCCTCTTTTCAAGAGTAAGTCATGCCATATTTGATTCACACTTAACATACCAAATTTGTTAAGTGAGAATCTCTTTTTTTTAAATCAAATTGTACCTCCACTTAACATACCAAATTTGTTAAGTGAGGGTCTCATTTCCAAACATGCATTTGGATTTCACTTAACATAGTCCATTTGTTAAGTGAGAGTCTCATTTTCAAAACATACATTTGGCTTTCACTTATCATATCAAATATGTTAAGTGAGAGTCTCATTTTAAAATTATAAATTTGACCTCCACTTAATGTACCAAATTTGTTAAGTGAGGGTCTCATTTCCAAACATGCATTTGGCTTTCTTTCACTTAACACACTCCATTTGTTAAGAGAGAGTCTCATTTTCAAAACATACATTTGGCTTTCACTTAACATATCCAATATGTTATGTGAGAGTCTCATTTTCAAATATAAATTTGATCTCCACTTAACATACCAAATTTGTTAAGTGAGGGTCTCATTTTTAAACATACAGATTTGGCTTTCACTTAACATACTCTATTTGTTAAGTGAGAGTCTCATTTTTTAAACATACAAATTTATCTTTCACTTAACATACCCCATCTGTTAAGTGGGAGTCTCATTTTAAGACATTATTTGGATTTCACTTAACATACCCCATTTGTTAAGTGAGAGTCTTGGCTTTCATTTAACATACCTCATTTGTTAAGTGAGAGTCTCATTTTCAAAACATACAAATTTGGCTTTCAGTTAACATACCCCATTTGTTAAGTGAGAGTCTCATTTTCAAAACATACACATTTGGATTTCACTTAACATACCCAATTTGTTAAGTAAGAGTCCCATCTTCAAAACATACATTTGATTACCACTTAACATACCAAATTTGTTAAGTGAGAATCCCATCCTCAAAACATATCACATTTGGTTCCACTTAACATACCAAATTTGTTAAGTGAGAATCATATTTTCAAATCATATCACATTTGGTTCTTACTTAACATACCAAATTTGTTAAGTAAGAAGCTCTATTTTCAAATTAAATAAACACATGATCAATCATCACAAGCAAAGATTTTTCACAAAATTTTCAAAACATACAATCACAACCTTTCTTTAGCATACCTAAATTTTTTAAGAAAAGCCTTTCAAAAATAAAATATTTTCAAACAAGATATCAACATAAACATCTTCAAATATCTAAACCCCACCCAACCTACCTAAATTGGTTGAGTATGGGTTCTAAATCAAAATCAAATGATAAAGAATCTCCTCACAATATCAAAATCTCTCCACTGAGCCCCACTTAACATATTTGAATTATTGAGTGTGGGTTCAAAACTCCAAATTTCTATTACTCTCTTGGGACAAGTGCTAAAGCAGAGATCTGACTCAAGTTATATTTCAACACATGTAGAGATACAATGCAGACTAGTCAATAGTTTTTCAATCAGTATACATGGCCACCCAAAAATTCATCTTCACCTTTCCATTCGGGATGGATTTGGCCTTGGATCGGGCCAGCCTCCCTCAGACTGACTCCACCCACTTGGCTTTCTTTGGCTGAGGATTTAAGGGATCCCACATTACCTGTGAGGGGGAAACCCTCACCATAGTCAGCCGGGATGAGGTGGCTGGGCAGAAGCTAGTCATCTGCATTGACTTGCCTTCCGATACTAAGTATCCTTCCTTGAAGAGGAAGGCGGTCAAGGTTCCACTAGTTAGTTCAGTTCCCATGTAGTCAGTTGCTCCTACAGCTGCTCATGTACATACTAACACCTCCTCATTAGTCCCCTCTAGAGGAAGGCTATCTTGACTGCAGAGATAGTATCCCCTACCTTTAATGTAGGATCTAGTTTTCACACTACCCTACTCAGCCACACATAGTGCTGCAATAGGATCCGCAAGATCAAGTGTCACCATGAGCATGTAGCCTGAGAGATAGACACAGCATCCCATGTTGCTGAGGAGGGATCTCCCAGTGAAACCTCTCCGCTTCTTAGTGAAAATAGGTTTTACCCTCTATCGGCATCAGATGGAGAGGAAGACTACAGGAGGATAGCTGCATCGCCTCCACCACCCACATACCATGAGGTTTTGGCTAGGGACAAGGGAAGTCCTATGCTAATCTATGGATGGTACTATGCCAGGTTGGCAGAGCATATACTTAGAGTTCAGCACACTATTTTACTTGAGGTTGATCATCCCACGAGTGTTATTAGGCAGATCCACAAGGATAGAGCATCAGATGCCCAAGTAGCAGTTTAGTCAGGAAGTAAGGAGCGATGGAGGTTTTCCAGGCAGTCAGAGGCCTCCACTCTAGTTTATTTTCCCAGTCATCGGGCCACCAGGCCCGATAGGACTGATAGCATTGTGTTGACGGGTACCACTAGTCACAGGGGGAAAGCCCCTACAAGGGTGGAGCCAGTGTCATCTCCACCACACCGATCCACTCCTCACTTGCCATCACCAATTTAGGTCCCGCCAACCACCATTCCTACAAAGTCACAAAAGACATCATTTGGGGAGAAGAAAGCCCCTTTGGTGATCCAATTATGACCAAAAGATTTGACTTCATCTACTCCACCAATTGAGGTGAGGGCGAGTTTCCCTACTCGATCTTCTACTTCAATCTTGGTGACCCCATAGCATCGTGGTCGCACCACCACTACCACAACCATCAGAGCCAGTGATAGCGACAGTAGTAGAGGGGAAGGCGGTTTATAATTCCATGGCGGTGGACCCTCTAGAGAGGCATTACTCCGATAGTGCAATCATGAGCATATATCTTCTAGCGAGCATAGTCCTCCTAGAGCTATAGTGGCAGTTAGCATTAGATGTATTTTTGCCAATGACCATAGTCCTATTATCGAATGTCAGTGAGTCTTTGTTCCAGTGCAACCGATAAGGAAGGAGATCGTTCCTTAGATGAGATTTTAGCCTACTTTGCTGAGAAGAGGGAACTCTTAGGCAGTGATCACACAAATTCAAAGATTAGAGGGTAGAATTTGATCCTCATTAGGATGACCTTCTTGAGGATTCGGCCGAAGTCCACATGGTCGATACTAGGATCTCCCTTTATAGAGACCAATAGAGCCAAGAAGGTATTGTAGTTAAAGAGGATGATGGCATCCATTCAACTCAACACCTCCTCCAGCAGCTTAGGCAGAAGGATGATCATATTGATAAAATGGGAAAGAAGATTGAGGAGTTGATGGCAGTGGTCTCAACATTACAGAATTCAGCCCAAGTTTCACAACCTTCTCCCATAGTAGTCGATTGAGCCGAGTTAGCACATACCTCATATCATTCTAGATGCATTCCTTTAGAGGAAGATAGTGGTAGCTTGCATAGAAAGGGGGTAGATAGCACCTCTATGCATGAGAAGGATATAAAGCAGTTGGTGGAGCAGTAGGTGAAGGATTCATTGGCACAAAGCCAAGGTGGCTCATCTGTTCCAAAGGGTAGACCCTACCCAGAGGAATTTGATGATGTCCAGTATCCTAAGAGCTTTGTACCTCCTTCCTTCAAGATTTTTTATGTAGTGGGAACTCTCACCAACACATTGCACATTTCTGGGCTGGATGCTACAATGACGGAGGTAGTGACTCCATTTTTTCAGATTATTTGTTAGCAGTCTAGCGGTGTTGCGTTTGATTGGTATGTTGAATTGCCCAATGGTTCATTAAAGATATTTGCTAGTTAGAACACCTCTTCATCAAGAGGTTTGTTGTAGCTCATCAAAGGGTTACTATAGGAGATCTTATTGTAGTGATGCAAGTCCCCAATGAGTCCCTTGTTGATTATTCTCAGGTGGTGAAACCTGAGTATGAAATGTGAACCACAGCTATCTAAATAGCACGCCATAGAGATTCCCCTGAAGAACATCCATGGCCCAGTTGCTTTCATGCTCAAGGGTTTTGCAATCAAAACCTTTGAGAAATTAATCAACAAGGCGGCTAGTCTTCAAGAAGAGGAGAAAGCAGTTGCCTTTCTAGGACCAGTCATCCAAGCCCGGACCAGGCATTTGAAACCAAGGGTAGTGCGGCTTGATAAAGGGGCCATAGGTTTCGAAGATAGGCCTCAACCTCCTCTTACCACCTCGATCATTATACTGGGCACCTCAATTGCCACAGCAGCCACCACCGATGCCTCCTCACTAGCATCACCAGTAGCAGTATTCCTACCAGCCACTAGGTAGCTATTACTTACCTACTCTTACCGATAGACTAAATAAACCTTATTCATTCAAGAGGGAGGCAATTAGGGAGATCTTTAAGAATCTCTTAAAGAAGCCTAATTTCTAATTACCAGAGCCTAGGAGGCCAGAGGAAGTGGGCAAGAGTCATGATCCAAATTATTTCCCCTACCACCACATACTAGGCCATGTCTTAAAAGATTACATTACATTTAAGGACTAGCTTGAGCGTAGCTTCAAGTCAGGTGCCATCATCATCTCCAAGGAATACCTATTGGAACAACCTTCTAGTTCTGTTAAGATAATCTTTAGGGATACATGTGATCCTCTCAAGATAAAGAAAGGTTGGGATATCGCCCTATCCTGAACCTCCAAGAAAATTGTTTCTAAGATTAGAACATTATCCTTGTAGGTGCCTAAAGTAGCTCAAACCTACAACTCTAAGAAAGGTTTGTAAGTTGCTAAGGATAAATTGAGGGAGGTAGGAGCCCGGCGGTGTGACCTCCACTTGCGGGATAGCATAGTAGTGTACCACCATCATTCCAGACTCCTTCCATAATTATAGCTATAGTTCCTCATCTCTTCTTCTTAGTATTGTATGGGTGGAGGGGTGCCAAATCCCTCACTCCACTTACTTTACTTGATTTCTATTTTGTACCTCCATCCAAATCTAAGAAATCAATATTGCAGGCTGATTCCACTTACATTTGTGTCACATCTGATGACCTGCTTGATTTTATTCCTATAGATAGTTCTAATCACTCTATTTCTTTGGACTTAGAGATGGACTTTCCATTCCTAAATCACTCAGGTTCTCCCATTGAGATTGATTTAGAGTCATCCGACTCTGATGATCCTCTAGGAGAAGTTGTAGGTGAACCTGATGAGCAGATAAAACTTTCCACTAAACCATCTCATGAAGTCACTGAAGTCAACCTTCATAGTGGCAAAGTTCTACCTCCTAGGGTAGCACCTCAGGATAAGGTAAGCAAGTCATTGGTTCTAGCGATCAAGTAACCCCTCCATAGGATGCTCCACCTATGGATATACTTGTGAAGGACCAGCCCAGAGTTGACTATAATGTCATCGCTCACTTGAGGAAGTTGTCAGCCAAGCTAAGCATATACAATGCCCTTGTCTTATCCAAAGAGATGAGGGATTCATTGATCAAAGCCCTTTTAGATCTAGAAATTTTCTTTGCTCAGTTGAACGCTATTGGAGAGGAGGCATGTTATTCAAGAGAAGCCTGTAGAGTTACATTCACTGATGAAGAACTTCTTTTAGGGATAACTACCCCCTCTACATCACAGTGGACATGGGCGGTGTTAGTTGATCCAGGTGCATCAGTGAACACTATAAGTTTAAAGACCCTTGCCTACTTGAGGATTGACATCTTTGAACTCTGAGGAGATCAATGATGTTGAGAGGATTCAATAAACAAGGCAAGAGGGATTTAGGCTCCATAGTGTTGCCATTATAGGTAGATGATTGGAAGACAGAAGCCAAGTTCTATATCATTAATTCAGATACATCTTACATTACTTTGCTCGGTAGGCCTTGGATACATGGACATAACACGGTTCCATCCTCTTTACATAAATGCATCAAATTTTGAAGAGTTGGAATCAAGTATTGTGTCAAAGGAGACCTGAAGCCATTTTCAATTAGGGAGGTTGCAATATATGAGGATGCAGCCTACTATCTTCCACCAAATCAAAAAGTCTATTCTCTTGAACTTGGAGAAAGTTCAAAAATAAAAGAAAACAAAAGAAAAGAAAATAAAGAAAAAAGAAAAGAAAAAGAAAAAAGAAAAGAAAATGAAAATGAAAATGCAAGTGAGCGAGAATCAGATGTTGAGGAAGAAGTAGAGCCTAAAGTTAGATTCTACCCACAATTTGTTCCTCCATATGAACACATCGGTAGGATGACTCGACCCCCACTAGGTAGAGGAAGAGGCAGATCCAGAGGCAATTCTAGAGGTGGAAGATCACCTTGCTGGTGGCCATTAAGTAAGAGCTATGTTCCAGCTAACAGCAGTACCCCTGTTATCCACATAGACTTAGAGTCTAGTTCGGAGGATGAGTCTCATGTGGTTAGCATGCCAACCAAACCCTCTCAGCGGGTCCCTTTGGAGGTGACATTTGAGTCAGACAGTAATGAAGACCAGACCTCTAAGCAAAGCATGAATGTATCTGAATCATCATTATGTAGAGCAATCAGGCAGTAGTTGGAAACTTTAGCTCTGATGTCATTCTCTTCCTAGAAAGTTGAAGGTTTGGTAATTAAGGAGGCCCCCAAGTCATCCACAGATATCAAGCCAAAAAGGTTTTGGTTGGGAACATCATCCTCAAGTCAGGAAGCTGATGTAGAACTTGAGGATGATTCATATAAAGATTTAATATAACTACCTTTTGATTGGTATTCACCTTGTGTTATTAACTTAGCAAAGAAGGGATTAATCCTACATACTTAGTTTAAACACATGTCAGATTACTTTGAAAGATTATGGGACAACAAAGTAGACATTCTCAATCAAGACAAAGTCTAGGATTTGGCATAGTGGGTCCAGTCGATGACGATAACCATTGCCTAGCCATCACTAATCATTTGGAGTTTGACAGATTCTTTTCAAATCATGCTGACTCTTATGAGGAGGTGTGTTTAGAAACTTTAGATGACCCAAATAATCTTGAAGTCAAAGCTGCACTGCCAGAGTTTGAAGAAGGAATCCGATCAACCATCGATGAACTCAAAGAAATTAACCTGGGAACAAAAGAAGATCCACGCCCAACATAGATCAGTTCCTTTTTGAATGAAGAAGAAACTAATGACTTAGTTAGGCTATTAACAGAGTTTAAGGACTGTTTTGCATAGAGTCATGAAGAAATGTCTAGTTTATCTCCTGATACAGTAGTCCAAAAAGAAGCAATAGATCCTAATGCTAACCCTATCAAGCAAGCTCCTAGACACATGCGATTAGACATTGAGCAGCAGGTCATTTTTGAAATCAAGAAATTGATTAATGTTGGCTTTATCAAGGAAGAGAAATATCCCACCTGGTTGGCTAGCATCGTTCTAGTTAAGAAAATGAATGGCCAAATTCGCATATGCGTCAATTTTAGGGATATAAATAAGGCATGTCCTAAAGATGAATTTCCACTTCCTATATTGAAATTGATGGTGAGCATTGCTTTATCTCATGCAGCATTCTCTTTCATGGATGGGTCATCAGCTATAATCAATTAAGATGGCCCCCAAAGATGAGAAAAATACTTCTTTTTGAACCCCGATCAGAATCTATTATTATAGGGTCATGCCTTTCAGCCTTAAAAATGCCAGTGCTACATACCAACGGGCCATGACTAAGATCTTCAGTGAACTCATTCATCATCAAATTGAATACTATGTTGATGATCTTGTAGTCAAAAGTAAAGAAAAGGAAGACCATTTTTTTTTACTTGAGAGTACTTTTTGAATGGTTAAGATAATATAACCTCAAAATGAATCCCCTGAAGTGTGCATTTGGAGTAGCTTCGAGAAAATTCCTTGGGTTTGTTGTCCAAAATTGGGGAATAAAAATTGACCTAGAGAAGATCAAGGCTATCTTAGAAATGCCACCCCTAAAACTCTAACTCAACTCAGATCATTTCAAGGGTAGTTGGCGTATCTAAGATGCTTCATTTCAACTTATCAAGAAGATTCTAGCCATTCTCAACACTTCTCAAAAAGGACATTAAGTTCAAGTGGGATGACAAGTGCTGGCATGCTTTTGAAGACATCAAGTACTACCTGATGATGCCACTAGTTCTAGTAGCCCTATCCCGAGCAAGCCATTGATATTATACACCATTGGATGACTCCCTTGGTGCTTTGTTGGCTCAAACTAATGATGAAGATAAAAAGAATACACTCTACTATATAAGTCATCATCTAATCTATGTTGATGCAAACTATCCACCCATTAAAAAATATTACCTAGCTTTAATCTTTGCATCCCAAAATCTACGGCATTACATGCTTTCTCATAGGTGAACTTGATCTCTAGGATCAATTCTCTGTAGTATCTCATGACATGGCTAATTCTATCTGGATGGTTGGCGCATTGGTCCATGATTTTATCATAATTCGACATCACTTTCATACCCCTCCATGCAGTGAAAGGACATGCACTAGTGGATTTCTCAGTAGCACACCCACTTCTTGTTTACTCTCCGCTTAGTGATGACCTCCCAATGAACAAATCATGAACTCAGGGGACACTAGCATTCGCCACTAGAAGATGTACTTTGATGGTGTGGCTTCCTCTCAAAGAGGAGAAGAATCACGATCTACTTTCCCAAAAGCAGGGGTAGGAATAGTTCTCCTTACTCTAGATCATGATTTGATGAGATTCTCATATCACCTATCTAATCCATGTACCAACAATGAAGCTGAATATGAGGCTCTGATTGTTGGTCTGGAGTTAGTTGTTACTCTAAGCATCTAGAACATCAACATCTTCGAGGATTCTCAATTAGTCATCAACCAAATCGCTGGGTCCTAAAAACTTCTAAAGCTTAAGCTCCATCATTACCATAAGTACACTATGGAGTTGTTGGCCCAAATATCAGAGGTTACCATTTACAAGATTTCTCAAGGAGAAAAATGCTATAGTAGATTCTTTAGCCAAACTCGCCAAAGAGTTAGCATATCTAGAAGATGAGTCCATACCAATTAACATCCAAAATAAAAAAGTCTTATCCCTTGTTGACACTGAACTCATCGAGAGACTCTCTCTTAAAGGGGAGGTTTTCATTGCCAAAAAGAACGAGGAGTCAGATTGGAGGCAATCATTCATGGATTATCTAAATATAGGCAATCTATCTCAAGAGAAGTCACAAGCTCATCAGATGAAGCAGAGAGCACTTTCCTATGCTCTTGTGGAAGGCAACTTATACCAATGGTCTTTCGATCATATGTGGTTACGTTGTTTAGAAAAACATGAAGCCCATAAGATCATGACTAAGGTACACTCAGGTTTATGCAGAGCACACCAATTCAGTCCGGAGATGAAAGCCAAGATTAAGAAACTAAGATACTATTAGCCATCAATGATAGACTATGGATGTAGCTAGGCGATGCCACTAATGTCAGTGCATGGTGTGGTCCTACACAGTCACCAAAAATTGTACACCTTACATTGGCCTCATGGCCATTTGAGTGCTGAGGGTACTGACATAGTGGGTCCGATTGATCATCCTTCTTCTAAGGGTCATCACTTCATCCTAGCTGTCACTTACTACTTTTCCAAGTGGGCCAGAGGTAATCCAATTTAGAGAGGTCACATCTCAGCATGTGCTTTAGTTTTTCAAGAATCATAGTGTATATAGGTTTAGGGTTGCTTGATGAATTATATCTGATAATAGTAGTGCATTCAAGAGCACCAAAATCAATAACTTTTCCCAGAGACACGACATAGATTAGAGATATTCTACCATATATAACCCAAGGGCAAAATGGCTTGGCAGAAGCCTTCAACAAAACTCTCATCCAAATATTAAAGAAGACACTCTATGATAATAAATGATAGTGGCATGAGCAGTTAGTTGAAGCTTTGTGGGCTTACCGCACCATATACAGAACTCCAACTCAATCTACCCCTTTCACCTTAGTTTATAAGTCCAAAGCCATTCTACCATTAGAAGTCCAACTCCCATCACTAAGGATAGTTATGGGTAGCAAGATCACAATGGAGTATAATGCCAAATTACAGTTAGAACAACTCGAAGGTTTGAGAGGAGAGACGCCAACGGGCATGCCAAAATCTTAACTTCTAGAAAACCAAAATGATTCAAGCTCACAACAAGTTGGTCAGTCCTAGAGCTTTTCAAGTAGGAGAGCTTATTTTAGTTCTAAAGGGACTAATTATTGCCCATCATAAGATGGGAGGAAAGTTTAAACCCACTAGAGATGACCCTTTTGCCATAGAGAAGGCCTACAAAGGAGGAACTTATCAGCTCATAAATCATAAGGGAGAGCATCTGATGCTTCCAATCAATGGGATCTACCTAAAGAAATACTAACCATAAATATTATTTTAAAATAATTAACAATGGAAATTTTCTTCTCAAATTCCATCTCTTCTGTCTTGAAAATCATCTTTGCTTGCGAATCCACCATGATGTGTTTAGGGTAGGTGTAAGGAACCTGAGTGATGTCCTATGCTTTATCAACACAACGCAAACACAAACTACACACAACCACATATAAAATAAACACATATATTTTATCTCAGGCTACTTTGATGTGGGATAATGCCCCTGTGGCACTCACTCATTAGTTGATCTAGGTCGGGCTGACATGCTATCCTACTAGTGTGTCACCCTAGTGGTTCCTTATTTATGAAGATGTAAGTCTACACCCTCTCTTCTAGACTTGACCACTACAAATCAATGAGCACCTTGTTAGTTTGGTAGGCCTTACTGTGTGGCCGATAAGCTACCCCATGTTGACTTTGTTTAGGAAGATGTAAATCTACATGCTTTCTTCTTGAATAAGCCATCATGCACTAATTGGGTCAAGTATATTTGAGGCTTAGGATAAGTCCCCCAGTGGGTCCTTTCCTCTTAATTACTTTAAGTCTGGGTCCAGTCCTTCATGGGACTTCCCACTTATTAGTCACCCTAGGTTGGATAACATCTATCTAGCTGACAATAGACTATCCCGATGATCATTTCTCTCTAAGAAGATGTAAGTTTACAAGCCTTCTTCTTAGATTGATCATTGCACACTGACGGGCACCTTAGTTTAGTTGGTCCTCTCTATCGACCCATCCAATGGATACACCACTCATGGTAGATGTAAGTCTACATGCTTTCTCCTTGAGTTGGTCATCGTACACCTATAGGTTTTCTTTTATAGGGTCCAAGATAATGCCCTAGTGGCACCTCCCTTGTGGGCACTCTATTTGGATCATGTCCTTTGCAAGCCCATTTAGACATTATTCGGGTTACTCTCAGATTGGACAGTCCTCCTTTCCTAGTAACCACCCTTGTGGTTGGATAATCCATCTTATGGATATGCGGATTCTCCCTTGGTCCAATAAGTCTGAGATAGACATGGCTGATATAGCCCCTTCTCAGTGGGTCCCTCGCACACCAACTGGGTCCATGTAAACATATAAATAAAAAATATATATTTGCTTGTGAATTAGGAGGACACCCCTAGTGGTACCTTTTCCCAAGCATTCTATCTTTAGGGCAGTGTCAGTAAAACTCCTATAGGAATCGCCTGACTACTCTTGAGTTGATATAAATCCAAAGTGACATTCATTAAGTAGTCACCCTAGGTTGGGTTTGATTTGTTGTGCTACCAACTGATCACCCCAATGGTTACTCCCCTCTTTAGAAGATGTAAGTCTACTATGCTTTCTTCCTAGCCTAATCGTTGCACACCAAAAGGCAACCTTTAGTTGGATAATCTTACCACGCAGCAAGTAGATTGTTCTTTGGATTTGTAAACTTGAGATAGGTCAAGGTTGATATAGTCCCTTTTTAATGGATCCATCGCACACCGATAGGGTCCATCAAATTAAAATGATATTTCTGACTATTTTTGAGTTGATATGAGTCCACAATGGAATTCACTTAGTAGTCACCCTAGATCAGGTTTGATTTATTGTGCTACCAACAGATCACCCCAGCGGTTGCTCCTCACTTTCAAAAATGTAAGTCTGCTACTCTTTCTTCCTAGCCCAACCATTGCGCACTAAAAGGCAACCTTTAGGTTAGATAGTTTTACCCCATATCCAGTAGACTGTCCCTTTGGATTTGTAAACTTGAGATAGGTTAAGGCTGATATAGCCCCTTCTTAGTGGATCCATCGCACACCATAGGGTCCATAAATTAAATCCACCTATATCCCTAGCAAATCCAAGCTCATATCCCTAGTAGATATGCCCTCAACCTTAAACCAAATTGAACCAAATCATATCCTATCCCCAGTGGATACATCCATGAAATCAAACCCATATACTCTTATCCCTAACGAATAGCCCGAACCTACTTCCCTGGTGGATGGTTCACATTTCTTATCCCCAGCAGATATGCCCTCAATTTAAAACCATCCTCCCCAGTGGTGCCCTAAATCATAACAATCAAGCAAATCAAACCATATCCTAACCCCAGTAGAAACATCCCAAAACAAATCTAACCAAACTCCTATCCCCTAGTGGATACCTTCATGAAATCAAACTCACATAACCCAAACCTACTTTCCTAGTGGAAGGATCATGCACCCATCCCCGGTGGACTATAGACTCTAATCCAAGTGGATCTTCTTTCCCCAAATCATATGAACAAATTCAAACCCTTATCCTGGCGGATAACTCAAACTGCATCCCTTATGGAAGGTTCATATACTGATCCCTCAATGGATCCCTCCTTCCTCCCTTATGCCCTTGGCATAAATTGAGATGAGTTGCATTAAGATCATGATTTTGACTACACCTCGGGTTTAGGTATAGATCATTTTCATTAGTATTTGTAATCCTTCAGATGTTGTTCATCATCTCAGTCAATACTTGTAGTGTGCCTTGTTAGTTACACCACACCTATTAGGGTTCCTTTTCTTGATCGCACTTTTAGAGTGAGCTCTAAATCTCCTCATCATAGACCTAGGACTCTTATAGACACTAAGATCACTTCAGTCTTAAGACACTTCTAGTGATTAGGTGAACACTTAACCTAAACTTAGAGACTTAGAAGGTTTAGTCATAGGATTAGGCTATGCCTTAAAGATTTAGAAAATCACATACCCTATAGCCTAAACTCAATCCATGCTTTCCTTTTCAAATCAAACCCCAAATTTAAATTCCAAATTCAAAATCAAATTTTCAAAATTCATAATCAATCCCATGATCAAATCCAAGCTCAAAATCCTTCATAAACCTTATGATTGAATTCCATGGCTTTACCCTTAACCAAATTCAAATCAATCCAAATTCAATTGATTTTCTCCAAGTTCATTTCAATCCCTCAATCATTTAAAAAATTCAAGTCCAAACTCAATTCCAAAAGATTGAAACCCAAAATCAAATTTAAACCCCCCAAATTCTCCTTAAACCTTATGATTGAAATCCATGGGCTTAGCCAAATCTCCACCCAATTCAAGCCAAACTTGATTGATCTATTCATGAATCATTCATATCTTCATTTATATTCACAAATATAAATGTAATATAAACTCAAATAACCAAAACCAAATCAAACTAAATCCAAATCCAATCAAATCCCAAGCTAAGCCATATGGACTTGCCTTCATGAACTTAGCCAAATTTGCCTCCAAATCACTTCAAACTCAAAAGATTTTCTCATGAATCATTTATATCTTCCTTTATTTTTAAAAATATAAATGAAATATAAACTTAAATAACCAAAATCAAATCTAGCTAGGACCCCTCTTAAGCCATATGGACCCACCTCCATGAGCTTAACCAAATCTTAACCCAAATCAACCCAAAATCAATTGATTTCTTTATAAATAAAGTATTCCTTCATTTATATTCACAAATATAAATGAAACTCACTTTCAAATGACCCAAACTAAATTGAACTAAATCAATTTTCTTTTAAGCCCTTTTGGCCTACCTCCATGAGTTTAGTCAAATTTGCTTCCAAATCACTCAAAACCTAAGTGATTTTCTTAGAAGTCATTTATATCTTCATTTATATTCAAAATATAAATGAAATCTAAACTCAAATATCCAAAACCAAATCTAAAGTCAAATAAAAACTCAATTCAAACCCTTTAAGCCAATTCCTTGAACTTGGCCAAAATCCAAATTAAATCCAAATTGATTCAAACCAAAGCCTACAACCATTTTCAATTAACCAGTTGAACTTGAACCAACAATTAATCAAGCCAATTTAGCTAATTTGGTCAAATTGGTCAACTTGACCCATTTAACCTATATGAATCCAAATGAGCCAAACTAAAAACCTAAGCCAAACTGATTGAAACCACTTGAACCAAAACTCTTCAAATCATCATTTGAACCTAACATAAGCCTTGGTTTGACCCAATTTGACCAATTGGTCAACCTAACCCAACATGACCCAAATTAGCCCATTTGACCAAATTGAGCCAAAACCCATAGGACCTTGCAACCTCACTTAACCCAACCCAAGATCATCCTAGTTCAGCCCAAAATTAGCCCAAACTCAATTGGAGCCAAACCTAAGGCAAATCCCCCTTGGATATGCTTCCCCATGTGGGATTTTGCCAAAATTGGCAAAGTCTGCTCTCCTATCATCCTTGGCAATCATCAAGCACCCAAAAGAGGCATCACCTAAGCCACTTAGCCCCTTAAGTGGGCTAGGCTTGCCATGGACCAAAGGGAGGTGAGCTAACTCACCTACCTCCTAAACCTAGAACCCATGGACAAAGGAAGAAGCCATCAGCCCACATTAAGCCTTAAGCCACCACCCATTTATTCCTCCACTCAAACCAGCCACGTGGACTCGATTGCAACCCCTCAGGTGCTCTAACGACGGCTGGCCGGTCAAAATTGAGGAAGCAATCCATCTGTCTACCTCAGCCAATTGAGGGGTATACCCCCTCAATTCTCATAAGAAATCACACCATTCACTTCGTTTGAGGTATAACGAGAGAAACAAAACTCTCTAGCAAGCTCTCGAGCGATTCCAAGCCCTCCCTACTTTGAATTTTCTCATCTCGTGTGAAGCTGAAACAAGGAGCTCACATCCGATTCCAACTTCTCTATTTCTCAACAAAAACCCAATTACTCCTGCACACACCTTCCACGCACATCATCGAAGCCAAGAAAACCTTCCCTCGAGCTCCAAGCCCACCGAAGGATGGACTTCGATCAAAGCCGAAGCTCTAAAGCACCATTCTTGGCCAACTAATGATCCACTTGGAACAACATTTGTTGCTCAACAAGGCTTTATTTTAACTAGATGAAACTTCCTCAAGCATGCGAACCATCGATCTGAGCTTTGGTGAGGTATTTCCATTGAAATTTAGCTTTAGCTTAAAATGGGTTGGAGCTTTTTGAAGAAAACTGCAAGTGAGCTGAGCCTAGCTGTTGGATCTTCGTGGATTCCTCTTGCGAAGGTGTGGGGTTGTTTTAGAATGAATTTGAGCTCGGTAAGCTCAGATCAAGCGATCCATTGCGAACAGGCTCCATCATTCATTGCTTGCAAGAAGAGAGATCACAGGCCATCCGTTCTATGTGATTGGAATGGATGATTGTGATTAGATCATGCTAGATCCATTGATTTGAGCTATTATTAACTGCGGGTTTGATCTGTACTGTCCAATTTGAGATCGGATGATGGAGATCAATAACATGTCCCGCTGCCATCATAATCAGTCGCAAATGAGACTACATAAATAGTCAATCTCGCGACGACACATGAAAAGCACGCCACATCAGTGTGCCATGTACCAATGGGATTAGGCATAATTAAGGTTATTTAATTAGTTTTTAAGGCTAAAACTTCCATAATTCATAACTAATTATAGAAAAATCTAAAAAATACAAACAAATAATTATTTTAACGGTATTTCAAAAGAAATCCATTAAAATTATCCTTAATTGATTTTAAATAGTAATTTGGGCTTAATTAAGGTTTAATTGAAATTAATTACCTTAATTACTGTGTAATTAATTAACCAATTAACTTCAAACTTTTTAAGATTATTTAGGGGGATGATCTCTACCTCCCTTTTTTTGGATTTATTGATTAATTAATTGGGAAAATTAATTGATTAAGCCATAATTACCTTCTTAATTTAATTAAGTGATAATTAACCATATGAACAGTAACTTCCTTAATTAATTAGGTCATTTATCACTGTTTAACAGTGAGAAGGCTTAGGGAATTGGATTGGGGCTTCTCTCCAAATCTTTTCCCTAAATCTCCTTCACTTTTTCAAGAGAAATTAATTAATAATTTAATTAGTTTAATTAAATTTTAAAATACATATGAACTTAATTATCTCATGGGTAGGTATTTAGAAGTTTAATAGCCTAAAGAGATTTAATAAAATTATGATTTGTCCATATGTGTGGGAAAATCATAAAAGTAATTGATTAAGTTCCTTAAGCTTAATTAACCATTAATTGTGAGCCAATTGCATTAACCCATTTCATTTCATAGGACCATTGCCAATTTACTTTTCAATTCATTTGCATATTACATTGGCTCACAATTATTTGGATAATTACCTTAAGGTAACATAGGCAAGGGTTAATAACTTGATTTAATTCATGCGTCAACTTAATTAATATATAAAATCAACCTAATTATCTCTCATTGAATCAAATTAACCTACAAACATGAGATGGGATTAGGATTAGCAAACCTCTTTCCCTCTTTTTCACTTTCCTTAAATAAAGTTAAACATCGAATTAAAAATGATATTAAAAAGCTTTGTTTTGCCTTAAATAATTTTATTTGATGTGATTGTCCCTAGGAATCAGTTTGGTTAAATGAAATCACTTGCTTATGTTTATTTATTCCTCTCCAATCATATTAAATGTTGCATGTCATTTGATTCATGCATTCATCTTTTGTAAAAATTAATTAAATTAAATTGTTTCCTTTATGTCAAGCTTGCATGTGTTGATTTAATTTGATATATGTGTCTATTATCACTCTTAAATCTCTATTTTTCAAAACTTATGAATGAATAAATGCTAGTCATAAATACATAGGAGATGTATGTGATTATACCTTAAGTGTTTGGATTGAAGCTTTCTTTTCTTTGATTCATTTGATAGCTTTACATGCATTTGAATGTTAATAGGTATATAGTTCAGACATCCCGAATACGAGACTTTAGTTTGCCCCAAGGAGGTCATTTGATTACCTCACTTCCCTGGTTAATAGTGACAAGTACTTATTTTCTTTCATTTACATGTATTTCTACATTAAAATTTGGATAAGACTTTACTCCATATACATAAATATTTCAGTCAAGTAAAAAATACAACTTTTGCATGATTTTTTATTCTTATAGTCACTTGTACATTCATGTGTATTCAAGAATAGTGAGTATATCTACTCTGGACATTCCGGAGATGCAAGGCCAATGAGGTCTTTACCTCACTCTCCTAGTTTAACAATGGAAAAGTATCTACTGTATTTAGCTAATGAATGAAAATCTCCTTTTCATCTTTAGCTCACATGTATAAAAATTGAATTGAATGAAATACAACTTTTGCATGATTTTTTATTCTTGTAGTCACTTGTACATTTATGTGTATTCAAACATAGTGGGTATATCTAGTCCAAAAATTTTGGGGATGTAAGGCTTTAAGTAGCCTCAAGGAGGTCTTTAACTCACTCCCTAGGTTTAGCAATGGTGAAGTATCCACTTATAACCTTTATACACTTGAAAGTGCATTTAGCTAGTGAGTGAGAATCCTATTTTCAATAAAATCCACTTATGCATCTTTCATTTCAAGTGTGCTAAAAGAAACATATTGTATGTGTAGGTATATTTAGGATTTAATCATATGCATGTCATATATGATGGAAGGGAATGGTTGAACATGTGTCATGTGATAGTAATTCAATCAAATTAATCATAAGATATCTTTCATATTGAATATGATTATTTAGAGTGAACCTAAACTTAGGATTAATTCAAAATATGTAATAAAGTCATTCACTAAAGAGAACTAGTTAATTAATATGCTTTAAAATTGACTTAAGGTAGAGAAGAAAGAGAGTAATCCTCTCTTTTTCTTCTCTTTATAACACTTAGTTTCTAAGTGTAGGTCAAATGAAACAAAAAAAAACACTAAGTAAAATTCTCAAATTAATTAAACCACTTAAAGTGAAATCAACCCCATATGATTAAACTTCTTTCAAATTTAGAAAACCATAACCTTAATGCTTAGTTAATCCATACCACATAAGCCTTAATACAAACCCCTTAGAACTAAGTCACCACTTCTAGCTTTATGTTAGGGTGGTTCATGATATGATGTATGCTTGGTTTACGATGTATGTGATAGGGCCTACTAACCATTCTTTCTACATGGGATTATGCTTAAGGGGGTGCTTAAAAATAAATATGAATGCTCTTTCCAAGTTGCTTAAATCCCTAAGCATAATCCAAGTTAGGACATGTGGGCTTAGTTATACATGTGCAGGGTGCTAAGTCTAAATTATGATATAACTACTTGGAATTATATGTATATTTAACTAGCTTCTATTTTGTAGATATAGTTAGATTTACTTTTCCTATTTTTAATATACTTTTGCATTAGGAATTAGGATTAGTGTTATGGGGGAATAGGATGAATATTGGCTGAAGGCTTAATCCTAGGGTGCCATGTGATGCTTTGAAGCCTACTAAATCAAAGAAGGAAGGGACATGAAGAATGAATATTTGAAGACCCCCATAGCATTTATTCATTTATGAATTGTAATAATTCTTTCATATTTCAGGTTGTATAAGGATATAGCTCAGCTACCCATTTTCTCTTTTCGTTGTACATGGTAAATTATCGTCCTTTTATTCTTTTGCACTAGTTATAAAATATTTAATGTTATTTTTAGCTTGTGCATTAGAAATTACATGCCTCTTCATAGTTTTTTTTTATGATTAGTGTTTATTGTATGTCCTAGATATGATTAGGCTCTTAGAGAAAAAATTAATTTTTCTACCCCAACTACAACTCATAACTAAAATTTTAAATAATTCATAACCTCACATAAAACCTAGGCATTAAATTAAAATAATTAAAAGATTTAGCAATCCATTAGCTGAATGTTGTATGTCGAACATCATGCATTCATATTATTTCACTCTTGCTAAGAGATGGTTTCCATCATTGCACAATAGGGGAAGACTTTGACCTTTGAGGGTCTCCTTTGTGGTGAAAAACACATCTTTCCAGCTGATTTAGCCCATAATCCACTTTCATCATGCATTTAGACATATAAAAATCCCATGGGCTTCGTCAAAATAAAGTGTCAAAAGTCAATTAAAACTTGAAAAAATTTGCATTTGTATATTAAGTCATTGCTCATACCACTCATGCTCTAGTCTCTTAGGGAGTGGTTTAAGGACTTAGTCTCTTTCTAAATTAATAACAACCCAATTATCATGAAAAATCATATGACTTACCTATATGATTTTAAAGCATAGGAGAAGTTAGCATTGCCACTCCAAATGGTTATAATTCCAGCAGTCGTGTGGTTTACTCTCTCTTATGGAGGTAAACCATATACCCACTTTCACTTAAATTTAGGTCATGTGTTAAAGCTCCCTATTCGAGGTAGTTGTTTCCTTCAGGCTACAAGTAGAAATTCTCATCTCTTAGGCATTTTCATAACCTTGTGTTGATGGATTATAAACCCTAGTAATCAAATAAATTTTCAACACAAATAAATAATTTTTTAATCTCAAACATATAAAGCCACTATAGGAATAATTGGAATGCTCACTGGGTTTTCTAGTATCATGAGCATTCCCTACTCATTTCCTTTGGCTTCGATAATAAGTCTTCTCCTTGATCTTTCCCATTTTATTTTCCAAGCATAACTAATTTATTGATAGTCTTACCTTTAAAATCTTTGGAGATAATAATTGCCTACTTTAATCGAGAGTATTCCTAAGAAATTTTCCTTCCGTAGGATGTAATTAACTATGGGGGCTTTCCCCCATATGGAATTTTAGAACTCGATTTAATATAAATCATATTTTATTTATCCATGTAAAGTAGGAGAAAAATCTCTGGTATATTTGAAGACCCATCAAACCTTAAAATTCCTTATTATGTGATTAGGTCCATTGAAGGGTGATATCCCTATCTTTCAGATAGTATATCATACCTCAATGTCGTACCTGGTTACTTCAATAAGTACCCCTCAGATCTGTGTGGTGTCCCTCATATATATCCAAAAATAAACACCACACATGCACATCCTTCTGCATGAGCTGTTAGAGGAGGTGTTGGGTTAAATGAGCGATGTCATCCTCTTCAACCACAATATCTTCCTGACTGTGATGGTCTCTAAGAAAGGATCCTCGAGTATCAAACATATGGACTTCTGTTGAGTCCTCAAATAGATCATCCTCATCGGGGTCAAAGGCTACACTACCTTCTTCTTGATCCGGGTGATCGCTCCCAAGAAGCTTCTTCTTCTTGGAAAAGTCATTTTTTAGGATGTCAGCTAAAGAAAGGTCTCTTACTTTATTGGGGTATTGGTACAAACACCCACTAACAACTAACCGTTAGATTGTGCTCATCTAAATCAATGCATCAGATACTACCTACTGATTGGGTGCTCTCACTAAGAAGATCTACTGCCATGGGAACTATGTTGCAATGTAATTGGGTTGTAATATGCATTAAATCCATTAATTAACCCTTACCTATGTTACCTTAATTTAATTATCCAAATAATTATGAACCAACATGATATGCACATGAATGGAAAATAAATTTGCAATGATCCTAATAAATAAAAGGGGCCTAATGTAATTAGCTCATGATTAATAGTTAATTAAGTTAAAAAACTTAATTAAGTACTCTTATAATTTTCCCACACATGTGAGCTAATTATAATTTCCTTTGGATTTTCTTAGGTTGTTGAACACATAAGGGTCTACCCAAGACTTCATTAATTAGGTTCTGATGTGATTATAATTTTAATTTGATTAATTAAGCAATATTGATTAATTGATTAAGCCTTGATTAATTTATTTATTACTGTTCATGGGATTAATTAATTCTTAACTAATTTAAAAGAGTAATTAGAGCTTAATTTGCTAATTTTCCTAATTGTTTAAGCAATAAATCTCAATAAAATCATGAGAGGCACAGGTCACCCCATTAGATTAGCACACAGAGTTTGGGATTAATTACTTAAGTAATTAAAGAGTAATTAAGCTAATTAATCTTGTAATTAAACCTTAATTATACCCTAATTAATGTTCAAAATTAATTAAGAATATTTTTGATAAATTTTCCTCTAAAATAACTTCAAAATGAATATTTATTTGCATTTTTATTATTTTACTATGATTTATTATAATTTTAAGTTTCAACTGATTTAAACGATTTGTCATGATTTTTATAAAGTTTATTAATCTATTTTACTAAAATAGACTATTTGAGCTTTAGAATGTAATATCTCCCAATCTAGAAATCCTTTTAAGTGAAATTTTTATGATAGGTGTACTTTAACTTCAATTTCAATCATTGATAATTTCAAATCAATCAATGTGTATTTATAATTTAATTAATAAACTTTTATTTTTACTAAAACCTACATTAAGATAAGAATACCCAATAAAAATTATGGATTTTGAACTTACTAGATTCCTCTTAAAAGATGAATCCAACGAGCCCTTATTTGTAATTTTTCATTAAGTATTTTATTTTCTATGAAGTTTTGAAGTTCCATGTGATTTAATTAATTTTTAAAATAAAAATATCCTAATTTCTTACTTAACCTTGTCAGCGCTACGCAGCTCTGACGAGGCAACGTAGTGCCACGCAGTGTCATACGATTAGGCAGGCAATTTTGGGTGGCACGCGGTGCTATGCAGCATGCCGAGATTGGCTGGCGCGGTGCTACGTGGACTTTGAGTGAAAACCATGCGAAACGACGCTATGTTCGATCCGACCATCGATTGTAGATCAGGCAGTCCAGATCAAACTCAATCTGAACGGGCTGAAATCATGTGATATGGTGCTAATCTCAGTCATCTGTTTCCCTAAATGAGAGATCGAATGGTTGCTGATTCATCTACTTCCTAGCGGATGACAGCAAAGTGATGAACATTGTCAAATTGATGTAAATCATGAAATTGATGAAATGGGCTTCGATCAGCCTCGATTTCATGTCGATTATCACTAGAAAAACTTCTATTTTTGCATTAGGATTGTATAAATTTAAGGATGCAAGGGATATATGAGGGAAATTCCTAAAATCAAGCAAGAATCATCACAAATAAGAAATACTATGGTTGACTAAGAGATTTAAAAATTACCTCACCCAAAATGGATTTCGACAGCTGTGTCGATCCAAGCACACTCCTGAATGCGAGATAAAGCATTGGGATGAATCTATATCCTTACCTTCATTGGGAATATTGTATCCACCGATGGTCGCCTCCTTGTCAAAATCACTCGATTTGTTGTTCTTCTAGCCCAAAGGAAGTGGGAATGGGTTTCTTGTTGCTTGGATGAGCTCCTAGAGTGTGTGTAATGGTAGAATGAGTTCTTGGATGCCTCTCCTTCTCTTATGCTTAGTGGTGGCCGAACATTTTCTATAATGGTGATTTTTGTCTCCTAGTGGATGTCCTATGGCTTTGGGTGCCTGGGAATGGCAGGAAATCATCCTAGGTGGCTTGGTTTGGTTGGCCAAGGCTTGGGAGGTGGATTCCAAGAGGGATTAGTGGGTGTTCTATGGGTTTTAAATGCTTTAATGGGTGAGGTGAGGTGAATTCACCTTCTCATGAGTCATGGCCAACCCAACCACTTCTTGGGTCAGGTTGGTCAGTGCCCTTGATGCTTAGGTGGACTAATGAAAAGGTGTCAAGTGGCCAAAATGAAAATGACTACTCCCCTAAGTGATTTGTCTCATGTGACACCTTTGGCCTAAGGGTAGAATGGTCATTTAGCATTGGATTTGATTTGGTCCAAATTTCATGTGATTTGGAGTTCATTTGGTTCAATTTGACTCAATTTGACCCATTTGGGCAAATTAGGTCAAATAAGGTTAGGTTGAACAATTGGTCGAATTGAGTCAAACCAAGGGTTGGGTGAGGTTCACATGACCATTTGGAGTGTATTGGTGTCATTGGTTTAGTTCAATTTGGTTTAGGTTTGATTTTGGCTCATTTGAGTTCATTTGGGTCAAATGGGTCAAGTTGACAAATTTGGTCCAATTGTCCAAATTAGCTTGGGTCATGGTTGGTTTGAGTTTGGTTGATCACTTGGAATGTGTTGTGAGCTTTGGTTGAGTTCAATTTGGATTTTATTATGTTTTAGGTTGGCTTAACTCTTTAGTTCAATAGGTCATTTGGGTCTAGTGGGTCAATTGGGGCTCAATTGAGGCTTTGGTCAAGTTCAACAGTCAATTTGGAATGAACTTGAGCCATTGGTTACAATCAATTTAGTTTAGATTTTGATTTGATCTATTTTGGCCATTTTGGTCAATTTGGGTCAACTTGGGTCAAGAGGGCCAATTAGGTTAGGTTTGGCTCAATTGAAGGTCAAGTCATGTTCAAGTGTTGATTTTGGGTTGGTATGAATCATGGGGTTCAATAAATTTGGCTTAGATTGCAATTTGGCTAGTTTAGGTTCATATGGTTAAGCAGTTGACTTGGTCAAAGGACTAGGTTGACTTGGTTTGACCTAATTTATATCAATTGATCATCCTAAGGTGATCAACAATCATGTCATGAAGTTTGGATTGGCTTAATTCACTTTGATTTGGATTGAATTAGATTTTGGTTCATGTAGGTCAAATTGGCCACTTTGGGTCAAGTGAGCCAATTGGGTTTAGTTGGCTTGATTTTGGGTTGAGTTTGATTTAGTTTAGTTTATTTATAGATTTGGGATTGATTATAAATCCAATGCAATTGGTTTGGGTTCAAATGAGTTTTGGTTCATTTGAATATTTCAAGTCAAATGGGCTAAGTTGGGTTTGCCTTGCGTTGATTTTGACTTGGCTTGATGATTGTAGATTTCATTTATATTTGGAATGTTGATTGATGAAATGATTAATTTGTGAGAAAATCAATTGAATTTGATTTGAATTTGAATGGCATTTGGCTAATTCCATGAAATTGATTCAAAGGACTTAGGAAGGGTTTTGATTTAATTTGATTTAGTTTTGATCATTTGGAAGTAGAATTGATTTATATTTAGGAAGATAAATGAAGATGTAAATTGATTATGAGAAAATCAATTGATTTTGAATTGATTTAGATGGAGTTTTGGCTAAGTTCATGAAACTAATTCAAAGGACTTAGGAAATATTTCAAGTTTGGATTTGATCATGGGCTTCAATCATTTGGCTTGGGATTTAAATTTGGATTTGGATTTAGATTTGAAGTTGAGTTTGATTGTAGGTTTGATAAGGTGAATTTGGATTGGATTTGGGTTGTAGGGTAGGAGGGTTAGCCTAATCCCTAAGGCATAACCTAAACCTATGATTAACCCTTCTAAGTCTCTAAGTTTAGGTTAAGTGTTAACCTAATCACTAAAAGTGTCTTATGACTAAGGAAGTCTTAGTATCTAGAAGGCTCCTAAGTCTAAGATGAGGAGATTGAGAACTCACTCCAAAAGTGAGGTCAACAGTAATGTAATTAAAGTTCTAAAATGCAGTGTAAGTTAGTTCTAGAAAATCATGTGCATTTCCAACCATGACTAATCTACTTAGATAGTCAACTTATGCACAAGTATTATTGTAAATATGGTCAATTGATATCATAAACTCAATAGAATAATATGTTGGGATATGATAAATCAAATTAGGAGCTATATCGGAGTGTATTAAATAGCATGCTCGTATAATGCAGTGTTTTAATATAATTTTTTTTGGTATAAGTAAATTGTAATCTCAATCAAACAAAATAAGACTTTAATATTTAACATATTTAATTAAAAATTTAATAATATTTTTATTTTGTAAATTATAAATTAAGACTTTTAAAATTAAGTTTATGATAATTTGAAATTATTGATTATTTTTATATAAATCATTTATATTCTTATGATGAGTATTTATCTTCTTATTTTTATATTAAATTATACTAATAGTTTGATTTATTAAAAATAATTAAATATATTAAATAAATTGAGTTAAGTTATAAATACTTAAGACACCTCAAGGGATCACTATATGATAATGGATTTAATAAGGGTGAAACAATAGCTTTATAAAAATGTATATTTTCATTTAAGAATTAAAACACCATACAAATGATCAATTTAATTTTTAAGAAAATTCAAGAAAATGTATCTAAACATTAGAACTTCTCATAATTTATTTAAAATTTTAAAAATTATTAAATTAAATTTTAAGAATAAAATTAGCATAAATTACTATTTTTAATTTATTAGAGATATCAAATATATTTTAAAAATTATGATAAAATTTAGAGACTTGCATTTTTAATGCTGCTCTATCACTTTAATTTTCTTAAGATTTTTTACTTTAAATTTTAGTTATCAAAATTTTTAATATTAAAATATTACTTACAAAAATTGTAAATTACATTATATGATTCAAATGTGATTGAGATTTTATAGAAAACTTAAAATAATCAAAGAAACTTTCTCAATGAGTTTAGAAATTTTTGCAATCTATTTGATATATTGATTATTCAAAATTAAGAATAATTAATTTTTAGTAATATAAAAGGATTAAATTTTAGGTAAACACTATTTTTTAAGTGTAGCATTTAAACATTTTCTTTTGGTTAAAATTTCTTTCAATTTGAATTGATATTCAAGTCAAAGTAATAAGTTAAATAAAATTTACTAGATTAGTATGGAGGTGTTGGATTGAGATATGATTTGGCTTAAATTGTGTGGTTGGATTCTATTTAAATAAATCCAATTGCTATAATATCATCTTTATCCTTGCACAGAGCTTTAATAAGGGATTTGGGTTAAATTCATGTTAATGTAACTTGAACCTTACTCATTTAAAATTCTCTCTCCTAGGCCACACTACCACCCCTTGGGAGAATTCCTTCATTGGTCTTGTCATTATCTAATTCTCTATGCAAATCAAGTTATGTGATGTGGGAGTTTGGAATTTTATAGTGTTACTTATAGAGTTTATCTCAAGAAAAGAAATTATTCCTATGGCTTTAAGAGACTAATATGAGCAAGCCCTTAGTAAAAATTAGCTTAGCCCTTTTTATGCATGATTATGGACCCAAGCTCAAACTTTCCTTAGTGGTAATGGTAGTTGAATTGGATTAATGAGCTTGACAGGGTAAAAGCAATGTGAGAGAGTCTATTAGCATGGAGATGGCAGCCAATGCTCTCTCAAGCTTGGCACTACACATGGTTATTAATAGCCTTGGTGGACAATAACCACCATAGTTAAGCCATAATTACTCTCCCCATTCAGCCAGAATTCTGGCAAAAGTTTGAGGCAGTTGGGCGGTAGATTTTTGCATCCATTGATGACTGGAAATAATATGTTTTAATTGATTTCCACTCAATCACCTTAACTTTCATAGATGAATGGGAATGACAAGATGTAGATAGTTGGGCAGGAAGTTTTGATTTATTCCTACAATAAGCCTCAAATTAAACTATATAATATAAATTAATATTTCACAAACTAGCTTGCATTTAAGATATTTCTATTTGAATGTCTAATTCATACTGACTAAAGAGATTCACTAAATAAATGGGTAAATCTAAGTTTACATAAGATAAATAGGCTAAGCTTTTGCAAGTAGAGTAAACTAGTTAGAAGGTTTTGTGTGTGTTAGCATAAGTGGGAAAGTGTTTGAATTATTATGTCAAGAAGGATAATAATTGAAAGTGCATTGGTAACCTTAGGATGACATAAACATGAATGCCTATATTTAGTGCTTAATGCTAGGTTGTAAAGGTGAAAGGGTATTTTATTGTGCATAACATCTTGTAAAATGATAGTTTAAAATATAAAGATTAGTTGTAATGATGATTTGAAGTAAAATAGGTTGTAGAGATTGATTAGAGCAAACTTGGTAAAAAAAATCAATCTAGACTAAGAGCAATCAAATGGATTCAAAGCCTTTGCATGGGGAGTTGGTGTAATTTAATAAATTTATAGAAATATATTTAATATGATAATAATATAGAGATGAATATTAAAATGAAGATTACGAGCTTATTGTCTACGAGCTCACTTAAATGTAAGAGTTGGCACACCTACGATGTGAATTAGGGTGCTTCTAAAAATTTCTTTAACTAAAAAATTAAATTAAAAATTTATTGATCAGTGAGAGAGAAGTTTAATAGAATAGCAATAATCCAAACATAATAAAAAGAGTAGTAGAAAAAATATAATAGAATGAAAAGAAAAGATGCACAAATATTTACAATGGTTCAATCCAACTGATGTACATCTACTCTCCTGATCTCCACCAAAAATTTTCTAACTTTCTTGTGGCACAATAAGTTAATATAGGGATGTCTCTCTCCTTATTGCGTAATGGAGAAACCCAACACCTGCTCCCCTTCACCTTCAAGGAAAGCAGGATTCCATTCCCTCTCCATGGTATAAAGAAAATCTTTTATAACAAAACTCTTACACAAGTTCTCAACTAGAAAAAAATCTCATGTTAAAGCATAAGACTCAAAGGCAAGGTGAAAGAAAAGTATAACCGAGATGAAAGTGTAACTTTACCAGCACATAAGTCCTTTAGGAAATGAAGAAGAAAAAGAAGTCTCCACACTTTTCTTTTAAGTTAACCACTCTTTCCTAAGCCTCATTCAGGATTTCTCATGTTTAAGCTACTGGTCAGGCTCCCTAAGAGGGGTATTTATAGGGAGAGAGCTGAATAAAAAAAATTTTAAATAATTTTAGAAAAGTTAGTCCCATTGTAATATATGATCCAACATTATATTGTAGGGACTTTGGATGAAATGATCGTCCCATTAGCTGTCACTATTAGTAATGTACGACTTAAGTTTGCAATGTATGAATAGTACAAACTAAAAGTTTAGCTCTTTGTTTGTTCGACCTATATGATCACATCGTATAGTACGAATATATTAAGGAAAAATTCTCATAAATTGAATCCCACAAATTCTAAATTAAAATCAAGTAAGTGCCAAATAAAATTATACTATATGATCAATCAATTAGGCATAATTTGTAATTAACTGATGTAATCTGAGCAGTTGAAATAATTAATAAACATAGATAATCATATAGTATGATCATTATCATTCTATACAATTAGTTTAATTTTGAAAATTTTCAAAGAACCAACTTAATTATGAAGTCTAAAAGTAGTTAACAAATATGGACAACCATCTAGTACTATAGGATTGTACATTATGATTTTCAAAAAAAAAAATTATTTCTTAGATGTGTGTATGTTTGATTATTTCTCATCATTTACATGACAATTATATGAAGACAAAATAAAAATAAATAAATACCAAGCATGACAATATAACATTTGAACTTGACTTAAGTCTTCTAGCATAAACTGTTCCACAGTTGCAGCCTTCATGAGCTTTTTATTAATCAAGCTTTTGAAGATCAACCATTGTTCATATTGGCACATTGAATCTTGATTAGATTGCTTAATTGTAGTTCATGCATTAAAACATTAATAGAGTATGCTTATACAACTGATCACTAAAAATATTTGTTCAACTAGAAATATTTGTGATCATCAAAATTTAGAATATTATATGAAGGCACGTGAGGTTAACAATAAGATGATGACATAAGGTTGGATTTCAATCAATATCTAAGAAAGAAACTTCTTTATTTGTTTTTTTTAAACAATATAAATATTCTTTTATTACTAAACCAACTATTATTTAAGGAATTACAAAAATTCATAAATAGATGAAATTTTAAACTAAGAGAAAGAAAGAGAGAGAGAGAGAGAGAGAGAGAGAGAGAGAGGGAAGGAAGAACCTATGGCTATTGTTCAGGAGAGAAGTGGTTTATTGCTCATTTTAAAGATTTTGAATTTCAATGGAACCTTTCTTGGTTGTCTCTATTTATAGTTAATTAATATTCCTACATCTAAATAGAATTTCAAAATTATAAAGAAAGCTTGAAATTGAAATCTCAGTTTTCATAAATTAAATTTAAAATTTAAATTATTATTATAAATTCTCTCGTGACATTAAATAAGCACTTTTGTTCACTTGCTCTTCGTTACACTTGTTAAGACCAATCCCGCAAAGAGTCTTTATAAATCTCAATTTACAATCATTTTAGAAGGATATGCACTTTTACCTTTAAATTATGTAAAATCTTAATCTTAAGGTTAATTAATCAAGGATTATTGATAAGATTTTACAAATTTTTATTTGATAAAATAATATTTTGATGCAAAGTACATAATTTACAATAACTTAAAATGCTTGAACTGGTGATGGATTTGATTCATTTGAAAACATTAATGTCCGAACAAATTTAGAATGATAAGAAGACTCTGCAATATGATATAATACATCACATTAATGAAATAATTACTTGACACAAAGCTAAGTGGTCAGAATCACATACCATTGATAAGGTGTACATGCCCTATCAATTTGAGTCTACTAACTTCTTTCTTGTGTCACCATGCTCTCCTTAGGCTATTAAGTTGCGTGTTATTTTTTCTTTAAGCTGTTATATAAAATCTATAGCTTGCAATCCCACATTTTCTTATCATGAAGAAAGGTGGAACATTGTAATTCAAATCTAATAGTGGGTAACTTTTGCTACACAAGACCTTGTAATCTTTTTTTTATTTGATTTTTCCACATTAAAAATTATGCTATCTCTATCTGTGTGTGTGCTAAGACTTAATTTTTCTCTGTCATTAAAATTTTCTAGCATACAACGATCCTATTTTAATACCTAGATTTTGCAGTTATTATCGTTTTATTAACTATAAATTAAAATTAAGAATTTTTATGTCATTTCAATATAAAAGAAAATGATATATTGATTTTTAAAATTTATTTTGATAGAAATTCTACTAGGAACTCTTCATAGGTTTATATCAATAAATCATTAAGCAAATCATATATAAGAGGCTTTCTATGTTTATTATCATTCAGGAAATAGAAACATTTCATTGTTATAATTGTATAGACATTGTAACAATTAGAAAATAATGATGAAATCATTTTAAAAAAATTAATGAAATTAACGAAGAATAATTTATTCTGTTATAATTACTGTAATGTCATCAAGCTTATGACAGTTGTGATTTCCATTATGATTTAATTTATTATTGTTGCGTGCTAGTAAACTAGTTGCGGTAGAGTAAAAGTTTTCAACTTAGCTTTGTGAAATCAAAGACACATGATAATATAAAGTGCGAACAAGAAAACTCCATAATTTTACGTGAAAAACCTCAAAAGAGGGGAAAACTTATATAAAAAAGCTTCCACTATGATCTATTTCGAGTACAAAGATCTTCCACGCCGGGATTACAATTATATGAGAAAGGGACAACAGTTAGTAATACGAGCGATAATGATGTTGATAATGATGTTGATGACGATGTTGATATGATGTTGATGACGATGTTGACAATGATGACGATGATGACCGACGATAATGGTGGATGATGATGCAACAAGTGGTCGACAACCGAATCGGGGCATGACTACGGCCGGTGGTTGGCCGAGTGGTGCATGATTGTGCTTGGAGGATCTTTAGAGCTCTCTCTCTGCTTGCTCATACGGAGGAATGAGGCTATTTATGATATGGAGCGACGTAAATACATGCAAAATCCAAACCACCCTCTCCATCGGACGCTCATGATGATTCCCTTGATCATATGATGTATTTTGTGTATTTGAATGCTCAAATTTAATATAAGATCTTTGGCTTGTTGAAATCACCTTTGATTTGACTATAAACACTATATTTGAGAGCTTTTAGGAATTTAAATGATGTCTCAAAGTTTCCAATGATAAGTGCTTGATCTCAGCCAATTTCGATCGCGATGCTTTTGGCATCAAGATTCGTGCTTCGACTAGAGGAATTTTCAGAGTCATATCAATTATATTATTCAGTTACAAATAAAATTATAAGATCAATGCTTAATTATTACATAAATGACTAATTAAAGCATTTTGATGAAAAATTCTTTTGAAGTAATTACCTGCAGGTATTAGAAACGCAATTTGTCGCAAAAATTTGTCATAAAAGCTGGCAAATATAACCTCCAAGTCATTAAAAAAAACACTATTCATAAAAGAGATATTGCATGGCCTGGTCCCTAGAATAATTTTTTTTTTCTACATAAAAAAAATGTTTTACCTACAACTTAAACAATATTTTAATGCTTTTAAATTTCATCGTGGAATGGAAGAGTAGGCCCCCCACTAACTATAAATAGCAGTCACATAAAACTCAAGTTCATATCAATTTACTCATACTTCATAGTTGAGAACGATAATGGAGGTCTCAAGGCAACTTGCCCTCGTCACGGCTTTGTTTGCTTTTCTCTGCATCAATCATGGTGCAATATTGGCCTGTGGTATATGAATTATTTTTGAATATATGCAAGTTTGTATATCATTTAATTTTATAATGTTTGATACTGTAATGGTGTTGTAAATAGGAGAACATGTAGAGTTTAGCTATAAAAGAGGGGCTTGGAATGGGCCAGAGCACTGGGGTGATATCTGCAAAGACTGGGAGACGTGTAAAACTGGGCAAATGCAATCACCAGTGGCCATAGATGATAAACATGTGTTAGTTCACTATCCAGAGCAACTCAGATGGAGTTATCATCCTAAAAATGCTGTAATGAGGAATCTTGGTCATAACATCATGGTAACTTCGAAAAATTTAACATGTAATTTAAGAAAATTAGATTATGATTCATTATTATTTCAAATACTCAATACTATCAGATAATATTTTGGGATGCTTATGACATGACGCACAGATCGAATGGGAAGATGCAGTAGGAGCTGTTTGGATCAACACGACAGAATATCTGTTGAAGCGGTGCACACTACCGAGAACATAATCAATGGTCATCGGTGAGTATTATAATCAATATTTATGCAAGCTAAATCTTTTAATTAAGATATATGATAGATTATAAGAATATTATTTAATAAAGAAAAAAAGTACGATATTAAAGATTTATACGCAAGTTTGATGATAATGATTTACTCTAAATTCGTTACTAGAGATAATGATCAAGGCGAACAGTTTACATATCGATCTATAATAAAAGTTATTTTAATTCAAAAAAAAAACTTATTATGATATTCTTATTAAAAGATATAAGAGATCCTATCAATAACCTCTCTTTTTTTTCTCTAAAATCTAATTCATTAACATTTATTTAATATTTGTAATGGTTAACACAGATATGATTTAGAGGTTCACTTGCTTCATAGAAAAGCCAAAAGATGGCTGTGGTTAGCATCTTATATAAGGTTGGCAATCCAGATCCATTCCTTACCAAGGTAATCAATTTGTCTTCTATAACATTTATGCATTTATTCTCCATATTAATGCATCAGTAAGTTTTCTTATCAAGCATTAAGATATGCGGTTCTACAAATGTTTCTTTTCAATAACGTACTGAAGCATGTTTTTTCAATACTTTAGTCTCACCATCCATTACAATAATCAAAATTTTCTTTGATATTAGCTTGAGAATCATATTCGTACGATAAGCAGAAAAATGCATGCAGAAGTGGATTTAGGTATTGTTGACCCTAAGGAGATAAGTAGAGAGATAAAACAATACTATAGACTTAAGGGATCTATAACCATTCCACCATGCACTGAAGGTGTTACATGGACTATCAATAAAAAGGTAAGTTTGATGTTTTCTCATTTATGAATTGGATTTCAACCCTCATTATAATCATTGAAAACTGATATGATTTTGTTAACTTTCTGCACAGGTTAGAACTTTATCTGTAGAGCAACTGAAACAATTAAAAGAAGCTGTTGTAAGTCTTCTCAAAATTCTCAAAGAAAAGTTAAAGAAGCTATATTTTTTGTTTTAATAATCTTTTATGCTATGTGTTGATGTTTATATTTTCTTTTTGTGAAGGAATATGCGATGAATGCAAGACCTACACAACCACTTAACTATAGGGTGGTTCAACTATTCGAATGAATATTTACCAAAAAAAAAAAAAACGGACTTCTATTGAATGGCATGAATGGTTCCAATCAGTCTTGTATCAGCGTTTTATTCTCATGAAGAAATAATAAATTTCTTGACTTTAGTATTCGTATTTGAGATACTCGCATAAACAATTATTGATTTTTATTTTGGTGTTAATTGATGGCATTTTAAAAGGTTATTAGGTTGCAATTAGATTTAATTCTATGGCGTTCTTATATCACAGTAAGTTAGATGCTGTCATTTAATTGCTGGGGGCATTCATCAGAAGCGACTATTGAACTGAAATCTCACTAATTTATTTTGATGAAATGCATTGGATCCAAATTCATTGACTGGCTGTTACAGATTTCAAAGCAAAGCACGCATTTTTCTGTTGCTGTGAAAGAATGATTAATGTCATATTACAATATATTATAGATTAAATTTATTCAACGTGTTATTTATATGAATGATTATTATTTTCAGTAATATAACATTACAGGCAAATATCAAATAGGGAATATATCATTACAACAACAACAACAACAACAACAACAAGCCTTAATCCCACTAACCACTAGGTGGGGTCGGCTACATGAATCCTTCGTCTCCATTGTGTCCTATTATGTGTCAAATTCTTATTTAATTCAGGTATACTAAGATTATTTTTTATACATCTTAACCAAGTCTTTTTAGGTCTACCTCTACCTTTCTTAACATAAGACAAATCTAATGCATCTACTCTCCTAATCGGTCATCGGACGGCCGACGCTTTATGTGGCCAAACCATCTAAGGCGACTCTCCCTAATCTTATCTACCACTGGAGCTACTCCAACTTTTTCCCAAACATACTCATTTTGCATTCTATCTCTAAGAGTAAAGCAACTCATCCACCTGAGCATCCTCATCTCTGTAACACTTTACTTAGTCTTATGCTTCTCTTTTATTGGCCAACATTCTGCACCATAAGTCATTATAGGTCTTACCACCATCTTATAAAATTTTCCCTTAAGTTTAAGTGGAACTTTTCTATCACATAATAGGCCAGATAAATTCCTCCACTTCAACCATCCAACTTGAATTCTACTAATAACATCTCCATCTATTTCACCATCATTTTGAACAATAGAGCCTAAATATCTCAATCGCCACTCTTATTAATGACTTGATCACCTAAAGTCACAACACTACCACTAAAACTTCTACAACTAAAATTACACTCCATATATTCGCTTTTAGATCTACTTAAACGAAAACCTTTAGACTCTAAAGTTGACCTCCATAATTCAAGCTTTGGACCCTCTCTAGTCTTATCAACAAGAAGAATGTCATCAGCAAAAAGCATACACCAAGGTACATCTTCTTGTAAATGCCTCGTAAGAACATCCATAACTAAAGTAAAAAAGATAAGGGCTTAATGTTGATCCTTGATGTAATCCAACTGAAATAGGGGATATATCATTAATGTTACAAATTACATTCATTTAAGAATTTATATATATACTACTGACAATTATGTTTTGATTTATATAAGGTACATATAAATAATTTTTAATGTAAATTTGTTTTAAATAGAATTAATGCATGATTCTTATTGCGTGCTAGAAAATTTATAGCAGTAGAATAAAACATTATGTCTTAGCTTATATGGAAATCCAACACATACACAAATAGTTGATAAAACTATAAGAAACTCCAGAATTTTTATGTGGAAAAACCCAGAAAGAGGGGAAAAAATCACGGGGCTTAGCCCAGTAAAAATGCTCCACTATATATCCACTTTGGAATACAGAGTTTAAATCTTCCCGACAGCGGAATTACAAGATTTTATATAGGAAATCATGACAATGGGAATTCCAAAATCATGTTACAACAGCTATGCAGCGGTAGTTGGACTGTAACGATTAATGGTAGCAGTCGGCAATCATAATAGGCGGCGATTGACGACAATGGTGGTGATGACGAACTTCAAACTCTAGCTCTCTCTCAGCTTTCTCCCAAGTTCATTTCTAGCTCCTCCCCCCTTTTCATGACAAGAATGGGGTCCTATTTATAAGATTCTTAGAGGGGCATTTTGGTTATTACATTCAAAATACCAAAACACTCCATCAGACGATGTATATCGATTCACTAATCATAGATAGCTTTTTGGTGATTTGACTTTTCAAACGATATTCGATTTGAGTGATCTTAGTTGGATTTGTCCAACGAGCTTGATCTATATACCGCCAAATTTGAAAGTCATTTGATCATTCGGTGTTTGAAGTTTTCATATGTAGCTTTTGGATTCATTTGAGTTCATTTGGGCTGATTTGACGCTTAAGATTGTTGAACTTGCCTCATTAAATGCTTAATTTGATTGTATACATGCTTTAACTTAAGATATGTGCTTCATTTATAAATTTTAGAGGGATATATATCATTTGCCAACCGCCCCCCCATTTTTGGATGATAAAACTTATTTCATCCAAAAATATATTAAATAAAATCACTTTAGCTAAAAATTATTAAGATTTATTATTATCATATGTATCATTTTATTTATTTATTTATTAATTAGTTATTAATATATATTTATTTTATTATATATATATATATATATATATATATATATATATATATATATATATATATATATATATATATATATATATACCGCTATATAGATCATTGGAGGCTACCAAAGAGAAGAAAGTGGAAGCACCTAATTAGAATTCACCAACCAAGTTAGTTGGAAACCACCAGATAGAACCTGGAGCTGAGGGTCTGACCATTATACAAGTTAGTGAGGCTCCAAAGAGAAGAAAGTAGAAGGAGCTTAAATTCTGGATGCCACTAACTTGTCATTGAAACCCCAAGATCGGGAGAATTGAGCCTACGTCCTGATTGTTATACTTGTCAGTGGAGACTACCAAAGAGAAGAATGAAAGGTGCGAGTTTTAACTTACTCTTTGGGGGTATTTATACTTAAAAATTGACCCTTCAAATTCTTTAAAAATTTTAAAATAAAAAATAAAAAAACTCTTCTTATTCTTTTAAAAATAAAATAAAAGAAGAAAACTCTTCATATTCTTATATATATATATATATATATATATATATATATATATATATATATATATATATATATATATATAAATTTATCTCCTTTCTAAAAAAATAGAGATACAAAAGAAAATTATTGATATTTTAAATTAAAAAATTATTCACATTCTTCATAAAAAATAATATTATTATTATTATCTCTTCCTCTCTCTCTCTCTCTCTCTCTCTCTCTCCCTCTTCCGCCTCTCTCTCTCTCTCACACACACACACACTCACTCACTCATCATAGAAAAAAAAAAGGAAAATTGTGGGATCCATGGCTCCCTCTCTTTCAAATCAAACGCCACCCATAAAAAAAAAGAAAAAAAAGAAAGATAATTTATCAAAATAAGTTTAAATAGTTCCTATGACAATAAAATTACTTGTATATATTTAAGAGAAGGATCGTTAAATTTAGATCTATTATTGTATACAATTATATATACATCATACTCATTTTCTCTATGCATTTCATTCAACTGAAATAGTTATTATTGCAAATAATAAATTTATATTTATATTAAGTATAATTCTTGATGATCTAATTATAAAGTTTTCATAATAGACAAATTAAATAATACTAAATTACTAATGAATATGTGATGCCAATAATGAGATAATGTAATGGAAAATTATATAAAATGTATCATGACAAAAAACTTTTTAATGATTATAATTGTTGTGTGCTAGAAAATCAGTTGCGGTAGAATAAAAGTTTACACTTTAGCTTTGTTGCGGAATCTAGCACACACATAGATGTTTGAAGAATTAATAAGAAAACTCTAGAATTTTTTACGTGAAAAAACCTCAAAAAGAAGAAAAAATCACAGGGCCTAGCTGAGTAAAAATCTTCCACTATGTATTTGTTTCAAAGTACAAAATTTTCCCGATAATGGGATTACATAATTGTATATGAGAAGGGCTGACAATGAGAATCCCAGAATCAGGCAACAACAGCTATATAGTCATGGTTAAGTTGTCAGTTGCTAGTGGTAGCAGATGATGGTGAACAGCGAGGGTCAGCAATTGACGATGAAGGTCGTCGGTGGTGATGACCTGGAGATAGTCTAATGGGGTATGGCAACGGCGACGATAGTGACGGACGATATAGTGGTCGACGGCAATGCAACGCGTGGCCGGCAATGGGTACGGCGGTGGACCGACGATGGTGGTCAACGAGATAACCAAAATAGTTGACGCAGGGATTGATGGTGGTACACGCAGCGGTGGTTAAGCGAAGAATGCGGTCAAAGCGGCATCGGCGTTAGTCCGCTGAAGCCACGATGGTGGTGACTCAGAGCGGGATGCCGGCGGGCGTGACCGGCGACGGCAGATGACCGCGGTATGCCGACGGCGGAGGGTGACGGCCAGGTACCGACGGGGTGGCAGAAACCGACGTAGTCGACGGTGGCGATCAGCGCCTGAATCGGAGATGACCGGAATGGCGGTGGTGACCAAAGAGATGAACGACGATGGTCGGTGGCGATGATCGGCAAAGACCAGGACGGCCGAATGCCGCACGGGTGTGGCAAATAACCGGCACGTAATCAACGCGCAGCCGGTAGCATGGGATGCCCTACGACATGGTGACCGCGAGATGGTCGGCGGTGATCGCCGACGCGTGATAACCGGCGTGCGACGGTGGCAGTGACCGCCGCCGACGGGTCCACCGCCGAGTGGTGGCACGATTATGCTTGGAGGATTTTTATTAGAGCTCTCTCCTCTCTTTAGCTTGGGCCTCACTCATGTGAAAAATGAGAGGCTATTTATAGATTTGGGGAGTGACGCTTCTGTAAATACATGCAAAATCCGAACCACTCCATCTGACAGCTCATGATGATTCCCTTGATCATATGATGTATTTTGTGTATTTGAATGCTCAAATGAAGTAAGAGTTATGAGATCTTGGGCTTGTTAGATCCGGCTCGTCAAGACGCTCGATTTGACTATAAACACTCCATGTTTAAGAGCTATTTAGGAATTTAACTGATATCCCAAAGTTTCCAATGATATTTTGAGTGCTTGATCTCGACTAATTTTAACTTCGGATTAGGTTGTTTTTAACATCAAGATTCGTGCTTAGACTAGTAGTATTTTAAGTGTCATATCAATAATGCTAGAAATAATTGAAGATAAAAGAATAAATTTATCTTGTTCAGATCTCATATCAAATCATCAAGAAGATTTAATCGGAAGCACACCTGAATTCATAAAAAAACAAATATGAGATTTGTGGTCTTCCACATCTAAAATAGTGTTCTTGAGAGAGAGAGAGAGAGAGAGAGAGAGAGAGAGAGAGAGAGAGAGCAATCTTTTCACTCAAGATGAGATGTTAAGAAAAAAGTGAGAACCAACCCATCAGACTATGGACCATGACTTGAGTGGATTTCATTTTATATCAATCCATTATAAAAATAAATAAAAAATATTCAATCTCTACACATGATAAATTCCATATAAAATTAATAATATACTTTAAAAGCATATAAAATAAATAATTTTTATTTCATCTCAAATTAATAGGCTTTAAAGTAAGATAGTATTGAATGTATAATATATATATATATATGAGCTCATATCTAAAATTCCCAACAATTTCTAACTTGGGCTGGTACTTAACAATTATACATTATTAAATACCTTGTGCTGTTTATTTTTGGATATAGGGGGACACCTCGCAGATCTTAGGGGTACTTATTGAAGTGATCGGGAATGACATTGAGATATGATGTATTATCTCGAAAGATAGAAGCATCACCATACAATGGACCTAATTACCTAATAAGGATTCCTATGTCATGATGGGTCTTCGAATATACCAGAGATTTTTCCCCTACTTTATGTGGATAAATAAAGTAGGGTTTATATTAAACCGAGATCTTAGGTTCCCTATGGAGACAAGCCTCTATAGTTAATTATATCTTAGAGAATGAAATTTTGTAAGAATACTCTTGATTAAAGTAGACAATTATCAACTCCAAAGATTTCAAGGTTAGACTATCAAATGATTAGTTATGTTTAGAAAATTAAGTGGGAAAATTCAAGGAGAAAACTTATTTTGGAATTCAAAGGGAGGAAGTAGGAAATGCTCATGATATTAGGAAACCTAGTGAGAATTCTAATTTATCATATAATTGGGCTTTATATATTTGAAAGTAAAAATATTTATTTATTTGAGTTGAATTTTATTAGATTGCTAGGGCGTATAATCAATCAACACAAGGTTGTGAAAATGCCTAAGAGGTGAGAATTTATGCTTATAGCCCGAGGGAAATAGCTACCTCGGATCCTAAATCTATGAAGCTTTAGTAAGAGCTAAAGCATGACATAAATCTAAGTGGTAGGTGGACATAAAGGTTCACCTCCACAATAGAGGATGACTGTCCGACTTTTAGACTTACAACTGCTTAGAGTGGCCGCTAGCTAACTCCTCCTACGATTTTAAAACTATGTAGTCTGGTCTTATGAATTGCAAGATAGCTAGGGTAGTTTTTTAATTGAAAAGAGACTAAAGTCCTAAACCCACTCCCTAAAGGACTAGAGCATGAGTGGTATGAGCATATGACTTAATGTACAAATGCAAAATCTTCTCAAATTTTATTTCATTTTTGACACATCATTTTAGACATAGGCTTTAAGAATTTTATATGCCTAAATGCATGATAAAGTAGGTTATTGGCCAAATCAAAAGAGAGAGGGTGAAGCTCCATCAATAGGGGTTGCTCTCATGGGTCAAGTAGTCCCTATGCATGTAAGGACGGAGGCCCTCATTTTGCAAGAGTGACTTAAGATGATATGCATGATGTGAGACATATAATCATACAACTAAGCTAAATCTTTTAGTTATCTTGATTATAGCCGAAGCTTTTTGGTGAAGTTATGAGTTATTTAAAGTTAAGTTATGAGTGATTAGTTGGATAAAAAATTTAGTTTTATCCTAAGAGCCTACCGCATTCAGGCCACACATTAAAGCATCAATCATAAAAAACTATGAAAAAGCATTCCATTTTTAATGCGCAATTTTAAACAAATCATCAATCAATTTTATAACTACCGCAAAAGAATAAGAGGCCGGTGCGGTCGGGTGCTATCGTACAACCTAAAAAGAGAAAAGATGGATAGCTGAGCTCTACCCTTATACAACTCAGTATATGAAAGAATAATCATAATTAGAATGAATACATGCTATGGGGTGTCTTCATTCTTTATATCGCCAATTCCTTAATTTGATTGTGCTTCAAAGGCATCACATGGCCTCCCAGGACAAAGCCTTCTTCCAGCTACTCATCCTAATCCCCATAGCACTAATCGTAATTCCAATTGCAAAAATTATATTTATATATGGAAAATAAATCAAACAACACCTACAAAATAGAGGTTAGCTAAACACACATACAATCCCAAGCAATTATATGTATACTTTTGACGTAGCACCCGGCACATGGGTAACCAAATCCACCTGCCCTAACTTGGATTATGCTTAGGGGTTCAAGCAACCTGCAAAGAGAGCATTTATGTTTATTTTAAGCATCCCCTTAAGCACAATTCCTTATAGAAAATATGATTAAGCTAAGAGCGACTTAACATTAAGTCTACGAAGCATACACCTTAACATTCAGTCTAAAATAATACATCACAAAATAAAATATACATCACATCATACACTACCCTAACATAGAGCTAGAAGTGGTGACTTAATTCTAATGTGTGTGTTAAGGTCTGGTGTGGTATGTCTTAACTATGCATTAGAGTTATATTTCTCTAAGTTTGGAAAAATAATCAATTTTACATGAAGGTTGATTTCACTTTAAGTTATTTAGTGGATTTATGAGTTTTAGTTTGTATTTTATTTTTGCTTCATATAATTTACACTTAGCACTACGTGTTATAAAGAGAAGGAAGAGGATTACCCTCTTTCATCTCTACCTTAATCCACTTTCTAAAAAATATTAATTTTATTTGGTTCTCTTTATTGAATGGCTTATTAAATGATTTTTTTAGTTAATCCTAAGTTTAGGTTAACTTTAAATGACCTTATTCAATATGAAAGGCATCTTGCGATTAATCTAATTGAATTACTACCACATGATATATATTAAATCATTCATTTCCATCACATATAATATGCATATGATTTAATACTTAGCATATCTATATGAACATTATGTTTTGGCACACTTGAATGATAATGAATGTATGTGTTTGAAGTTTATTTTCATTGAATTATATGAACATACAAATTAAAGCTCTATCCAAATTCTAATACCAAAATACATAGAGATGAAATTACATAAGTACATGTCATTATTAACTGGGAAAGTGAGGTAATCAAATGACCTCCTTGGGTCAAACTACAGCCTCGTATTCCTGAAATGTCCAAACTATATATATATTAATATTCCAAACCTATGTAAATCTATACATGAATAAGGAAAGAGAACATCAATTTATATATAACATATGTTATTGACTTAGGTGAATATGAATGCATGCATTTTTAGTAGGTTCTATAAACAAGTACGTGCCGTTGTTAACCAGGGAAGTGAGGTAATCAAATGACCTCCTTAAGGCTAACTAAAGTCTCGTATTCCCGGGATGTCCAGACTATATACTTGCTTTCTTAAATACATATAGATGTATAAATAACTAAAGGAAAGAGAATCATGCAAAGTTGTATTTTATTTGATTGAATTATTTAAGCACATGAATTAAAGCTTTATCTAAATTATAATACCAAAATACATAAGATTAAAACTAAATGAGTGCGTGCCATTATTAAACTAGGGAAGTGATGTAATCAAATGACCTCCTTGGGGCTAACTAAAATCTCGTATTCCTGGGATGTCCAGACTATATACCCATTGTTGTTCAAACTCATGTAATCTATATATGAATCATAAGAAATAGATCTTTACATAATAGGCTTGGGCTATAGACATATGCAAACCCTGTGTACTATCAACACTCTAAGTTGTGATTCATTTATAAACTTTGAAAAATAGTTTTGAATTTATTAGTGATAATAGCTACACATATACTTAATTAAGCAACACATGCAAGCTTACATAAAAGAAATTCATTTGATTTACTTAAATTTAAAAGCATGAATGCATGAAATCAAATGACATATAATATTTAATGTGCTTAGAAAGAAATAATTAGATGTAGACACATGATTCGTTCAATTAAACTAAATTCTAAGGACAATCACATTAAATAAATGCATTTAAAGAAAGCCAAAATTCCTTTATTAATTTATGATTTGGGATTTTGATTAAGTTGAAAGAGAAGAACTTATCTCTTGTTGGTTTAATCCCATTCCCACATTAATAATTTGATTTGGTTTAAGAAAAGGTTATTAGGTGAATTTTATGAATTAATTAAGTTGAATCTTTAATTAAATTAATTAATTACCCTTACCTATGCTTCTCTAATTTGATTAACCACTTAATTATGAGCCACAAATAACATGAACATGTGAGAAAATAAATGTACAATTCTCCTACAAGGACCTAATGTAAATGGCTCATAATTAAGGGTTAATTAAATCAAAGAATCTAATTAACTACTTTTATGATTTTCCAACACTTATGGGTTAATCATCATTTTCTTAAGTGCCATTATGTTATTAAATACATATAGAGGAACCCTTAATTTCATTGTTAATTATCTGATATGGTTATGATTTTAATTTGGTTAGTTAAGCCACTTTAATTAACTAATTAATCCTTAATTAGTGCCATCTTAACTAGTTTTCCTTTAAAGAGAAATGGACTTAGGAAAAGAGGTTAGGAAGGAGGTCTTAAACCCATTCCCCTGCCCATTCACTATTCAACAATGATGAGTGTATTTAATTAATTATTTTTTACTGTTTAGATGGTTAATTAATCAATTAAACTAATTAAAAGAGAGATTAGGGCTTAAATTGTCAAGTACCCTAATTAACTAAGCAATAAATCCCAAGAAAATTATGAGAGATGGAAGTCATCCCATTAAACTAACCCACAAAGTTTGGGATTAATTACTCAAGTAATTAAAGAGTAATTAAGCTAACTAAGTTTATAATTAAGTCATAATTAAGCCTTAATCACTAATCAAAATCAAGTAATTAATTTTAAATAAAATTGCTCTTAAATAGCTTCACAATAGTTATTATTTGTATTTTTGATTTTTCTAGAGTTTGTTATGAACTTTTTGAAGTTTTAGCCATTAAATCCATTAATTAGGACTTAATTAAGCCTAATCTCATCAGCGTCACATGAACCACTGATGTGGCACGCTTTCCACATGGCATCATAGGATTGGTCACTTAAAAGTCATCCGACTCAGTGCCTATGTGGTTGGTGGCGGATGCGCTTTCTTATTTACCGTCCAAGCTAAGATCAGACAACCAGGATCAAACCAGTGGTTCCTTAAGGGATAAAAATGGATAAATTTAATGGATTAATCACGACCGTCCATTTTGATCACGTAGAACAGATGGTGCGTGATCGCTCGTCTCTCGAGCGACGAGAGACGGACATCGTCTGCCTTCCATCGCTCGATTCAAGCTCACCCGAGCTCATATCGATTCAAAAGTCAACCCACACCTTCACAAGGTATGTCCAAAGGGATCTACCAGTCGGATTTGCACTACATGCAACTTTCCTTCGAAAAGCTCCAAACAATTTTCACTAAGAGGTCAGTTTTATTGAATTACCTCACCAAAGCTCAAGACTGGCGGCAAAATCGATTGAGGAAGATTCGTCTAGTGGAGACGTAGCCTTGCTAGTCAGTACACATGAGGAATCCTTATCATTTGCTCGGAGGGTCACAAATCGACGATTTGGAGGCCGACGTTGATTGAACTCATACCTACGGTGGCCATGGAGCTCAAGAGATGATTCATTCTTGCTTGATGGAGTGTGGGGAAGGTGTGTGTGAAGTTAATTTGAATTTGGTGGAGGTTTGAGGGAGTTGGGTCGAGTGGAAGGCTGCCCTATTTCAAAACAGGGAAGTCCGATAATGGGGAAGCTTGGGGTGCTTAGGGAAGGCTCTGGGGATTTCGAAAATACCCAAGTAGCTCTCTGAGAGTGTGTGTATTCAATTTAAATCGAAATTAGGGGGGTATACCCACCTCCTTTGGATCCGACATATGGGATTGAAGCCTAGATTTCTACCGGTCAGCCACCATCCAAGAGCCGGAGTGGTCGGTGTCACCTCCACATGGCTTGACTTGGTTGGTGGCTCAAGGTGGCTGCCCCTTCCCATGGATTCATTAGTTTCCTCTATGATGGGGAGGTGAGTTAACTCACCTCCCTTTGGTCCATGACCTAGCCCACTTGGGTTGGGCTATGTGAGTAGACCAGGTCCCCATTTGGGTGTGAAGAGTCTATCACATGGAAATGAGGGGAGTTGACTTGCCATTTTGGGAAAAATCCTATGTGGGGGAAAATCCAATGTGTAATGGCTTTGGATGGGACCTAATTTGGGTTGGGCTGGTTTGGTATTGACCTAAGGTCAGTTTAGGATGAGTTGGATCAAGTCCCATTGGGTGTGGGCTAGGTTTAAGTGTGTTTGGCTCAATTTGACCCTTATAGGTCAAATTGGGCTAGGTTGGGTTAGATTGACCAATTGGTCAAATTGAGTTAAACCAAGGCTTGAGTCATGTTCAAATGATGATTTGAAGTATTTTGGTTTAATTTGTTTGAGTCAATTTGTCTTAGGTTTGATTTTAGCTCATTTGGATTCATGTAGGTCAAATGGGTCAAGTTGACTAATTTGACCAAATTAGCTAAATTGGCTTAGATTAGGGGTTTATTCATGTTCAATTGGTTCATTGAAGATTATTGTAGGCATTGGTTTGAATTAATTTGAGTTTGAATAAGATTTAGGCCAATTTGACCCTTTAGGTCAATTTGGGCTAAATAGGTCAATTGGATTCAATTGGCCAAATTGGGTGTCAAGTTTAACAATCAATTTGGAATGAATTGAGCCATTGGTTGCGATCAATTTGGGTTATACCATGATTTGATCTAATTTGGTCTTTTAGGTCAAATTGGGTCAACTTTGGTCAAGGGGCCAATTGGATTAGGTTTGGCTCAATTGAAGGTCAAGTCATATTCAATCATTGATCATAGGTTGGTGTGAATCAATGGTTTCAATTAATTTGGCTTGGGTTGAGATTTGGCTAGTTTGGTTCATGTAAGTTAGGAGTGTTGACTTGGTCAAATTGACCAAGTTGACTTTGTTGGATCCAATTGATAATAATTGATCAATCTAGGGTGATTAACAATCATTATATGAGGTTTTGGTATGCTTTGTTCAATCTAATTTGGGTTGGATTGGAATTTAACTCAAATAGGTCATTTAGGTCACTTTGGATCAAGTGAGCCTATTGGGTTTAGTTGAGTTAATTTTGGGTTGATTTGGATTTAGTTGAGTTTATATATAGATTAATTATTGGTATATAACTTTGATTTCAATTGATTTGGGTTCAAATGGGTTTGGGTTCATTTTGATATTTCAAGTCAAATAGGTTAGGCTAGGTTTGATTTGGCTTGGTGATTATAAATTTCATTTATATTTGGGGTGATGATTAAAGGAATATTTGATTCAAGAGAAAATTAATTGATTTTGGTTTAAATTGAATGGATTTTAGGCTAAATCCATGGGATTGAATCAAAGGGCTTAGGTTTGGGTTTGATTTGATTCAATATTTGGTTTAGGACATATGAAGTTGAGTTTGATTATAGATTTTGGTAAATTGATTGAGGGGTTGAATTGATCTTGAAAAAAATTAATTTAAATTGGATGAGTTTGGTTTTGATTAAGGCTAAGTTTATAGAATAAAATCATAGGGCTTAAGAAGGGTTTGACTTGGTTTGATTTAGTTGATTTGATTATAGATTTTGGAATTAGTTAGTTTTAATTATTTGATTTGGATTTGGATGAATTGAATTTGAGGTTTGTTCATGGCTTAAGAAAGTATACATAGATTGGGTTTAGGCTATAGGGTAGGCTTGTCTCCTTAAGTCCTAAGGCATAACCAAATCCTATAATTAACTCTTCTAAGTTTCTAGGCTTAGGTTAAGTGTTCATTTAATTTCTAGAAGTGTCTTATGACTAAGGATTTTAGTATCTAGGAGACTCTTAAATCTAAGAAGAGGGGATTGAATCCTCACTCCAAAAGTGTGGTCAACATACCTTAAGAGCTCAATACTTACTAGCTTCATAGAGAAACATCTTTAGACAATCTGGTTCATTAATAAATTGACATAAAATCAAAGTGATCTTTGTTAAAATTTTCTATAATAAAATCCATTAGTGATCATTAAATCAATATAATTAATGATATATATCAAGTATGGATGTGTAGCATTAAAATTTCATATAATGTGGTATTATATCATGTTTCTTTCCAACTGGTCCCAATATTATAATTAAAAAAAAGTTATAAATATAGTTGCATTTATTTATGCTAAATTACAATTAAAATTATCTAACTTTATTTTAGAGTTTTCAACATTAAGATAATAATAATATTTTAATATGATAAAAAACATGTTATAATCATTGAATACTATAAGTAAACTCTCACTATGCTAGCATAACATCAAGTAAACTAGTCACATACGAGCCACATGCTAATGAAATACTTTGCGTGGTAAACCTTTTGAAAGCGGATCCGCAATCATAAGCTTTGTATTGGTATGCTCAATAGATATTTGAGAACTCTAAACTTTTTCTTTTATAATTATAACTTTTATGTCAATATGCTTTGATTATAATGAACTCATTTTGTTCTTTGAATATAACTTAATAATAGATTTATTATAATAAGTTTATTTTTAATAGTCTCTCTATTCCATTATAAATATTTAGCCCAATGGTAAAATTTCAAAATTTTATTTCTTAATTTGATGTCTTATAACAAGCTATAAATTTCACTTTTATAGTAAACGAAGCTATGAGCGATTGTTTAACACTCTTCCAAGATATAACTTCTCCAAGTAATATGAAAATATAACTTGAATTGAATCTTCCACTATCAAGGCAATCAACAAAATCAGAATTTGAGTACTCCACGATATCTAAATAATCTGATCTCCAATATGTGAGCAAAAATCTTTTGTTCTCTTCAGATACTGCATAATCCATTTTATTGTTTTCCAATGATCCATTTCTGGGCAACTTAAAATTTTACCAAGCATTTCAACAATATATGCAATATTTGGACACGTACAAACTTGAGCGTACATAATACTCTTTACTGCATATATATAAGAGATCTTTTCTACCTCTTTCTTTTCAATTTTATTTATTGAGCATTGAAATAAACTGAATTTATCACCTTTACCAATAGGTGTATCTCCTAGTGCATAATATTTTATGTCAAATTTATTAAGTATTTTATTGATATACATCATTTGTAATAAACCAAGTATACCTAACACAAAAGATACATTTTCAAGATCTTTCATTTCAAATTTATTTGAAAGAAATTTCTTAGTTTTATACAAAAGGCTTATATCATTGCTTTCTAGTAGAATATTATCAACATATACCACAAAGATGATAAATTCACTCCCACTAATCTTACAATAAATACATTGATCAACAAAGTTTTCATTAAAACTAAAAGAAGTAATCACATGATCAAAGTTTTTATACCATTGATGAGATGTTTGCTTTAAATCATAGATAGATTTTTTTAATTTGCATATGAGATATTTTGAATCAAGATTAAAATTTTATGGTTGCACCATATATAGTTTATTCAATGTCATCATTGAGAAAAGAAGTCTTTACATCTATCAGATGTAACTCTAAATCATAATGAGCTATTAATGTCATAATAATTTTAAAAGAAATTTTGAAAAAAATAGAGAGAAAATCTCTTTATAATCAATGTATTCCTTTTGAGTGAAACTTTTGACGATTAGGAATGCTTTATATCTTTCCACTTTATTTTTTAATGTTGTTTGATTTTTAAAATTTACTTACATCAAATTAGCTAAGTTGATTTAGATAATTCAACAAGATCCAAAACATCATTATTTTACATTGATTTCATCTCATCCTTCATTGCTTATATCTATTTATGAGAATTAATACTTTGTTTGACTTGACTAAAAGAGATTAGATCACTTTCTAATCTAATGTCAAAGACATATTTTTGGGGATACACAACATAATCATTTGATATTCCAGTTCTTCTGTCCCTAGTGGATTTTTTTAATAACACTTCAATTTGAGGTTGTTGTGATTCCTTAATATGAGTAGGAGTTAACTTAGGAATATTTTGATTATCTGAATTTATAACTTGAATGCTTTCTGATAAAATTACTTGATCGTATTCTATTATAACTATAAGAAGAGTAACATATTGCTCATTAAATATAAAATTCTTAAGTTTATTACTTCCATCATATTCAATATCTTAAAAAAAAATTATTTGTTTGAAGAGTCATAGAACTTGAAACTCTTTGACCTTTCTGAGTTTCCAACAAAATAGTAGCTAATAGCTATTAAGTCTAATTTTCTCTCATTAAGCTTATATAACTTAGCCACAACTGGACATCCCTAGACATGAAGATGCATAATGCTAAGCTTCTTCCAATCCATAATTAATGTGGGGTTTTATTTACTACTTTACTTAGAATTCTATTAAAGACTTAAATTATAATCTTTAAGGCTTCTCCTAAAGTGATTCACATAAAAATGAATAATTTATTATACTTTTAACCATATTTATTAGGATCCAATTTCACCCCTCAGCTACACTATTTGATTTTGAGTCATTGCATAGTGTATTCAAGAATGATGTCATATTCTATTAAATATTTGTCAAAAGGGCTTGGACATTATTCACCTAATCCATCATATCTATTATAGTTTTCATCATCACAATCAGCTTTGATTGTTTTTATTTTCTTGTCATATTGATTTTTTACTTTAACCTTACAAATTTTAAATACATTCAGTAATTATAACTTATCACAAATCAAATATAAGTACTTATAATGAGAATAATAATCTATAAAAGTAATAAAATATTGTTAGCCATTCTAGGTAATTATAGGAAGGGTACCATAATTATCAGTATGAATTAATTTCGAAGCGGTTAAACTTCTATTGACACTAATTTTCTTTACATTTGTTTATTCTTTTAATACATTCAATACAAATTTTAGAATTTGAAAAATCAAGGGAATCAAAATTTTATCTGACATAAGTCTTTTAATTATTTATTTAGAAATATGGCTTAAATGCTTAATGTCACAACATATATGAATTTTTATTTATTAATTTTTGATTTATAGTAAAATTACTTACATACAAGATTTCATTATTCTGTGAAACATTAATGTCTAATTTATATAGATTGTCGATTAAAAAATTGATATCAATAATATTTGAATATTGAAAGAGATTAAAATTTTCATTTCTAATGAATAAGAATAATCAGATCTGTCCAAAAAAAAATATTAAATTTCATTTAAATGACGGTAAATGAAAAAGTCTCATGTAAATCCAAAATATAGTGATATTCTATAATATATATATATATATATATATATATATATATATATATATATATATATATATATATATATATATATATATATATATATATATATATATATATATATATATATATAACAAGAAACTTATTTCCATTTCCCACATTTATGAACCTTTTAACATTGGTTGATATTACACTCCTTAGAAAATCTGCATAGTCACACTTATGTGAGTAATTGCACATATGTATCCACCAACTGTGATTTGGTACTAAGGATAAATTAACTTTAAAATAAATAAAGTTAAGAATATTACTTCTTTTGATGTGCCAATTGGCATACTTAGGACAATCCTTTTTGACATGACTAGCTTTCTTGCACAAAAAAAAATAAATAATAACATTGTCTTGTTTCTATTGCACTTTATTTTGTGATGTCTATAACTCTTTTATCTTTATAATTTTTTTTCTTTTAGAAGTAATGTCATGAGAGAAAGTATCTAAATAAGCACTTTCTATCTTTTTTATTTCAATATCTCTTCTTTTTGGACACACTAAGCAATGAGCTCATTAAGACTCCTTTTATTCTTTTGAGTAGTATAACTGATTTCAAAAAGATTAAATTATGCAGAAAGAGAGATCAAGATTAAGTATACAAAAATATTATCAAATATCTCTAACTTTAGTATTCTCACTCTCGTAACAAAATTAAGCATCTCCATAATATACTCCTTTACATTTTTATTTCATTTATACCACATTGAAATGATTAAGAATAGTAATTTCTTCAACCTTTTTAGACTAATGAAACTATTCACTATTTAGCTTAGAAACATTTAAGCATATTTCTCTTCAAGCATTGCACCCCTGATGGGTTTTGGAATGGAATGTTTCATGATCATAAAATTCATGTGGTTAGAACACTCCTATTTTTTAAAGTTTACTTTTTGTTCAATAGTGATTTTCATAATAAGGCAACGTTCAATCTAGATCGCATAATCAAAATTCATACACTTAAGAATTATAGTGATATGCACTTTTCATTTTTAAAGTTAGTATTGTTAAGCATTGGAATGCTATTCAAATTGGTAGATATAAAAGGAATATTAACTAAAAAGAATAAAATACATTCATAATTAACAACATTGTCATTTCTTTATGCATATATAATTTAAATAAAATATCAATGATATACATGCTTGAAATGAAATATTTAAGAAGATGGAACCACATAAGATACCTAGCACAATATTATAATTTTATTTTTGGACAAAATATCATTTTGTAAATAATACTCTTAAAATTATAGTCGACAAATGTTGATAATATATGCTGCCAATAATATATATTTCTTTGGATTAACATATTATTTTGGATAAATAGTTAGTAGATTACATATAAAATATGTTATCATTTTGATTCATCGTTTGGCTATATCCTTTTACTTAAATCTAAAGTAAAAGAATGTTCTCAATATGTGAAATCAAATGATTTGTAGAAATAAAATAATAAAATATTTTGATCTAAAATTCACAATTAATTAATAAGAAAATATTGAGAGAAATTTATTTTTCAATGATTTAACATAATAACAGCTCTATTATCATTTATTGGAAATAATTGGAGATAAAAAATAAATTCATCATATGAATCTTATGTCAAATCATCAAAAAGATTTAGTTGGAAGCATACCTAAATCCTTAGAAAAATAAATATTGAATTTCTACCTTTCCAATGTCTAAAGTGGTGTTCATGATATATATATATATATATATATATATATATATATATATATATATATATATATATATATATATAGAGAGAGAGAGAGAGAGAGAGAGAGAGAGAGAGAGAGAGTTCTTTTAATTCAAGATGGGATGTGAGAAAAAAAGAATCAATCTTTAGATACATTACTCTATTTATATTGATATATTTTATTTTATTTCAACCATCATAAAAATAAAATAAAATACTTAGTCTCTATACATGATAAATTCTATATAAAGTTAATAAAGTGCTCCAAAAGTCCAAAAAGTATTAATCTTTATTTAAGTTAACATAAACTCTAACTCAACTTTAAATTAATTATAATACATTGTATTCCTAAATACCAATAAAAAAGCTTAGAGTAAAATTAATGGAAAATCAGATAAAAATCATAATGAAAAGATATTTTATCTTAAATATATTAAAAGTAAGAATATGAAATTCCATAGAAAAAAAAAATGTCTAAAGTGACTCTAGATAATATAATGACTCAAATTCTCTCTAAAAAAATCTTTGCTTAGAAGGTCATTTATCTAACCTTTGAATTCACCATGCTCTATAGGGTATGTTGTATGACAAAATAATATTGAAATGAGATCTTCAAATAATTCAATTTCATGTTGAATTTATGCCATGAGAAATAGGGATAGCTTATCAGACAATTCTATATAAGCAATATTAGAAAATTAAATAAAACATAATAAGAGAAATATCAATCTCAAAAGAAGGAAAAGTTTTCTTTAAGTGAATGAAATGATGAGAAGAAATTAGAAAAAAAAACTCATATTTGAACACGTTAAACCAATATATCAACAAGTATTAGGTAATTAAAAATAAAATGCAAATAAATGATTTCACTAAAAAAAACCATGGCAAACAATTGTATATTTTTTCTTTGAAAATGGTTTAAGATGAATGTTAGAAGTTATCATCGATCATTTGAGAGCTTTGACCAAAAGCTTGTTTTGGAATAATTTAATGGTTTTGTTATTGAATTGAAATACATGAGTATTATGACTCTTATCATGAATTGCACACGTCATATTACCAATACTACTCAAACATTTATAACACAAATAATATTACATTATATTTAAAATTCATAAGTCCCAATTTAATATAAACTAAACATTCATTTGTGATAAGAAAAGAAGCATGAATTAAGATATTGTTCAAACTTGAAAATTATCCTAGCTATAGTTTGGGAAAATATTATATTTTCATGGCACTACCATCATCAATAATACACTTATACTTCTTTTATGAATTACAACATTCATAAATAGATATTTCACACCTTTCCAAATATTTAATCTCACTCATATACATAAATAGACACCTCATATCACCTAAAGAGCTCTCATCATATAAATCTAACTCACGATCATAAGATAAAAATTATCACACAACTTCAAAATATTATCATCTAATCTACTTAGATCTCAACCTCCTCTAAGAATATGATTTTAGATCTATATTGATGTTGAATGCTTTTTTTATGATTGATATATCACACATGAAATTTTAAAATAATGCACATATGTTATTTTGCATAACAATTAAATGTCTCAATAAGACAAGTTCAATGTCACCAAAATTGGGTGAAGTATGGAGCTCAAATTAAGCTTAAAGGCTACACTTGAAAACTTCGATACACTAATTAGATAATCAAATGACTTTCAAATTTGACGTGCTTATAGCCAAATCGAGCAGCTCGATGAGATGAATCCAACGAGCCTAAAGATCATTCAAATTGAAGGTCATTTGAATGGTTAAATCACTAAAAAATTATTTATAATCAAATGAATCGATATGAACTGTCCGATGGACTGTTTTATGATTTTGGCTACAATGACCAAAATGCCCTCTCAGAATCCTATAAATAGGACCCCATTCTTGTCATGAAGGGGAGAAGGAGTTAGAACCGAACTTGGGAGAAAGTTGAGAGAGAGCTAAAAGTTTGAAGTTCATCATTTTGTTGTCGTCGCCACTCCAACAACGTTACAACCCAACTACCGTTGCATAGCTATTATAACCTGATTCTGGAATTCTCATTATCAGGATTTCACACATACAATCTTGTAATCCTGCTTTCTGGAAGATTAAACTCTGTGCTCCAAAGCATATATATAGTAGAGCATTTTTGTTGGGCAATGTCCCGTGGGTTTTTCCCCTCTTTATGGGATTTTTCACGTAAAAATTTTGGATTTTCTTGTTCATTTTTCAACTATCTATGTCTGTGTGCTAAATTTATCAACAAAGTTAAGACGTGAAGTTTTATTCTATTGCTATAAGTTTTCTGGAATACAATAGTTTGGCACCGTTAGTGAAAAACTGATTCCCATTACATCATCATATCAAACGACCAAGTTTCCTAACAAGATCAAAATCACCATCTAGGTGAAACACTTCGTACCTTTGAGGAGCACATGAAAAGAATGGAGGAACAACAGGTTTAATCCTATAGCATTTACTAGGAGCTGGACAACCGAGAAGGGCACCACAACTTGGTGAAAATCAATGATATCAACAACATGATGGAGTTGATTTTGTTAAAGAAACTAATGAATAATCCATCATTATCATGTGGAAATTCCCTATGAACATCATTCTAATATGAGTATTGATGATACTGCTAGTTCAACTCACTATTCTTTATGTCGTCCGACCAACCTTCAATCCCCCTGACTCTTTGCTAGGGTTGAATTAGGCTCGTTTTATTGGAACATCCCGTGAATCCATTAGAAATGAGTTACAGTGTTTAGTCCAAGAAGAATTTCCTCAAAGAGATAGATAATTCATTAATTGTCGAAGCATTCAAGAATATTCTCCTTTGCATGACACAGTTCTTCAGCAACCTATCCCGATGGGGTTTAAACTACCTAACATGGAGCCTTACGATGGGACTTCTAATCCTTATGAGCATATCGATCATTATAGGACTATTATGCACATCCAACAAGCCTCCTTTGCTTTACTCAAGTTTTTTGATTACTCTCAAAGGACAAGCTTCAAATGTGGTTTTATTCCCTCCCTCAGGGGAGCATTCTCAACTTCTCTCATTTGGCCAAACTCATTGTCAAACAATTCATTTCAAATCATTGAACCATTAAAGATCCATCTCACCATTCTGGAATACGTCAGAATGAAGGAGAAACACTAAAAGAGTATTTTCAAAGATTCTTGAGTGAAGCTCGATAAATTCCAAGAGTAGACCCTGAATTATTACAAGATGTTTTTCTGGGAGGCCTAAGGCCTGGACCATTCTACTCGTTATTGATTAGAGAAACAGTTCCTTCTTATAGAGGCCTCGTACGAAGAGTAGAGGCAAAGATCATAGTAGATGAGGCCATCAATTCCCATAAGAAGCAATTCAAACATTCTTCTAATAAGCATAAAGGAGACACAAATGATAGTCTTCACACATCTCAACCAAAAAAGCATGATCACCGAAAGTTTTAGAACCTACTCCCTAAGCCTGCCCAATCATCGCGTGAACCTCGCCACTCAAAAAGAATATACACCCTTAAATGCCTCTCGCATGAATATTTTAATGGCTATTTAGAATGAAAATAATATCAAATGGTTTAATCCTCTAAGACTGAACACTAAAAATTAGGATCAATATTATTATTTTCATCGAGGATACGGACATACCACTAAGGCCTGTAGACATCTAAAGAAAGAAATCAAAATGTTGTTACAACATGGCTACCTCTGATAGTTTGTTCAGAATCAACAAAAATAATAATAATAATAATGTTGTCAGAGGGCAAAATCAACCCCAGCCAAGACAGCAACCAAGACAACCACAAGAAAATTGGCAAATAGTCAGAGAAATTGAAACTATCACTAGCGGACCACAATTTTTTTATCAAGTTCTACTCACTACACTGGAAAAGCTTAGAATGAAGAGGTCACAAATTGATCAGTCTATCGTATTTGATGATTCTGACTTTGAAGGGATACAAACTCCACATCAAGATCCCCTAGTTATCAACGTATGGATTGAAGATCCATATTATAATGTTAGGAGAATTTTGGTTGATAATGGTAGCTCTGTCGATGTATTATTCTACTTGACATTCTTAAAACTAGGTCTTGTAAGAGAAAAACTCCAACCAACTGTTGGGTCATTAAATGGCTTTGATAATCGACCGGTAAGAGTAGAAGGAATAATAACACTCCCGGTTACTCTTAAGAATTTCCTAAATAAGCCACACATTTGATTCAATTTATGGTAGTTAAATCAGAATCAGCCTATAATGCTATCTTTGGAAGACCCCTGCAATAATTTTTGGTGCTATCACTTCCATATCTTATTTGAAAATAAAATTTTCAACCTCTAATGGAATAAGTGAGAGTCGTAGCAGTGCAAGATACCGAGGTAGGCTTAACCACAGCCCTCAATAGCATTAAGCATCAAAAGTTTTGATTTAAGAGATGAAGAAACACTCTAAAGAGCATCACCAGTTAAAGAGTTAATCAACATCCTGTTATCAGAAGAATATCACTCAAAATTAGTGCAAGTAGGTTCGTTCCTCTCTAAGGATGAAAGAAAGGAGTACATCATTTTTTTGTGCCAAAACTAGGATATTTTTGCTTGGAGTCCAATATCTATGCCAGGAATTAATCCTGAGGTAATATCCCATTCCCTCAAAATTAACTCAGCATTCAAGCCCATCATTCAGAAGAAAAGAAACTTTGCTCCAGATCGTCTACAAGCAATTGAACATGAAGTTGATAAGCTTTTGGACGTCAAATTTATACGAGAAGTGCATTATCCTATTTGGTAGGCAAACGTTGTCCTGGTGAAGAAGTCTAGTGGGGCATGGACAATGTGTGTTGACTACGATCTTAATAAAACTTACCCAAATGATAGTTTTCATCTTCAGGTCATCAAATACTTAGTTTTATGGATGCTTGCATTGTATATAATCAAATAAAGATAAATCCAGATGATGATGAAGCCACTACTTTTCAGACTGATAAAAGGTTACATTATTATCGAGTAATGCCATTTGGATTGAAAATGTTGGAGCCACATATCAATGCCTAATGAATAAAGTTTTCAAAACTCTTCTTGGTCATACTATGGAGGTGTATGTGGATGATATGTTGGTTAAAAGTATTGAAAGGATAAAACATCTCAATGATCTCGAGCAATGTTTCAAGCTTCTTCAACAGTATAATATACGTTTAAATCCCTCCAAATGTGCTTTTATAGTTACATCTGAAAAATTTTTAGGATTTATGGTCACTCATCGAGGGAACGAGGCTAACCTAGAAGAGATTAAGGCTATACAAGATATGATTCTCCAAAGAGCATAAAGGAGGTGCAATGCCTGAACTGGAGGATGGTGGCCTTATTACGATTCCTGACCTAAATGGGAGACAAATACTTACCGTTCTTTAAAATACTCAAGAGTGCTCAAAATAATGGTTTTCAATGGACTGATGAATGTCAAACTGCATTCGAGCAACTCAAAAAATATTTATCCTCACCACCATTATTATCAAAGCCAATCCTGGGAGAAAAGCTTTATTTATATCTCGCAATCTCACATCAGGCAATAAGCTCAGTGTTGGTCTGTGAGGAGGCTGGAGGGCAATGACCAATTTATTACATTAGTAAAATTATATATGACATAGAAGGACGTTATCCTTTGGTAGATAAAACTATCTTAGCATTGGTGTTCTCGACAAAAAAGCTATGCCCATATTTTCAAGCTCATTCTATCAGCATTTATACACAACTTTCACTCAAAACTATTCTCCAAAAACCAAAAGCTTCTGGCAGATTTGTTAAATGGTCAGTTGAATTGAGAGAATTTGTTATTCACTTCTTATCTATGCCAGATATCAAATCTCAGGTATTAGCAAATTTTATTGATGAATGCACCATCCCAGATTCTATTGAAATAAATTCTTCTCATTCAATATCGCAACATTGGACTTTATTTGTTGATGGAGCATCTATCTCCGGTGCTGGAGCAGGAATTCTACTCATTTCTTCTCAATAAGATGTCCTTGAATATGGACTACATTTAAAGTTTTCAGTTACTAACAATATTGCAGAATACGAAGCCTTAGTAGCATGGTTAAAATTAGTTATTGATTATGAAGTTCAAAGTCTTATAATTTACACTGATTCACAACTTGTGATTTCTCAAGTTGAAGGAGATTTCAACACTCACAATCATCATCTGACACAATACCTCCATATAGTAAAATCTCTTCTATCTCGAATAAATAAATATCAGATCATTCACATTCCAAAAAATCAAAATGCTAGAGCTATTACTCTTTCAAAACTTGTCATTTCAACATCTTCTGACATTTACAAGAGAAAGTATGTTGAAGACATTCATTTTCCCAGCATATAAGGACTTTGGGAAATACAGTCCATTGAAGAATCAAGGCAAGTTTCTTGGATAGATCCGATATTCACCTTTTTACGTGATGGAACTCTACTAGAAGATCCAGTTATTGCCATCTATATTCGACGACAAGATGCAAACTTCAGCATTATCGGTGATGAATTATACAAAAGGTCATTCACAAGACCATATCTCAAATGTCTTCCACCATTCGAAGCAGAGTATGCACTGTGAGAAGTCCATTCAGGTATTTGTGGAGAATACTTGGGGGGGCAGAGCACTTGCCCACAAAATCCTGAGATAAGCGTTTTACTGGCCTACAATAAAAAATGATGCACTAGATTTTGTAAAAAAGTGTAATAATTGTCAGATGCATTCTAATCTCAACCACATTCCACTGACCAAACTTTCATCTTTCCAGAGCCCTTGGCCTTTTGCTCAATTGGGAATAGATATTATGAGACATTTCCCTATTACACCTGGACAATGAAAATTCATCATTTTTGGCGATAGATTATTTTACTAAATGGGTTGAGGTAGAACCATTAGCAAAAATCACAGAAGTCAATGCTAAATAATTTGTTTGGAAAAATATTATGTCATTTTGGAAGTTCAGCTAAAATTATAACAAATAATGGGACTCAATTCACGGGAAAATAATTCACTTCCTTCTACAAAGATTTACACATTCAATTGATTCATACATTGTAGCACACCCCCAAACAAATGGTTAAATTGAGGTTACGAATCAAAAAATTCTAAAAGGCTTGAAGACACATTTGGATAAGGCTGGGGGCAACAGGTAGATGAACTCCCTAATGCATTATGCGCTTACCGAACAACTACAAGGGCACAAACTGGTGAAACACCTTAAAATTTTTGTTTTGGGATGGAGGTGACTATTCCAGTTAACATTGATATCCCCAGTCCTAAGGTCCAGATTTTTTATGCAACAAATAATAAAGAAAAACTCCGATATCATCTAGATTTATTGCCTAAAATAAGGGAAGTAGCTTCAATCAAAAATGACTTCAATCGGAGAGTGAAGCACAAACCTATCAACATTAGAGATCCAGTTCTACGAGGTTTAGTATTTGCAATAAAAGAATCACAATGTAACAAACTTTCACCCCTTTGGGATAGACCTTATGTGGTGGTTGCTATGGTTAAACTAGAAACTTTCAAGCTCAAAGATTCAAAGGGAAAAATTCTTCCGCACACTTTGAATGTTGAGAACCTACGAAGATATTATCTATGAATTTTTGATGTAATATTTGAATTGAACTCTATATTTTGATGTTTCATATTTTGTTTGAAAAAATGATAAATCAAAATAATAATAATAATAATAATAATAATAATAATAATAATAATAATAATAATAAGAAGAAGAAAAGAAAAATTGATCCTAAGTGGTTTCAATTTGACCTACTCCACATATGTTAACGTCATCGAGCAAAAATTCTAACAAACAATCTTGGATAGGTCAATACTTCGCACCTACTCCACACAGGTTAACATCATCGAGCGAAAACTCTGATAAACAACCTTGGATAGGTCAAAACTTCGCACCTACTCCACACAGGTTAACTTCATCGAGGAAAACTCAGAAAAACAATGTCGGATGGGTTAGAAATCCTTATTGGATTTTCTCTTAAAATATACATGCTAACGAAAAACTTTCTAACATACAGCCTAAATCAGTAACAAATCATTTTAAACATCAACCATTTTATTTTAAAATGAAAATTTAAAGCACTATGACACATATATAAACATGATCATATATTATCTACTAAGAAGATTCAAATTGAAATATAAATAAAATAAAAATGTAATCGAACAACATCCACATCTTCATTATTATCACCAGAAAAAGAGGAAGAAGTGCTCTCTGCGTCATCCCTGGAGATGAATCTTCAGAAACCTGACTCGATGAAAGACCTTCAATATATGCACCTGTCTTGTGATGAACCAGACAGGTCCCTTTCAGAAAATCACGAATAAAACCTTCTTCAAGAAACTGACATTCCAGATCCTTCACCTCAATATCGTAGATATGATCTTGAGCTTCCTAAACTCAATCCTGAATTATACTCTTGAAGGCCGTGGAATTTTTGAAGCTCTCTATAATCTTCAAGTTGGTGTTAACTTTTATATTCTCTTTTTCCAAGATCTGTGCTAGTAATGTCTTATTATCTGCCTCTAAAGTCAGTATCTTAGTATTGACGGCTTCTAAGGTCTTCGTAGTCTGGTTTATTTTAGCTCGTGCATCCACTAGCTCATTCTGAGTCCTATCAACCTCCTGACGCTGAAATGAAAGGGAAGTCGCCATAGTCGACAGCTCAATCCTACACTCGGTCAACTGATTCTTTAAAGCTATAACTTCTTTAGCCTTAGATTCATATCACCGCTTATATTCACTATGAAGATATTTGATCTTCACAAACTCAGTATTCCATGCCTTTAAGGTAGCATCTAATTCAAGCTCAATAGCTCAATATTATATATATATATATATATATATATATATATATATATATATATATATATATATATATATATTAGGAGATGGAGGGAAAGAAAAAGAGAAGAAAATTTAAAAGAATGAAGATTTCTTACTAACTCTTTAGCACATTGGAGCCCATTACATGTGTGATTTAACACTTCTTCCGGAATCAAAATTTTTGATTGGCTCATTTCATAGTTCTTATCAGAGGATCTGATCTGTGGGTCGCCTGACTTTTTCCTCTTAGAAAGAATTAGTACATTCTCCTACTGGTCATTTGGAGGATACTATGGGAACGGGATTAGATCTTTCCTTACCCTTTTCAAACTTCTTCAACATAAGAGCATGGGATCTCCTAGTTTGAATTGAAAGGCCAACTTTGAGTAAGGATTCTTCCTTCACATATTGATTAATATAGCGAGTCTTATATTGAATATCTTCAACTTTCACAATATTAAGAGCCTTCAATATATCTTCTTTAGTTACTTGGGAGAAGAAAATTTCTTTCAGTTTTCCACACTTTTCAAGAAGCCCCTATTCATTTTTTATAAAGAAAAATCTATTGACCAAATTTCTTGGAGGATCTTTTATGCTAAAATCCAACCATTTACTCATACAAGATATTCGACCATGCACATCACAAGTGAATTTACATCTTAGTCAAAACCTCCGTAAGCGTCACACCACACGTTCTAATGAAAACAATCAACCCAATAATGATTGTCATAGCTCGAGAAGAAAATTGGGATAAACAAATCTCAAATGTCAATAAAATGATGATCAGTTCAAGCCAAAGGAAATCGAAGACCAGCAAGTAAGCTCATCTCATAAATAGTAAGATACCCCGACAAAGGAGAATAAGCTCGTTGCGTTCCTTTAGGAGGAATATCCACTAAATCATTTGGAAAATAAAACTTCTTTATGAAGATTATCAAAGTATCACTAATGATAGTTGGCATTACATCGTCGAATCTCGTAATCCCTTTATGCTATTTCAACCCATCATCTTGTGTAAGATTTGCTTGAGAATCTTTAGACATTGCAATATCTGTGGAAGGATACTCACCCATAAAAATATTCTCTATTTTTCAGGATTGGAAACACACTTAAGCTTGAATTCGAGATGCGTGTCTCCTAACCAGGTTAGTTGGAACCCCAAGATCGAGGAGAACTGAAACCTGCGAGTCGACTATATAGGTCGCTGGAGGCTACCAAAAGAAAAGAAAGCAGCACAGAGCACATTTGGGATGCGCGCCGCCTAACTAGGTCAGTTGGAAACTCTAAGATTGGGGATAACTGCAGCCTATGAGGGGTGGTCGGCATCATTATACAGGTTAGTAGAGGCTACCAACGAGAAAAAAGTGGAAGCACACTGGAGCATTGGGATCCTGCTCACCAATTCATTGAAACCAGATCGGGAGAACTGAAGCCTATAAGGAAGGATGACACCGTTATACAGATCAGTGGAAGCTACCAAAGAGAAAAAAGTGGAAGCATACTGGAGCTTGAATTCGGGATGTGAGCCTAACCAGTCTTGGAAACCGAGATCAAGGAGAGATGAGGGGGGTGCAGACCATAATCGAGAGATTGCCAAAGAGAAGAAAGAAAGGTGCAAATTTTTTCTTACCATTTGGGGTATTTATACTAAAAAAATTACTTTCCATTTAATTAAAAATAATAATAAAAAAAATCTCTTCCTCTCTATCTCTCTCTCCCTCTTCCGCCTCTTCCTCTCTCCACGCCTCTTTCTTCCTTCTTTCTGTCTCTTCCTCTCTTTCTCTCTCTCTCTCTCTCTCTCTTCTGCCTCTTCAAGCGGCTCGCAGAGATGAATCCAACGATCTTAAGATCTTTCAAACTAAAGGTCATTTGAATGGTCAAATTATAAAAAAACTATCTATGATCAAATGAATCGATATGAACTATCTAATAGAGTGTTTTGGGATTTTTGCTACAATGACTAAAATGTCTTACTAGAATTCTATAAATAGGACCACATTTTTGTCATGGAGGGGCAGAAGGAGCTAAAAGCAAACTTGAGAGAAAAGCAGAGAGAATAAGTTCAAAGTTCATCATCATATTTATTCGATGCTATTATCTTCGTCAGCTACTTACAACCCAACTTATATTGTAACATAATTATGGAATTCCTATTATCAGGATTTCTCACATACAATCTTATAATCCCACTATTTGGAAGACTTAAACTCTGTACTCCAAAGCATATATATAGTTGAGCAGTTTTACTATGTAAGGCCCCGTGATTTTTTTCCCTCTTTTTTGGGTTTTTTCACGTAAAAATTTTGGAGTTTCCTGTACTTTCAACTATCTGTGTGTGTGATGGATTTCTCAACAAAGCTAAGATGTGAAATTTTGTTCTACCGTTATAAATTTTCTGGCACACAACAATGATAATTAAATAGAATAATTTTCTTGAAAATGGAAGTGCTTATAGAAGAAAACTTAAATGGATCAAAAATGGTTGGTTTAAAATGACTAATCGTAGATATTTTGAGAAACAAAGCTGTAGATGAAGTGGCTTTGAGAAATCTAATAGTTGCACTTCATGCGATAAAAGAATAAAAATGATACCAAGTCTTATAATTAGATGCTAAATTCTTTTAGTTTTTAATGAAAAATAAAATAAAATGAAAAACCTCATAAAAATTTGAGGGTCCAATGTCTTATCTTTATTTCCTATATACTGTATAAGTATAATGATAAATTCATTAATAAGTTTCTAATTATTTTCATTGCATTTTATCTTAAATATAATATTCTAAAACTATTAAGGAACTTAACTACTAGTATAATTTTTTGTCTAAGATAAATCGATTAACTATACAAAACTTTTCAAGATATATTCTACAATATTTTAAAAGGAAGTTTTCTAATATATTCTAAGATAATAACATTCGCTTATCTCTAGCAAGATAAAACATCCTTTCTTAATCTATCTTGATTTTTAAAGATAATATTTTAATATATTATAATATGATTTTATAATGTTAATTATACCACTAAATTATTAATTAATATATGCTATAGCATTCAAAAAAAAAATCATTCATTTATTGGAACTATTTTAAGAATTCTTATTCCCCATCAAAAGTTGGTATTTTAATGGTAACTCTTCTAAAGATGGATGATTAAAGTTATTAGCATTATCATGATTTTTACCACAATAGCTCTAAAATCTTTGAGCAAATTCTCTCCTCTTGAGATTAGTATTGTCATCTTGAAGTGATATAAGTTAGGACACCACATAGATATTGAGGGTTCAAATTTGTGTGACAAATATGACATCAAATAATAATTTACTATGAAGGATTCAATCACTTAATAAGGACTAATAAGATTGATTGGTTTATATGTATTATAGATTTTTTTCTTGTCAAACATGAATTAAAGTAGAACAATGTATATTTTAAGTTATGATTTAATTTAGGTTTATGTTGAACTTAATGTCTTAAAGGGTATAAAGAGTAGTGAGCTGCACTTGAGATGGGGCCCACTCTACCTTACACTCTAGCCCTAACAGAGTAAATTGCATACCAAAAGATGAGGACCCACCCTAATACTCTAATCAAAGTGATTTTTATGAATTTTAATTAATTAGCAATGATGTTCTATTTTAATTATTAATTAAGTTAAAGGTTTAATTATTTTTTAATTTTAATTTAAATTGAAATGACTTCATGAATTATGTACCAAGATCTGAAGAAACCCTAGAGAATATTTTAAAAAAAATTGGTTGATTTTTAAATTTTTAATAATTAATTATCATTTATTAATTAAATAAATAAAAAATTTTAAATTAATATTAAAATGCTTTCAAAAATTATAAAAATATTTACTGAAGTTGGGAAATTTTAGAGAAAATTTTCGTAAAAGTTTGGGATAATTTTAGATTAATTTGGATTTTCTATAATTATTATAATATTTTATCTTTTAAAAAGATATTTAAATTAAAATAAGATTTATAAAATCATGAAAGTTTATAGAAGCATTAGGAATGAGGTCCCAACACCCTTATTAAAAATTTCATGTCAATTGGAATTAACTTTGATTTTCTGTATGATTTATTTGATTCATTTAAATACTTAAATTACAGAAAATATTTTATTACATAAAATAAGATGATTTTATTTATTTATTTCTTAAACTTCCTCTGTCTATTCGGATTTCTTAAAAAAATTGGTGATTTTTCTAGTTTTATTTGTTTATTATTAATTTTCTAAATAAAAAAAATTAATTTAAATATTATATTAAAATAAATTAATATTAATTAAGTTTAACCGTTCTAATCAACACCAAGTCTCATGAAATTATTTATTAAGGTCAAGGGAGACCTTAAGAATATTGCATGAGATTTTGGAGAATTTTTAAAATTATTTATTATTTAAAATATTTTATTATAAAAAAATAAAACATATTAAAATAGTTATAATAAATACCCAAAAAAATTTCTTCTACTTGCGAATGCAAGATGAGCATTTTGGATAATTTTCAAAATTATTTGAATATTAATTAATATTTTTCTAATTATAATTGTCATTAATATATTATAATTATAATTTTAAAATATATGTTAAAACAATTCACAATTTTGTTAATGCATAAAATGTATAGGTCATTTGGATTTAATTTGGATTTTCTATATTTTATTTAATTAATTTAAATTATTTAATTATAGTAATTAAAATATTAAATATTTAATTTTACTTTTAATTTACTCTAATTATAAATCTAGATTAAGTTTTCTCCAAATTTAATTTGTATTTTTTTGGTTATGATTTGAATTAGTTAAGAATTTCTAAAATTCTAGGCATTAATTGGCTTAATAAAGGGTTTAATTAAGCTTAATTATGGTGGTTGATCAACTTAGGGGATTCTAGATGTCCTAACACTTTTTTATTTAGATATTCTCTATTAATGGAATGATTCTAGGCTGATTTGATTATTTTCTTAATTTTTTAATTTAATATTAAATTATTTATTTTTAAAACCCTAAACTTGTATTTTTAAAAACTCGCTAAAGATTTAATAAAAGTTTTCAGAAAAATTAACAGAGGTGGGAAATTACTCCATGAATATTCTCTGAAAGTTTTTAATCAATTAGATTTATAATTTTAATTTAATTTTAAAAATTAGATTTTAATAATATCTAAATTATTCTTAAAATACATATTAAAATTTGTGACTTTCATTTTTTTTTTAAGTTCTCCTTTGGATGCTAAATACAAAAAGAATTAATTTGAATTTTATTTAAATCTTATGTGATTTTTGAAATTCTAAACTATTTTAATGATTTTTCTTAATTGTTTTATTAACCCTATTTTCCATTACACACACTATCTAATTTGTGGACCAAGTGGGGCTCAAACTACATGGATGCCAATGTGGAAAGCACAATCCCTATTGGGTTTAGGGCTATTAGAAAACTCGTTGTTTGCAAACAGCTCGTGTTCGACTTGTTAGTTAAGTAAATGAGCCGATCTTAACCAAATTTTTAAGTTAGATTTATAAACGAGCGAAACATGAACAAACTCTTGTTCATTCGTATTCGGCTTAAATTAGCTCGAAATTAATAAATTTATACAACTAATTTTATATAAAATATGTTTATATATTCATATAAAGAATATTTGATTAATATTTTATGTTATATAATTAATTAAATTAGTTAATAAGAATTTAATGTGATTAAAATTCAGGTTTAATAAAAAAGTAAAACTAATTTTAAATGGCTTAAATCCTATCCATCCAAAATGAAATCAATTATTTAAACATAACCCTACAAATAAAACTCAAGGCGAACCAATTGTCGTTCAATCCGTAAACCTAATGTATTTACTCCTCCCTCCACGCTGCTTTCTATGGCTGCGACTTTGCGAGAAGTGAAACACGGATGCCTTGCTAAGATTCAATTCTGGTCATCCCTCGCTACCTCTCACCTCAAAATTTTTTAAGCCTCGATCACCTCTGTTTGTACATCTTTCTTTATACTCCTCTTTTTCCCTTTCTTCATTTTAGGGTTTCATTTGATGAATGATGATTTATTTATTTATTATTTGTGGAGAAAAGCTGAAAGTTCATCCTTTCTCAATTTTTGTAATGATGATAATATGGGTTTTATGATGCTTAACTACATATATTATATTTCTAGGGTTGCAAGTTTGGCTCCTTTATGAGTTTTGTTTGTGTTTCCATCATTCATGGTTAAAGCTGCATCTTAGAAATTTTATTAGCAATGATAATTATTATATGGGTTTTATGAAGCAAAAATATATGGGAAGTATTTCTAGGGTTTGTGGATTTGGCTCCTTTGGGAGTTTCTTGTGTTTCCATCTTGCAATGGCCACTGCTGCACCTTCGAAATTTCATTTGTACCTTAGTATTTATGTTGTTTTGAATATTGCTTTGTAGGTTTCAAGTTTGGTTTGTTGATGAGACTTTTTTAATTGGGTATTGTGGGTTTTGTAGCTCAGACCTTCTGTATGGCCTATTCAGCCTTCTTATGTAGTTGCAATGATGATGTTATGTTGTATAATAGCTTCAAAGATGTCACGGTTTACAAATTTTAATACTTTGGGTCAGCATTGGGTTCGGTTGTTTATGAACACAAGGCCAAAAATATCGTTATTTTTTCACATATTTAATAACATACACAATTTAAGAAACTGGAAACATGGAGAGTCGACATATTTTCTTTTGGTGTGCTTGAGCTTGTGTAAGAGGATTTGAGTTTTTATGAGATCGTAGCTTTATTTTATGCAATGATGCATTTTAGTGAACATATATGTGGTTGTTGACCTCACTTTTGGAGTGAGGATTCATCCTTCCTATCTTAGACTTAGGAGTCTTCTAGATATTAGAACTTTCCTAGTCATATGACACTTCTAGTGGTTAGGTGAACACTAAACCTAAGCCTAGAGACTTAAGGAGGGCATGCCCTAGATTTAGGCTATGCCTTAGGACCTAAGGAAACCTACCTATCCTATGGCCTAAACCAAACCTATGCCTATCCCCTTAACTAAATCCAATCCCATCCCAAATCAATCCAGTCCAAACCCAATTGAATCCATTTTATATCCATGCTCAAAGCCAAAATGATATAAACCCAAACCCATCATAATCCCATAATCCAATCCTATGGACTTAACCAAAATTCCTTCAATCAATCAAAATTCAATTGATTTTCACAAAAACACTCCAACCATTCAAATCTTCATTTCAAGTTCTTCCAAAATCTACAATCAAACCAATTGATCAAATCAATTCAATCCATCCAAACTTATCCATTTGAACCCAAAATGTCAAAATGAGCCAAAATCCAATTAAACCCAAGTCAATTGCAATCAAAACTATAAATCAATCCTAAATCAATCATCAAACTCAACTCAACATAATTCAACCTAAAATCAACTCAATTGACCCATTAGGTTCACTTGACCCAAAGTGACCTAAAGGACCCATTTGCACCAAACTTCAATCCAACTCAAATTGGATTGAACCAACCTATCCAATCTCTTCCTCCATGATTATTGATCACCCTTGATTTTCTAATTACAATCAATTGGGTCAGACCAGCTAATTTGATCACTTGACCCAAATTGACCCAATTAGCCTACATGAACCAAATTGAACCAAACTTCATTCCAAACTCAATTAATCGAAACCAATGATTCCTACAAACCCCAAATTGATCCTTGAATATGACTTGTCCATTAATTGAGCCAAATCAAATCCAATTGACCATTTGACCAAAGTTGATGCAATTTGACCTAAAAGGCTAAATTGGGCCAAATCTCAATCTAATCCAAATTGATTGAAACCAATGGCTCAAATCCATCACCAATTGATTATTGAACATGATCAAAGCCTTGGTTGAACCCAATTTGACCAAGTCAACCCAATTGTCCCATTTAACTCAAATTGACCTAAAGGGTCATATTGGTCTAGATCATTCCTAAATTCAAATTAATTGAAATCAACACCTACAATCATCTTCAAACATCAATTGAATCTAAACCAACACCTAATGCAAGCCAATTTGGTCAATTTGACCAAATTGGTCAACTTAGCCCATTTGACCCATATCAATCCATATGAGTCAAATTCAAATCCACTCCAAACTAAATCTAATCAATTCAATCAAAATATCTCTAACAGTCATTTGAACATATCTCAACCCATGGTTTGACCCAATTTGACCTAATTTGACCCATGGCTCAACCTAACATAACCTAGCCCAATTTGACATACATGGGTCAAATTGAGCCAAACCAAACTAAACCAACTCCAAATCCATTCAAACTTGGCATGACCCATCCTTGGGTTACCATGGGTCAGCCCAAATCAAACCCAACTCATTTCAAACCCGAATTAGCCTAATACCCATTAGGTAAAGCTCTCCAAATGAGACAAAATCTACTTTTGGGTGGCCTTACCTACCCCTTTGTATTTGGCAGCCTCCCTTAGCATAGTTTGGACCTCTGACCCACTGACTAGCCTGACCCAAAGCTGGTTGGATCAACCATGGGTCAAAGGGGGTGAGCTAACCCATCTCCTCTCATTGGCTCACCATTGAAGCAAAGCGCGGCCCACCTTCCCTCACGCAACCACTCGAGATGAGCCACCTCGACCATTCTCTGATGTCCCTGGCCACACTGTCCGGGATGGCCAAAGGCGAGAGCATCCAAGCCATCCTATTTGAGGGTGAGGAATACTCTCCTTCCCATCCATTCCAACATCAGGCATTCGTAGGCCGGGTTGAGATGAGCCTCCCGAGTGCTTCCCCAAGTTCCCTTGGCCTTCTCATTACCGACAACATCAAACCCGAATAGGACAGAGCCTCCACTCCATCCAACCTCACCTAAACTCCACCAAATCTAAATTAACTTTACCCACACGTTCCCCAAGCTCCAGGTGATCAAGAATGAATCGATTTTCAATCGATTCGAGCACCGAAAATCATTTCAAGACCAACTCCGATGAGAATTTCAATGACATTTGGTCTACAGAGCCACCGACGAGGAGGTATCGCATGAGCTTCTCGACATAGCTTCTTCTCTTCAAGACAAAGCTATCTTAGTTGTTGGACCACCGGTCTTGAGCTCTGGCAAGGTAAATGTCGACAAATCATAGAAATCCACTAAGTTCTTTGGCCTTCATGAAGGAAATATCGATTTCGTGCATTTTCCACTATAAGATCTCTTAGATCTCTTCCCTGAAGCTTTTGGAGTCGATCTTGATGCCTCACAAATTCTAGTGAGCTCAGATCGAGCGGGGAGGGTGGACGGTGTCCGTCTTTTGTCACTCGGGGGACGAAGGATCATTCGATGTATGTTCCACGTGATTGGAACGAATGATCATGATTAATCCAATTAGACTTATTTAATTTAATCCTTAGGAACTGTGAGATTATTCCCCACCACCCGATCCGAGATCGAATGGCGGGGACAAAACCACATTCCATCGACTCGACCGTTGATCGTTTAAGTGGCCAATCCAGCGGTCGACATGAAAGTGATGCCACATCGGCTCCACATGGCAACCGATTAGAGATTAATTAGGGTTTAAAATATATTTAATTGCTCTGAAACTTCATAAAATCATAACTAATTATAAAAAAAATCCAAAAAATATAAATAAACTCTTTTTGGAAAGGTTAATTAGAGAGAATTTAATAAAAATAACTCTTAGATTTTGAACAGTGAATATGGCTTAATTAGGATTTGAATAATTTCTTAATTAGCTTAATTAAGCCCTAATTACTTGGGAAATTAATCTCAAACTTAGCATGTTGATTTAATGGGATGATCTCTACCTCCCATGATTTTCTTGGAATTTATTGGCTATGTGATTAGGGGAATTTGAAATTCAAACACTAATTACCTCTTTAAGTGATTTAATGATTAAGAGATTAATTAAGCAATTTTAACTTCATATAATTAATTAAACACCAAATTCATTTCATTAAAGAGAGTTAATTAATGTATGAGTCAATTAAGAGATTAATTAAGCAATCATTAATAAAGATTAATTAAATTGAAATGATGATCACTTCATATAATCTAATTTCAACTCAAGGGTTCCTCTTTATGTGTTCAATAACATAAAGGTCCTTAAGGAAATTATGATTAATCCATAGGCGTGGAAAAATTATAAAAGTACTTAATTAAATTCCTTAATCTAATTAATGCTTAAGCATTAGCTTATTGCAATAGCTCCTTTAGGGGCATTACAATTTTAATTTCTCATTTGCATATCATTTTAGGCTCATGAATAAGTGATTAATTAAATTAAAGAAGCATAGGAAAGGATAATTAAATGGGTTGCTTAATGATTCCAACTTAATTAATTCATAAAATTCACCTAATTACTCCTCTTTAAACATACTAAATCACCAATATGGGATGGGGTAAGAAAAAATAGCAAATAATTCCTCTTCTTTAACTTCAATTAAAATCCAAAAAATTAAATTTAATAAGAAGCTTTAGTTTTCTTTAAATGATTTTATTTAATGTGATTGTCTTTAAAAGTTAATGTAACTAAATTAATTATGTGAAAATGTTTGGCTATTCCTTTTCAATCACCATAAATGTTGTATGCCATATGATATAATGTATTCATGCTTTCAAAATTAAATAATCAAATAAAATTCACTTATGCCAAGTTGCATGTGTTGGATAAATCTTATTATATGTATGAATATTATCACTAATAAATTCAAAGATTATTTTTCAAAAGTTATAAATGGATAATAAAATTTGGAGTGATAGTAACTATGAATATATATAGGATTTGCATGAGTTTATAGCTTAAGCATGTTGAGGTGTTGCTTTCTTTCCTACATTCATGTATAATTTTACATATGTTTGAATGATAATAAGTATATAGTATGGACATCTCGGGAATACGAGACTTTAAGTTTCCCCAAGGAGGTCATTTGATTATCTCACTTCCCTGGTTAATAAAGGCATGTACTTATTTAATTTCATTCATATGTATATTTATACTAAAATTTGGATAGAGCTTTACTTTGCATGTGTAAACAATTCAAACAAAAATATTATCTTTTGCATGATTTTTATTCTTATAGTAATGTATACATTCATATGTATTCAAGATAGCAAGTATATAGTCTAGACATTTCGGGAATACGAGGCTTTAAGTAGCCCCAAAGAGGTCATTTGATTATCTCATTTTCTTGATTTAAACAATGACACATACTTGATTACATCTTTTATACACGTGTAGGTGTATTTGATTAAAGAATGAAAGTCCCCTTTTATACTAAAAATATGTGCATTTATGATCATCTAAGTATGCCAAAATATATTGCATGAATAGGTATAGTAACTGCTAAATCATATGTATGTTATGGGTGATGAAAAGATGGTGTAACATGTTCTATGTGATGGTAATTCAACCATATTAGTCTTATGGCACCTTTCATGTTGAATAGGATCCTCTAAAATTAACCCAAACTTAGAATAAAAAATATTAAATAAATCATTCACTAAAAGAAACTAAATCATAAAATGTGCTTTAGAAAATACCTTAAGGTAGGTATGAAGGGGGTTAAGCCTCCTTCTTCTCTTTACAACACTTAGATGTTAAGTGTACATTAAATGGAACAAAATAAAACATAAATTAAAATTAACTAATCATTTAAATAACTTAAAGTGAAACCATCCATCATTTTAAATTAAACAATTTCAAACATAGAAGAATTACAATTCTAATGCCTAGCCAAAACATACCACATCAAGCTAAGCATACATTAGAATGCCAAGTCACAACTTCTAGTTTTAGGTTGGGGCTGTATGTATTGATGATATGTTTTTTATTTTATGAATGTTTTAGACTAGATATTAAGAATGTGGATCATAGATTGGATGTTGGGCGTTGTTAGTCTAATGTCATTTTTTTGTAGGGATTATGATAATGGGGCTCAAAATAAATATAAATAGCTTGCGTTGTTTATGCCTAAGCATAATCCATATTAGATAGATGGGCTTAGTTATCCATGTGTGTGCTAAGTCCAAATTATGAAATATAATTACTTGAAAATGTATATTTATTTAATTAACATCTATTTTGCGGTGTAGTTAGATTTATTTTTCCATAAAATATAATTTTCAATAGGAATTAGGATTAGTGCTATGGGGTTTAGGATGAGGTGTAAAGGCATAATCCTAGGAGGCCCTGTGATGCCTTGGAGTAAATCAAATCAAGAGAAAGGGGGAAGAAAAATAAATGAAGAAGTGAAGATCCCCATAGCATGTATTTAATTCCAAATTGTAATTATTCATTTCTAATCCGGGTTGTATAAAGGTAGAGCTCGACTATCCAATTTTTCTCTTTTTTTTTTGGTGTACGGTGATATCCGGCCGCATCGACCTTTTATTCTTTTATGAAATCTATCAATGAATGGTTGATGTTATGTTTAGATTGTGCAATAGAATTACATCTTCTTCATAATTTCTTAAACTTGATGTTTGAATGTGTGGCAGCCAAGCTCTTAGAACAAAATTAGTTTTTTATGATTAACAACTCATAACTAAAATTTAAAATAACTTTCAACCTCATTCTAAAGCTTAGGTTGCATCAAGAGAATTAAAAGATTTGTCAACCCTTAGAATATTATGCGTCCAACATTATGCATATCATATTATACTACTCTTGCAAAATGACCTCCATTCTTGCATTTTAGAGAGCTTGACCTATGAGAGCACCAACTTATGGTGGAGATTGACCCTCTTTCTCTCTTGATTTGGATAATAACTAAATTTCATCATCAATTTAGGCATAAAATATTCCAAGCCTTTGTCCAAAATATTATGTCAAAAATAATATAAAATTTGAAAAGATTTTACATTTATATTAAGTCATATGCTCATGCCAAGCATGATCTAGTTTCTTAGGGAGTGAGTTTAGGACTTTAGACTCTTTCCTAAATTAAATAACAAACTAGCTATCTTGCAATTTTATAAGATCGGCCTACAATGTTTTAAAGTGTAAGAGGTTTTAGCTAGCGACCACTCCAAACGGTTGTAAGTCTAAAATAGTGGAATGAGTTTATCCTCTCTAGTGGAGGTAAAGTTCTTCATCCCCTTCCCTTTAGATTTAGGTTAAGCTCTTAGCTTGTGCTAAAGCACCTTAGATTTAGGATCTGAGGTTGCTTATTTTCCTCAGGCTACAAGTATATATCCTTATCTCTTAGGTATTTTCACAATCTTGTATTGATGGATTGTAAGCCTTAGCATTCTAATAAAATTTTCATTCAAATTAAATAAACTCTCTCTTTCAAACACATAAAGCCTCATCATGTAGGATATATTACTTAGCTTCCATATCATGAATGCTCCTACTTATCTTCCTTTGGATTCCAAAATAAATCTTTCTAAATTGAACATTCCCATTTGATCTTCAAAATAACTAATATTTTAATAGCCTTGAAATCTTTGGAGATAATTGATTACTTTAATGAGAATATTCTTAAGAAATCTTATTTCCATGATGTAATTAACTATGGAGGCATGCCTTAGAACTAAAGAAACATAAAATAAACCCTGCTTTACTTTTGCATGTAAAGTAGGGGAAAGATCTCTCGTATATATGAAGACACATCATTCCTTAAGAGTCCTTATTAGGTGATTAGGTCCATTATAGAGTGATATTCCCATCTTATGAGATAGTATATCATACCTCAATATCATACACAATCACTCTAATAAGTACCCCCTAAGATCTGCTTGGTGTCCACCCGACGCATCTGAAATAAAACACCATAATGAAACTTATCTCAGTCATTATGTTATTATCCAATATCGTGATGTTATAGTAACACATATTATGCAAGAATAAAGTATAAATGACATAAATTACATGTTATGCATTTCAATTTGTTACTTTTGCTTCAATAAAATTACATATTATGATAAATACCTATTGTTCAACTTTATGTTATGATGAAGATGCACCATTGTATATTGCGTGCTTGTGTTGAGGTTGAGGTTAAATTCATGTATAAGATTATTATGTTGTTATTTGATGGTTTATGGAGAGTGTATATAGTCTAAACTCATATTTTCTTTTTTATTTAGTTTGTTATCATGTCAACGATGGATCTTTCTTAAAGTGCATCATGTGATAATGATATAGCGGTAAAGAAAATAGTAATAAAAATTTAAATATTTCTTTATAACCACTTGGATCAAGCATGTGTACTTGAGACTAACAATGAAGTCAAATCTAAGAAAGGTAGAAAGAAAAAATCTGATGAAAGTATTTTATAGAAATCATTTTAATTTTCAAGGGAGACTACACTCTTATGCATATATTATCACACAAAATTTCATAAATTCAAAACTAGCATAACTTCACAACTCTTAAGACATGTGAGAGAATATATGAAAATTAAACAAGAATAAACAATTAATTGAATTACTAGATAAAAAAAAAAAAATATTAAATTTTATGCCTTTGATTCCAATTCATAAATTGATATCCACATATTCCACGACCCAAAAAACTATGATCAACTTTAGATAAGGGAAATAATTGCAAAGATGATTATCATTCACGAGTACCCATTTATGATTGTTGAACACATGTGATTTAATATTTTGTTGAATGTTGAATCTAAATTATGAGAGAGTGTCCGAACACTATAAAAATATGCGCATGAAAGTATATGAATATGGAAAAGAGATTGATAAAATATCTCGTAAGTATTCCTGAAGTTTAGATCATTGTTGGACTTCAAATCAAAATACGATATATGTGCTTAACAATTCTACATTGATGATTCTTGAAAATTGCATAAGCAAATTATCAATTTTATTGAGCTTGAATCACCATATCTTGATACATTTCTTTGTGATGCAATATATGATTATTTATTGAATTGGAATTTGTAGGACAAAGTGTCCACCATCACATTGGATAATGTTAGTAACAATGATGTTGTTAAAAATATTTTAAAAGTTAACTTTCAGTCTATAAGGAAGTTACATTTTCAGGAACATTTCTTCGATGTTATATGTTTTGCTCACATCTTAAATATAATGGTTCAGGATGGACTGAGAGAGGTTCAAGGTGTTGAGAAAATTGATTTAAAGGATAATTTGATTATGGTTGAGTGATTTGTTCAATTTAGATTGATCTTTCTTGAGTGTAGTGATTGATTTAGGAAAAAATCAAAATAAAAGAAATATAAGTTGAGAAAACTTTCATCGAATCTTCAACAAGTCAAGCAACACATTTCCAAGAACAAATGTTATAGAAATCTTGACATCCTTTGATCTTCACTTGCACAAAACTCATTGTAGGCTTGACTTCACTTGATAAAAGTGGTTGAATAATAATAAATGAAAAGGTAAAAGTAGCACAAAGTTATTGGATAACCACCTCTTCCTCACCAATAGACGTATATCACTGAATCTCATCAAAAAAAAGAGCTAAAACAATTTAGCCATCAAGCTAAGTTAAAAAAAAAAAACTATCAATGTATTCAAAATGTGATGGTTATATCCAAAATTTTCATGAATATACATAGATTTTTATCAAACATTAACCACAGAAGAATATATAAAGAGTAATAGAAAGAGTCATATAAGAATTTAAAAAGATACATACATTAATGTCTCATGGCTGGCCAATAATTTCTTCAACTTTCATCAGCAAATGTATGAATCCAAGGACCCAACCCCAATGATTTCAAGCTCCAAATAGCAATAATATGTGAATATTCTCCTTCATTCCTTACATAATTGAAACTTAAATGTACTTCTTCATCTCCATGGCTGTCCAAAGCTTAAGTAAAATGACCTAAATGCCCTTAAGGTTATTAGCCCATGCGAAATACATGACAAGTATTAAAATTTCCTATAAGTTGGTCACATGTTATACCAATATGCATACACTATTCTCTCCTTCTCCACAATCTCAAACCAAAAATATCATACTTTTCTTGCAACCACTGTCGGTATTGGAAAAAAAAAAATTATCTTAGCTTGAATTATGCATTTCTATGGCATTTCTAGGTGTCCTGAAATCATAAACTTTCATCTCAAGAGGCCTCGATGAGAGTGAAGTCAAAGTTCTATCCCAATCATATGTTTTCTCTGAGAAAAGATACATGACTAATCATTAAATTTCACTTGATATGATCCTTATTCATTAACTAAGCCATGGATCCTTTCATCAATCATATATCTTCATTTCTAGTATGACGAAGTAACAAAACAATGCAGTCCAGCTAAGTACATTCACAAGCAAACTCTGGAAGTGTAATCACAACTCTAAAAGCCAGTAGAAATAATTAATGCCATCTGATTAGAAGCCATCACCAACTTCTCACGGAAATCTCATCAACAAAGCTTGTACATATTTGAATATCCTCTTCTACATTACTGTATAAGCCAGAAATACAAATCAAAATCTTGTGTTGCAGTTTACCTCATCCAAAGGCTGCAGCAGGCTCTCTACATGACTCCTTTAACCTGCATCGGGCAACATCCCATCTAAAAAGCATTCTAAAAGATCTAAAATCAAGCTTTAGTCCTTTGAGACTCATCTCATTCAGAAAATAAACTGCCTTATCGATATTCCCAGCCATGCACAATGAACACATAAGCATTGTATAAATAGCTGAGTTTGGCTCAAGGCCTTGCTTTGCTATTTCATCCAGTAGCTCAATAGCAGCCTCAAAACTTTCCATCTCGCATAACCCCTCTACCAAGGTGGAAAACATGATCAAATCTGGTTTGAGACCCTTCTTCCCCACATCTCTCACGAGTTCTTGTGCAGTTTCCATGTCTCCAATTTTGAAGAATCCATTGATCAAGGTAGTATACATGATTACATCGGGCCTCAAATCTTTGGCTTCTGCCTCTAAAAATAGCTTCCTGGCAGCCTCCATGTTGCCCATTTTACAGTATCCACGAATCAAACAATTATATGCAACAATATCATTAAATCCGCTTGAATCCATTTGTTGAAACAGCTTACTAGCTTCCTCCACTCTCCACCCTTTACATAAACCATAGAGCAAAGTCCCGTACATGGACTTATCAACGCTCAATCCCTGCTGAAACAAATCATCAAGAAGCATTAATGCCTCATCTAACCTTCGTTGTCCGCTCAGAGCACGCATTACTATAGTGTAAGTGACTGTGGTGGGTCTGGGTCCTTGACTAAGCATGTCATTGAGCATTCTCAAAGCCTCCTCTATATGGCCAGTCATGCAAATCCCATGAATCAGAACATTATAAGTGTCAACAGTAGGAACAACCCCCTTCTCTGGCATATCATCAAAAAGCAATTTTGCGTCAGTTACCATCTTCTTCCGACCCAGCATTTCAACAAAACAGTTATATGCCCATATATCTGGTCCAATTCCGACTTTGCTCATCCTACCATAAATCGCCTTCGCCTCCTTCACCTTCGCCTCCTTACAAATTGCAGCAAGAACACAGCTGTAGTTCACATCGCTCGGCTGTAAACCAAGCTGAATCATTTCTCGAATTAAACTGAGTCCCATTCCTGAATTTGAGCATCCGCTGCGCGACACAAGTCCAATCAACATGGAGTATGTGTAACGATTGGGCATGGGTCCCTGGATGCGCATATCCTCTAAAAGTTTAAAAGCATCGGTAATGTGGTTCTCTCTGCAGAATCCTTTGATCAATGTGTGCAAATATCAGGTGAAAGGCCCGAGTGGCATTTCGTTAAATAGGTTGAGAGCAAGGGAAAAGCGACCTGTTTGGAAGTAGCAGTTGAGGAGGATATTGAAGGAAATGAGGTCGATGGGGACGGCAAGGGTGCGAAGGAGTGGAAAAGGTGATCGAGATCAGGTGTGGGTTTGGAGAGGAAGCGAGGACAGTGTTGAGGGTGAAGCGGGATGGGTTTTACAGGAGGAGCTAGCTGAGCGGATAAGAAAGGTGGCTGCAGAAATCCCCGACGGCGAGATGGCTACGAATAAGAGATTCAGTGTGGAAAGGGTTAAGTTAAAAGGAAGCGTGGAAAGAAAAGGGGAATCTTTGATCGCTAAATGATGGAAGGAGATAGGAGAACGGGAGGGACGAAAGTGTATTAGAGTTTTTTAATAACATTTTTTCTTCACGATATAAGAGTAGATCGGGTTGGTTTGCGAGACGGTTTTAGTGCAGAGGAGGTAGAACAAGAATTAGCGCACGGCAGCCATGGCGCCAAGATGTGTGGTCGGGTGACCAAGCAGGGACATTTCAAACGGATACCGCTTCAGGTGCATAATTTTTTATAATAGTAAATGAAGAATAAAATAAGATAAATTCAAATGAATATTGTCTAATCATAATTAATTCGTAGATTATATTATTTTCATTTTATTTTCCGGACACTTTTTCGAAGATTATCTTATCCAGATAGAATTATGGAATTTCCCATCAAAATTTTTTAATATGACTGAAATTAATGATACATCTTGATTAGAACTCATTCAAGATTATTTGATTAATTAATTTAAATTTGAATATTTTTTTAAAATGATTATTAAATGAATAAATTTAAACAACTCATTATATTCGAATAATATCATTTAAAAGCACAATAGGATCTCAAATATGGATTAAATAAGGCTTATTGTGAATAATATTATTTAATTTTTAAGCTTCGTAAGCTTAAATTTTTAAAGATCGTGTATATTTCTCAATTGAGCATATTCACGAGCAGCATGTTAAAGCTTAATAAAAGCTCATTTATTTCATTAAATAAATCACTCATTAATAGGCTCGATGATCGTAATTTGAACCGAGCTCATGAATAAACTTGAGTTCAAACAAGATTTTTTTTTAAAACAAAGCTTGACAACAACTTAAAGCTCGAATCAAGGGCCGAACAGTTCGATAATGATAAATATACTTGAACTAGCACATGCTCACTCGACTTTGTTCGTTTGCAATCAGAGATGAACCTAAGCTTTGTTCACGGTGGGCAACTGTCCACCTTGAAAGACTTGCCCACCTTAAAAATTAGTTTTTTCTTTAATACTCTAGGGTTTATGATAATTTGTCCCCTCTCATTAACTTCATTTGCTCAATATTGAAGTAACAGAACTCTCATAGCATCCAAGCTTCAATCCATCTCATCCATTTGCCAACCCTCAAAAGGGTGGTCGGTTTTGCCCTTGTTTGCAGCCCTATTTCTCAACTTTTAATGAAAATTTTTATTCCTTTGATGATGTACAAAATTTTTATGTATTATACATTTTATATGAGAAAAAAATATAATGATTTTTAGAGAATTTAATAAAAAATTAATAGGAGGATTTATTTAAAAATAATAATTATCAAAATTTGATCAAATTAGATAGATCTTATATCTCATATTTAATGGTAGGGTAATATGTGTTATAAGATTTGTATGTTGGCCCTAAACAATTGCAGCTTGACAACCTTTGCCTATTACTTAAGATCATAAAATTAAGGATTTATCTTATATTTTGAGTGTCAAAAAAATTATTCATAGGTAGAATAATCCACAAAGATGGTGATAAACAACTTAGACTTAATTTTTAAGCTTCATTATTATATTGATAAATATTTATTAATGCAATTAATGAACAAAGTATTAATCTAACAACCTATCTTTATATTCAAGATCATAGGATAATGATTATTGTATTTATTGGTATTTATGATGGATGATTAAGTTATAAATCTACTTCTTTATTTATAGCATATGGTACAAACTAAAATATAGCTTGTATTCCATCAAGCTTAGATTTAAAAATTTAAAATTCAATAATAAATCTTAATCATAAATATCTCCTTTATTATATATTTTTTAAATCTAGCATGTAAGTCAATCAATTATTTAGGACCTATTATGATCAATTTTATTTTAAATATTTTTTATTTTTATGCTGTATTTTTAAAAAATATTTGTTTGAAGTATTTTGTTTTTTATTTTTTTATTATTTATTTTTTAAAATAAATCACATTATTTTTAAAAATACTCAAAATAATTTTTAGATGTTTGATTATTTTTATTACTATCAAATATATTTTATTTTAAATTAAAATATAAATAAAATAAAATAAAAATAGAAAAAATAAAAATAATCTCAAACAACCCTTAGCAATATATTCTTACTATCTAGTGTTTCTAGAAAATGTATTGCAATTTCACCAACATTATTTCTTATCTTACTTAAAACTGTTTCTTTTCTTTGAAATTCTTTGATATTAATTTTATTTATTGATCTAATAAGGATATTTTCTACTCTAGCTTCATTAAATATGTCTAGGTTGCAAAATTTTATTTTTCATCAATGTATTCTTAATTGATATTATTGTTAGTATATCCATTTAAAATAATCCTAAATCTTGTTAATATAAAAAATACAAACAAGCATTTGGATATATAAAACATGACAGCACTAATTGTAAGTTTTTTAATTTATTTATAATTTTATGTCTTCACTATTTTGCATAGAAAATCAATATAAAAAAATGAAACATATATAGATATAAAATTACCATATAATAAAATTAGTTAATAATTATTAAGAATACACATAATAAAATTGAATATTATATAAATTGTACTTTTTATTTCTTAGTAATGTATCCACCCAAGAAATAATAAAAATATGAACATCTAAAAATAGCCATCATCCTTAATAATCTTCTTTGTAATGACTTTGCTCTCATTCATGGCTAACTCGTTGCATAATTTGTAGGGGCATTTATATACATACTACACAATTCTTAAGTTAATATTTGCATAAATAACACCTAAAATTTTAATATTACATCAAAAATATAACTATCACCAACTTTCAAAAGTGAAATACATCTTCTCATGTATAATAAAGCGCTATATATGTAAATATCAAACTTTAGTAATTCTATATGTAAATATATAAGAAATATGTGGTGTATGTAAATCTCCCAGTTTGTATTTTAAAAAAAAAATTATTGAAATGTATATGAGAAAATAATACTATTAATCTAAATGCAAATTAAGAGTTAAGTCTTAATATGTTAGTAGGGGTTATCATTCTTTGCCTTAAACTTTTAGCATGATGAATTTCCATCTATCACTATATTGAGCAAGCTCAATTGGCCTCTCACTGATCTTCCATGATAACAAGTGATGTCAATATAAGTGATTTGACTGAGGCAAGTTTCAATATGGTGTGTAATTGTCATAGGTCTTATGATTTCTATCAAACACAAACAAGGTTCAAAAGTGTCTAATTTTAGGGGTTCAAGTGAACCAACTCAATCGATAAATAACATACACTTGGCTCCATATATACTCATCTAGGTCAATAATCAAATAAGTTTAAATTTTCTTGTACAAATTCAAAAACTATATGAATCATGCTTGAATATAATCTGACTCGTTCAATTATATTTATAAATAAACTTGTTTATTAACAATAAGTAAATTGTTAAAGGATTAATATTAAGTTTGATAATAGCTCATGTAATACTTAAATTTAATTTGGTTAAATATAATTTATTAATTAATTATTTAAAAGTAATTATTATAGTTTTTTTTATAAGCTTAGGGTACTTTCCTAACTCTCAATTTTTATTTTCGTAAATCCACCTCTCATTTCAAATTTTTGAGTTCCACCACTTTCACCATCTTTAGCCATCCGATATCTTTTGCTAAATGTGAGTACAATGATGTCACTACTAATGATAGTGCACATCTATATGTAAAATCATATCTTTTATTCTTCTCTTTATTTTTTAGTCTACATTTGATGTGTTAGCAGGCAATTTATAAGCAGCTCATATTATCCCTAAAAAGTTAAGATGTTTGAAGGTGGTCAAGACTAATAAGACTTTGAATCATACATCTCTCATTATGCTATATTTGAGTTTATGATAGCATATATTAAGCTACATGTGTTTCCTCTCCCTAAAGTTGACACAATGTTTATCTCCAAAACTTCGATCTTCAATTCATAATAAACAATTAGTACTTTTAATTTCATTTCAAGCAATGAATGATATATAAGAAGATATTGCAATTGATATGGTGGCAAATATTATTAATAAATTGTGGGAGTTGTTAATGATAATAATCAATATAATAATTAAAAGGAGAAAGAAAAAGAGAACTTCAAAATTTTGAAAAATCTTTACTATGGTAAAATAGAAAAATGGGGTTGAAAAGGTACAATGCAACTATTGCAAGTTATAAATGAATAATAAGAAAATGATGTAAAAAATCATTTACTAACTTGCTTAGACTTCACCTTTCCTTATTTCTCTAATACTTACCACTACACTCATAGGAAGGCAAAAGCAATCCATTCTCTGCAATAACATCTACTACATATAAACCTTTAGCAACTATTTTTTAAGTTTAGTTGATCAAAATCTTATAATTAGTTAGCTCAAGTTTGAAGGTTTTCATTTTGGCTACCTTGTTATGGTGCTATTATACATTAGGGAAGGGCATGATATAAATTAATATCTTAGAAATGATTAAGATTGTTTGAGAGAATGATATGGGGAAGTTTTTAGATGAGTAATTAAAATAATGATTATATAAGTATTTATTCATTTATATTAAGACTGATTTATATGTGGAAAGTAGAAGACTATAATAATGCTAGATAGAGTAATAATGTCATTGTTTAATGTAATAGTAATCTCCAAAAGCATCACTAGAAGCCTAAGTACTTAAGGGATGTATTAGACCATTAAATTATGAAGAAGTTTCACAAAATTATTGCCTATTATTTGTTCTTAAAGTAAAATAAGTAATGTCATAACTAAAGTAGATAAATATTTAACTTTTTTAAAAATGAGACACCCACTATTTAAATTAAAGGTGGAGTTATTAATAGCAATAATATCTAAGGATTGGTTGCTCTATGTAAAAAAAAAAAACATTTCTTGAATTAAATATTTGCCTTTAAGGATAAGAAAGCTCCTCTTATAATAATTTCATTAGAAGGAAAGACTACGAAAAAGCTAGATATGGTAGTTTAAGAAAAGTTCAAGGGAATGATGAATTCAATAATAACATGTGCGGTTTTTTTTTTTAATTTGGAGCCGTAGGGACACCATACAGATCTTAGGGGGTACTTATTAAAGTGATCGGCTTTGACATTGAGGTATGATGTACTATCTCGAACGATAGAAACATCAACCCATAATTGACCTAATCACCTAATAAGGACTCCTAAGATAGATGAGTCTAAATATGTACTAGAGATCTTTTCCCCACTTTACATGGAGAAGTAAAACAGGGTTTATTTTATGCCTAATTCTTTAATTTTCTATGGAAGAAGGATTTCATAGTTAATTACATCTCAGGGAATGGAAATTTTCTAAGAATACTCTTGATTAAAGCAGTCAATAAGTATCTCCAAAAAATTCAAAGATAGACTATCAAAAGAGTGAGTAATTTTGGAAATCAAGTCGGAAGGGTCAAATAAGAGGACTTATTTATTGATTCCAAAGGAGAATCTAGTGAAACCTAGTAAGTGTTTCAATCTACCCTATAGTGATACTTTACATTTTTGAAAGAGAAAATTTACTTCTGTTTAAATTGGAATTTCATTAAATGCGAGGGCTTATAGTTCAACAACACAAGATTGTGAAAATGCTTAAAATGAGAGGACTTTATTCATAGATCGAAGGAAATAAGTAGCCTTAGAACCTAAATCCAAAATGCCTTAGCACAAGCTAGAATCACGACCTAAGTCTAATCGAGAAAATGGGACATAATGGTTTCTACAAGAGAGAATAGATATATACCGACTATTCTAGACTTACAACTGCTTGGAATGGCCGCCAGCTAACACCTCCTACGCTTTAAAATTATGTAGCTGGTCTTATGTAAATGCAAGATAGCTAGATTGTTATTTAATTAGGAAAGCAGCTAAAATCCTAAACTCACTCACTAAGAGACTAGAACATGATTGGTATGAAAACATGACTTATACTAATGCTAAAATTTATAACTTTATAAACCATTTTGACACATTCATTTTGGACCAAGGCTTAGGACAATTATGTCTATATGCATGATGAAATTAAGTCATGACCTAAATTAATTAGAGGTGGTGTTCTCCACTACAAGGGATTGCTCTCAAAGGTCAACCATATCCCCTATCGTGCAAGAGTGAAGACTCTCCCTATTCACGAGTCACACAATATGAAATGCAAGATGCGATAACGTATAACATTCAGCTAATGGGTTTATAAATCTTTTATTTATCTTGATTAATAGCCTAGGATTTAAAATAAGGTTGTGAGTTATGTTAAACTTTAGTTATGATTTTTTAGTGAGGGTAGAAAATTTAATTTTATCTTAAACATCCTATTGCATCCAAGCCACACATCAAACCATCACACTTTAAGAAACCTATGAAAAGCATATAATTTTTATTGTGCAATATAAACACAATAATCAAACATATAAATTTTGTAAAAGAATAAGAGGCCAATGCGGCCGGGTCTCACTGTATACCCCGGAAAGAAAAAGAATTTGTGTAGCCAAGCTCTACCCTTATACAACCAAGATTACAATTGAATATTACAATTAAAAATAAATATTATTAAGGTCTTCAGTCTCTTATCATTTTTCCTTCTTTTGGATTAATTTGCTCCAGGCTTCATAGGGCTTCCCAATTATTTGCCTTCTAGCCACTACCCATCCTAAACCCCATAGCATTAATCCTAATCCTATTACAAAAATTATATTTATAAAAAAATAAAATCTAATTACACCTACAAAACAGATATTACCTAAATAATCATACAAACTAAGCAATTACATTTCACATATTTGGACTTAGCACCCTACACTTGGGTGGCCACGCCCATCTGTACTAATTGGATTATGCTTAGGGGGCATAAGCAACACTTGCAAGCAAAAATATTTATATTTACTTATTATTACAACGGCCCCTTTAGCACAATCCCCTCCATAAGATATCATTAGGCTATTTATGACCTAACATCTAGTCTACACACAAATAATCCTAACATCTAGTTTAAAATATTACATCATAAAATAAAACACAACACCATAACATACACTGACCTAACCTAAAACTAGAATTTGTGGCTTAGTACTCTAATGTGTGTGCTAAGGTTTAGTTTAATGTGTCTTGACTAAGCTTGAAGAGTGTAATTACCTAAAGTTTAGAATTATTTATGTTAAACATTAAGGAAGATCTTGTTAGAAACTTAATTGAATGGCATGAGTGGTTCCAATCAGATTTATTCTCATGAAGAAATAATAAATTTCTTGACTTTAGTATTCGTATTTGAGATACTCGCATAAACAATTTTTATTTTTATTTTGGTGTTAATTGATGGCATTTTAAAAGGTTATTAGGTTGCAATTAGATTTAATTCTATGGCGTTCTTATATCACGATAAGTTAGATGATGTCATTTAATTCTTTGGGGGCATTCATCGAAGCGACTATTGAACTGAAATCTCACTAATTTATTTTGATGAAATGCATTGGATCTAAATTCATTGACATTTACTGATTTTAAAGCAAAGCACTCATTTTCTTTCTGTGAAAGAATGATTAATGTCATATTACAATATATTATAGATTAAATTTATTCAACATGTTATTTATATGAATGATTATTATTTTCAGTAATATAACATTACAGGCAAATATCAAATAGGGGATATATCATTAATGTTACAAATTACATTCATTTAAGAATTTATATATATACTACCGACAGTTATGTTTTGATTTATATAAGGTACATAAAAATAATTTTTAATGTAAATTTGTTTTAAATAGAATTAATGCATGGTTCCTATTGTGTGCTAGAAAATTTATGGTAGTAGAATAAAACATCATGCCTTAGCTTGTATGGAAATCAAGCACACACACAAATAGTTGATAAAAGCATAAGAAACTCCAGAATTTTTATGTGGAAAAACCTCAAAAGAGGGGAAAAATCACGAGGCTTAGCTCAGTAAAAATGCTCCACTATATATCCACTTTGGAATACAGAGTTTAATTCTTTCCGACAGCGGGATTACAAGATTTTATATAGGAAATCATGACAGTGAGAATTCCAGAATTATGTTACAATAGCTATGCGGCGGTAGTTGGACTGTAACGATTATTAGTGACAGTCGGCAATGATAATAGGCGGCGATTGACGACAATGGTGGCGATGACAAACTTCAAACTTCTAGCTCTCTCTCAGCTTTCTCTCAATTTCACTTCTAGCTCCTCCCCCCTTTTCATGACAAGAATGGTGTCTTATTTATAAGATTCTAAGAGGGGCATTTTGGTTATTGCAGCCAAAATACTAAAACACTCCATCGGACATTGTATATCGATTCACTGATCATAGATAGATTTTTGGTGATTTGACTTTTCAAACAATATTCGATTTGAGTGATCTTAGGCTCGTTGGATTTGTCTGAACGAACCGCTTGATTCGACTATAAGCATGTCAAATTTGAAAGTCATTTAATCATTCAGTCAGTGTTTGAGTTTTCATATGTAGCTTTTGGGCTTCATTTGAGTTCATTTGGGCTCGATTTGACCTGCTTCTAGCATTGTTGAACTCGCCTCATTGAATCGTTTAATTTAATTGTATACATGCTTTAACTTAAGATTTGTGCTTCATTTATAAATTTAGAGGGATATATATCATTTGCCAACCCCCGCCTAGAAAATCCTGCATAGTCACACTTATGTGAGTAATTGCACATATGTATCCACCAACTGTGATTTGGTACTAAGGATAAATTAACTTTAAAATAAATAAAGTTAAGAATATTACTTCTTTTGATGAGCCAATTGGCATACTTAGGACAATCCTTTTTGACATGACTAGCTTTCTTGCACAAAAAAAAAACAAATAATAACATTGTCTTGTTTCTATTGCACTTTATTTTGTGATGTCTATAACTCTTTTATCTTTATAATTTGTTTTTCTTTCATAAGTAATGTCATGACAAAAAGTATCTAAATAAGCACTTTCTATCCTTTTTATTTCAATATCTCTTCTTTTTGGACACACTAAGCAATGAGCTCATTAAGATTCATTTTATTCTTTTGAGTAGTATAACTGATTTCAAAAAGATTAAATTATGTAGAAAAAAGATCAAGATTAAGTATACAAAAATATTTTCAAATATCTCTAACTTTAGTATTCTCACTCTCATAACAAAATTAAACATCTCCATAATATACTCCTTTATAATTTTATTGCATTTATACCACATTGAAATGATTAAGAATAGTAATTTCTTCGACCTTTTTAGACTAATGTAACTATTCACTATTTAGCTTAGAAACCTTTAAGCACATTTCTCTTCAGGCATTGCACCCCTGATGGGTTTTGGAATGGAATGCTTTATGATCATAAAATTCATGCGGTTAGAACACTCATATTTTTTAAAGTTTACCTTTTGTTCAATAGTGATTTCCATAATAAGGCAACGTTCAATCTAGATCGCATAGTCAAAATTCATGCACTTAAGAATTATAGTGATATGCACTTTTCATTTTTAAAGTTAGTATTGTTAAGCATTGGAATGCTATTCAAATTGGTAGATATAAAAGAATATTAACTAAAAAAGAATAAAATACATTCATAATTAACAACATTGTCATTTCTTTATGCATATATAATTTAAATAAAATATCAATGATATACATGCTTGAAATGAAATATTTAAGAAGATGGAACCACATAAGATACCTAGCACAATAATATAATTTTATTTTTGGACAAAATATCATTTTGTAAATAATACTCTTAAAATTATAGTAGACAAATAGGGGTGTGCATAATTCGGATTAAACCGAAAATCCATTTAAACCGAACCGAATTTTTTTTAATTGGATCGGTTTTTATTTTTTATTTTGGATTATGGATTTAATTTTAGCTAATTTCGGTTTTGGATTATGGATTGGATTTAAAATTTTGTAATATTAAAACCGAAAATCGGATTAATAGCAATGAACATGAGCGGAACTCGGATGATAGTCTGTGGCTCGTGCTCGTCGCTCGTCATCCCAATAGTCTAACCTAGGAGGCGAAAGGGCAATCCCATTCAATTCAATCGGCAAATGGCAATCTCAATCCCTATTCGGCGCATAGGCATTGCCGCATTCCCCCTTCCAGCGATGCGGTCGGTAGTGGTCTTATCTCTGCACGCTACTTCTCTAATTCTCTTTCTTAGTCTTGACTTTTGTTACGTAAGGCGTAACCTTGTGGTATTCGTTATAGGGCTATCAACTGTGGATTTTTGCGTTCTGTTCATCTGTTTTCTGCTCTCTTCTCGACTTCTCCCTTCTCGAATCTCGCCTCTCGTCGTTTCCAAGCTGCAGCCTACTAACTGGTTCTCTCTTCTTCTCAAATTCAACAGCATGTTTTGTCTCGATATTCATGGATTCTTTTTATTACATTTTACTTGTTTAGTGTCTTGTTTGTGGCTTGACTTTGGAAGTTTGGAGACTTGGATAGTTGGTTGGAGTTGGAATTGTTTAGGAGTTGAAATGATTATCTTTTGAACCCATTTTTGGGTCCTTTGTCCAGCAAGTTGTCTTTGTGGTTGTTGGTATTTTTTTTACCTTTTGGTTTTTTTATTTGTTTGTCTTTGTGCTGCTCAGCTTCGACTTCACCTCTTGCTATTTTTCCATCAGTTCACTAGTCTTGGACCACTTCAATTCTATCGGGAATTAACTTATGCATTATTTATTTTGAATGGGTGGTTTATGGCCAACTTACTGTTATTTTCTTTCTTGGTTGTTGGCTGATGTGGTTCATTGAGACTTATGTCCAGCAAGCTACTACTAGGTTTGTTTATCATGTTCAGAAGGGTGCTTTTGGAGTTTTTTTGATTATTTTGGCAAATCTCATATACCCAACGCCGGAAAGCGTAATTTCTGTTCAATTTTATTATTTCTTTGCAAGTTTGGACATACTTAATGGACATACTTTTACGATTATTTTGCTATTAATATATGGTGATCTCTTCTTTGCTATTTTATCCCTCTTGGTTACATTAGAACTTAGAATTATCTGAGATCATTGTGATTATGCATTTTCTTTTCATTTTAACCTTATGTGTTTACTCTAATTGGAAGGACTTATGGACTTGTTGGCTTGTCATGGTATGGTTGGTAGACGGACTATTGGGTTTGCTGCTAAGCAAGCTGTTTCTGGGGTGTTATCTCTGATTGTCTTTTATTGGAATTATTTGTGGGAGCAGCCCTTTACCTATTTCTTCTAATATGCTATTGTATTCCCATCATTTCTCGATAGACTTACGCAATTCCTATGGTAATTTGGTGGCGGCATCTTTGTCTTCCTTTACAAAATTACACTTTTAACTTACGCAACAAGGAAGATGTTAACATCGCTTTACTTAGATTCATTGGACTTCCTTTCTAGGAAATATCCTTACATTTCTTGGGCGGTTTATTGGCCTCACCCAAATACTCTTTTAATATTATACCTTAGCTTTCAAAGTCACAATAGTGGAAGAGAGGGTTTGAGATTAATCGAGTGGTCAATCTTCCTTATATCAATTCTCATTTGGAGAATATTTATATGTAGTATTCTTTCCAATCTTTATAATTTGGATTACTTTTATATTATGTAAAAATTAGCTTTTTCAATGTACAGAATAATAATGTAATTATACAGTACATAATTTATTGAAAATATAATTATTTGATATCTGTCTTATTTTTTAAAATTTCTTCTGTCATTTTTTTGTTATTACGATTATAATAAGGTATCATATTTTAGTCTTATTTATCCTTCCATTTGGCTTATTCTTACTTGATCTCTTTACACTTTGATTAGATGTCTCATTGTGGAGAGAGTTCTAGCATGATGGGTTCTTCCCAAAATCAAACACCTATCAATCAAGATAATATCCATTGTATTGCAAGTGCTTCAAGTAGCAAGTCATCTTTTGAAAATAGAACAAGAAAGACACCAGACGATCAAATGTGGGATCACTTTACTAAATTTAATAGTTCCATTGGAGAAAAGATGAGTAAATGTAACTCGTGGGAAGACTTATCATAGTGATACAAAGCTTAATGGTACTACAACTTTGACACATTTATCGTATGTCGAAGAATCCTAATAACATGGGAAAAAATCAAACTCTACTAGTATTGCAACCTAGTGACAAAGGTGAACAAAATGCGAAGTCTCAAAGCTTGGAAGTTTGATCAAGAAGTTGTTAGAAAAGCTTTAGCGACCATGGTTATTATGGATGAATTACCATTCAAACATGTTGAAGGATATGGGTTTAAATATTTTATGACTCAATGTTGCTCAATGTTTAAAATACCTTCCCGTTGGACACTCACCGTGGCGCTTTCAATTTTACTTAGATGAGAAGAATGCTTAGAAAAAATATTACGAGATTCAACTACTAGGGTTTGCTTGACAAGCAGACACATGGACATCAATTGAGAATTAATTACATGTGTCTAACACTATATTGATGAAGATTGGAAGTTACATAAGAGAGTCATTAATTTTTTGTCCTATATATAGTCATAGAGGGAGATTGTTGGCGGAGGTAGAGATGTTTGATTGATTGGGGTATTAATGCATTATTTACAATAACATTGATAATGCTAGCTCCAATAATGGTATTATCAATCATTTGAAAAAATTTTCTAAGCGGGAGGAAGTGTTCTTGATTGTAAGTTCTTACATGAGATGTGTTGCACATATTATAAATCTTATTGTTCAAGATGGAATTAAGGAGGTTGGTAGATCTGTACACTGTGTAAGAGCAGCAGTGAGGTACATTAGGCAGTCTCCATCAAGACTTAAAAAATTCAAAGAATGCATTGAAATTGAAAAAATACAAAGCAAAAGCTTGTTGTGTTTGGATGTACCTACAAGGTGGAATTCCACATATCTGATGTTAAATTCTGCGATTCAGTTCCAAAAAGCTTTTGAGAGATATGAAGAGGTTGATCCTCAATTTAGAATAGAGTTGGAGAAGGAAGTGGATGGTGGAGATGGAGTTCCATGTGATGGTGATTGGGAGAATGCAAGAAGGCTTGTAACATTCTTAGAAAGATTTTATGAGCTTACTCTGCGCATTTACGGTTCATTATATGTTACTTCAAACACTTTCTTTCATGAGATTCCTGAGGTCCAATGTGTGCTTCAAAGTTGGGAATCACATAATGATATTGAAGTTACTACTATGGCAAAGAAAATGAAAGCAAAGTTTGATAAGTATTGGGGTTGTGTTGATAAAATGAATATGAATATTTATCTTGGTTGTACTTGATCCTAGGTTCAAACTTAGATATATTGAATTTCTTGTAGTTGATATGTATATCGCTTGGAGGGGCTAATTTGGCGAGCAATAAGGTCTCTCTACGATATGTTCTATGATTATAAGATGAAGTTAGTTAACAGAATAGAAGAAATTGCTCTGAGATAAGACATACTATTGTTGAAAGCCAATTAAGCCATCATGATCCAAGGGAAGGGGAGAAAGTACATGATGGTTGAGAAGTTTAAGAGGCATAATTTTGGGAGAGATGATCTTGAGAGTAAAACAGATTTAGATAAATACTTGGCTGAAGATTCTAAAATTATGAAAGATGACTTTAATATTTTAACATGGTGGAAGGTTAATGCTCCAAGGTTTCCCATTTTATCTCAAATGGCTAGAGATATTTTATTGTTCCTATATCAACTGTAGCTTTCTACTTTAGTGGTGGGTGTTCTAGATACTTTTAGGAGCTCTTTATCTCCTAAAATAGTGCAAGCTCTTATTTGTGCCCAAGATTGGATGAGAGCAAAGTGGACAAATGAGCAGTCAATGTTGAGGAGAACATTCGTGACATTGATAAATTTGATGAAGGTATTGTATTTGTTGTATCTTTTGGACTTTTCCAATTACTTACAATACTTTTTTTTTTTCATACATCACTACCATACTATATTATGCTTTAATTCTTTTTCTTTCGATCTATCAAAGGTTATAGATGATCCAAACTTTTGGTGAAGAATTGAAATCTGATCCTACATCTGAGATACACTCATACAAGTTAGCCTACTTCTTTATTTTCAATTTTGTTTGGTTGTTTTCCTTTTCTGGTTTGGTTGTTTGTGGCTCTCTCGGTGCATGGATTGGTGATAACTTACTTATATTATACATGTCATAAATGAACATTTTACGCTTATTTTATATTGTTTTTTTTACATTTAGCGCCTCTTAAGCCTTTGATGGTTATTTCTATTTGTTGGGCCGTTGGCTGTTGGGTGTTAGGCGTTAGGCTTTTCCTAATTCTAGCTTAACCACTTTGTTTATTTGTTTCCACTCTTTGATGAGTTGATGGGTGTTGGGCCGTTGTCTGTTGGGTTTTAGCTGTTGGGTGTTGGCATTTGGGTGTTGTGAGTTGTGACTTTGCATGGTTACTTTTGATAAATTGGTTTTTGGAACAATTTAAAATTTGTTACTACACTCAAACCTTTGATGGTTTAGTGGTTGTGGCTCTCTATTGGGTTTAAGCAAGTTTGTTGGCATTTGGATGCCCTCTTAAGCCTTTGATGGTTATTTTCTTTAAAATTGTTTTCCTAATTCCTATAGATTAAATTATGCTTTCCTGTTTGGCTGTTTCCTCTCTTTGATCAGTTGATGGGTGTTGGCCCTGTTGGGCCGTTGGCTGTTACTTGTTAGTGTTGGGTGTTAGCTGTTGGGTGTTGGCTTTTGGGTGTTGTGACTTTGCATGGTTACTTTTGATAAATTGGTTTAGTTCTTTGGAACAATTTAAAATTAGTTACACTCAAGCCTTTGATGGTTTTGGCTGGTTGTGGCTCTCTCTATTGGGTTTAAGGAAGCTTTGTTGGTTGTTGGTCATTTGGATGCCCTCTTAAGCCTTTGATGGTTATTTTACATCTTTGGATTCTTTGTTAGGTGTTGGTTGTTTTCTAATTCTATAGATTATACTTTCTGTTTGTTTGTTTCCTCTCTTTGTCACGAAAGTGAATGGAGATTTTTTAATGTTTACTAATCCGATTCTGATTGTGTCTGGTTGGGAATGTTTGGCGGCGATTTCGGCAATGATGGCTTTGATGTTATATTTCATTTACTACTGCTGGTAGCATTGTATGTGATTGTAACCCTCTAATGAGTTTGGATGCTCACATATTACATTTGCTCTTAGTAATTTTTTGGAGCGAGCTTTTATTTTCTTTTGAATTTTATAAATGTCTAAATGATTAAAACTATTTCATTTGTGAAAGTAAGAACAAGGTACCCTAAAACTTATATGCAAGAATACGGTCCACGGACGATATTTCTTGGTAGATGATAATGGTATGAATCTGTCATTATTTTACATGATTGTCGTCGTTTAGCACTACTATGAGTATTGTGTTTCATGCTGCTTAAATCCATCCATAGTAAGTATAGCTCTCAAACCACTAATTTACTATTTGCTCAATAATTCCTTCTTGGAAATGGATTTTTTATAGACAGAAGTCTTTAAAATTGAAGAGAGCCAAACCGATGCTTCTTTGGTATCATGTCTTTAAAGTTTTAAATTCTACTTCTTTCTTTTTTTTTCTTTTTTTTTTATTAGAAGATATTCACTTTTGACTATCCCTCTCTATTTGTTTTTTATTAGGACTTACTCTAGTGCTTTTGATTTTACGTGTTGGAAGATGTCGTCATAACTGCAAATGTATGCGTTCTTTTCACCAAAGTTCTATCTCGATTTTAATGGTATGATATCTCAAGAAAGATTGGTCAATATTATAGGTTACTTGTTGTGATCTCATAAGTTAACATTCGATGCTAATAGATCACAAATATGATCATCTGTGCATTGTTTTATGAATATATTGGGGAATACAATCGAATTCAATTGATATCTTGTGATATTTGGGTTCATGAGAATGCCAATGCTAGTGATTTCCATCACTTTGCTATTCCTTCAAACAAACTCTTACGGACCGTTTTGTAGATTATCATTTTAGGCGAAAAGAAAAAATGCAAAGGTTAAAATGAAACTCTTTCATCGAATGCGCAAATGGGCAATCTTGATCATGCTTCCTTTTGTAAATGTGAAAGAGAATTAGTATTAGAGAAATTAGAAATGTTTATGAATGTTTTATGTTTATGAATGTTTATTGTGATATGTAATTATAATTCTTTTAAATGTGGAATGTTTATGAATGTTTGTAATATACTAATATTGCAATTGAAAATTTTCTTTTTTTAGCATATAAATTTTATTGGTTTATTGAAAATTGTGTTATTTTATTAAAATAGTATGAAAGAAAAGATATTTGAAGAAGCGGTTTTTTAAGAAATATATTTTATTACATTACTGGTGTTATGTGAGTTAAATTAATTAGTGCCTTTTAAGTTTTAAGTAATAATTTTAATATTTATTTTTTATTAAATACAAAGTGACAGTCTTTCAAATCATAATTTTAAAAAATAAACCTTTTGAAAAATATGAGTATTTCTATTTCAAAAAATATATATCATATTCATAAAAGATAAAGCATTAAATATTAAATATATCATTTTAATTAAATAATATTTGTTTTATTTTAATTATTTTCGATTTTTAAAAAACCGAACCGAAAATCCGAACTTTTTTTGGATTGGATTGGTTCGGATTATATTAAATCTTATGGTTGGATTTTGGATTATGAATTTCAAACCGAGCGGATTAGCAAACCGTTAATCCGACCGAATGCACACCCCTATCGACAAATGTTGATAATATATGCTTCCAATAATATATATTTCTTTGGATTGACATATTATTTTGGATAAATAGTTAGTAGATTACATATAAAATATGTTATCATTTCGATTCGTCATTTGGCTATATCCTTTTACTTAAATCTAAAGTAAAAGAATATTCTCAATACGTGAAATCAAATGATTTGTAGAAATAAAAAAATAAAATATTTTGATTTACAATTCATAATTAATTAATAAGAAAAGATTGAGAGAAATTTATTTTTCAATGATTTAACATAATAACAACTCTATTATCATTTATTGGAAACAATTGAATATAAAAAATAAATTCATCATGTGAATCTAATGTCAAATCATCAAAAAGATTTAGTTGGAAGCATACCTCAATCCTTGAAAAAATAAATATTGAATTTCTAGCTTTCCAACATCTAAAGCGGTGTTCATGATATATATATATATATATATATATAGAGAGAGAGAGAGAGAGAGAGAGAGAGAGAGAGAGAGAGTTCTTTTAATTCAAGATGGGATGTGAGAAAAAAAAGAATCAATTCTTTAGATCGGAGCCCATTACTCTATTTATACTTCAATATATTTTATTTTATTTCAACCATCATAAAAATAAAATAAAATACTCAGCCTCTATACATGATAAATTCTATATAAAGTTAATAAGGTGCTTCAAAAGTCCAAAAAGTATTAATCTTTATTTAAGTTAACATAAACTCTAACTCAACTTTAAATTAATTATAAAACATTGTATTCCGAAATACCAATAAAAAAGCTTTGAGTAAAATTAATGGAAAACCAGATAAAAATCATAATGAAAAAATATTTTATCTTAAATATATTAAAAGTAAGAATATGAAATTCCATAGAAAAAAATGTCTAAAGTGACTCTAGATAATATAATGACTCAAATTCTCTCTAAAAAAATCTTTGCTTAGAAGGTCATTTATCTAACTTTTGAATTCACCATGCTCTATAGGGTATATTGTATGACAAAATAATATTGAAATGAGATCTTCAAATAATTCAATTTCATGTTGAATTTATGCCATGAGAAATAGGGATAGCTTATCAGACAATTCTATATAAGCAATATTAGAAAATTAAATAAAACATAACAAGAGAAATATTATTCTCAAAAGAAGAAAAAGTTTTCTTTAAGTGAATGAAATGATGAGAAGAAATTAGAAAAAAAAAACTCATATTTGAACACGTTAAACCAATATGTTAACAAGTATTAGGTTAATTAAAAATAAAATGCAAATGCATATAAATGATTTCACTAAAAAAACCATGGCAAACAATTGTGTATTTTTTTCTTTGAAAATGGTTTAAGATGAATGTTAGAAGTTATCATCGATCATTTGAGAGCTTTGACCAAAAGCTGGTTTTGGAATAATTTAATGGTTTTGTTATTGAATTGAAATACATGAGTATTATGACTCTTATCATGAATTGCACACGTCATATTACCAAGGCCTACTCAAACATTTATAACACAAATAATATTACATTATATTTAAAATTCATAAGTCCCCAATTTAATATAAACTAAACATTCATTTGTGATAAGAAAAGAAGCATGAATTAAGATATTATTCAAACTTGAAAATTATCCTAGCTATAGTTTGGGAAAATATTTTATTTTCATGGCACTACCATCATCAATAATACACTTGTACTTCTTTTTATGAATTACAACATTCATAAATAGATATTTCACCTTTCCAAATATTTAATATCACTCATATACATAAATAGACACCTCATATCACCTAAAGAGCTCTCATCATATAAATCTAACTCACGATCATAAGATAAAGAATTATCACACAACTTCAAAAATATTATCATCTAATCTACTTAGATCTCAACCTCCTCTAAGAATATGATTTTAGATCTATATTGATGTTGAATGCTTTTTTATGATTGATATATCACACATGAAATTTTAAAATAATGCACATATGTTATTTTGCCAAAACAATTAAATGTCTCAATAAGACAAGTTCAACGTCACCAAAATTGGGTGAAGTATGGCCCAAATGAGCTCGAATTAAGCTTAAAGGCTACACTTGAAAACTTTGATACACTAATTAGATGATCAAATGACTTTCAAATTTGATGTGCTTATAGCCAAATCGAGCAACTCGATGAGATGAATCCAACAAGCCTAAGATCATTCAAATTGAAGGTCATTTAAATGGTTAAATCACTAAAATACTATTTATGATCAAATGAATCGATATGAACCGTTCGATGGAGTGTTTTATTATTTTGGCTACAATGACCAAAATGTCCTCTCAGAATTCTATAAATAGGACCCCATTCTTGTCATAAGGGGAGAAGGAGTTAGAACCAAACTTGGGAGAAAGTTGAGAGAGAGCTAAAAGTTTGAAGTTCATCATCACCATTGTTGTCGCCGATCGCCGACTATCACCAACAACCGTTACAACCCAACTACCATTGTATAGCCATTATAACCTGATTCTGGAATTCCCATTATCAGGATTTCACACATACAATCTTGTAATTCTGCTTTCTGGAAGATTAAACTCTGTGATCCAAAGCATATATATAGTAGAGCATTTTTGTTGGGCAATATCCCGTGGGTTTTTCCCCTCTTTATGGGATTTTTCACGTAAAAATTTTGGAGTTTCTTGTTCATTTTTCAACTATCTATGTCTGTGTGTTATATTTCTCAACAAAGTTAAGATGTGAAGTTTTATTCTACTGCTATAAGTTTTCTGGCACACAATAGTTTGGCGCCGTCTGGGGGAAACTGATTTCCATTACATCATCATGTCAGACGACCAAGTTTCCTAACAACATCAAAATCACCATTCAGATGAAACTCTTCGTACCTTTGAGGAGTGCATGAAAAGAATGGAGGAACAACAGGTTTAATCCTACAGCATTTACTAGGAGCTGGACAACCGAGAAGGGCACCACAACTTGGTGAAAATCAGTGATATCAACAACATGATTGAGTTGATTTTGTTAAAGAAACTAATGAAGAATCCCCTCATTATCATGTGAAAATTCCCTATGAACGTCATTCTAATATGAATATTGATGATACTGCTAGTTCAACTCACTATTCTTATGTCGTCCGGCCAACCTTCAATCCCCCTGACTCTTTGCTAGGGTTGAATTAGCCCCGTTTTATTGGAACATCTCGTGAATCCATTAGAAATTAGTTATAGTGTTTAGTCCAAGAAGAATTTCCTTAAAGAGATAGATAATTCATTCCTTGTCAGAGCATTCAAGAATATTCTCCATTGCATGACACAGTTCTTCAGCAACCTATCCCGATGGGGTTTAAACTACCTAACATGGAGCCTTACGATGGGACTTCTAATCCTTAGGAGCATATCGATCATTATAGGACTATTATGCACATCCGAAAAGCCTCCGCTGCTTTACTCTATCAAGTTTTTTTGATTACTCTTAAAGGACAAGCTCGTATGTGGTTCTATTCCCTCCCTTAGGGGAGCATTCTAAACTTCTCTCATTTGGCCAAACTCTTTGTCGAACAATTCATTTCAAATCATTGAACCATTAAAGATCTATCTCAACATTCTGGAATACATCAGAATGAAGGAGAAACACTAAAAGAGTATTTTCAAAGATTCTCGAGTGAAGATCGATAAATTCCAAGGGTAGACCCTGAATTATTACAAGGTGTTTTTCTGGGAGGCCTAAGGCCTGGACCATTCTGCTCGTTATTGATTAGAGAAATAGTTCCTTCTTATAGAGACCTCGTACGAAGGTTAGAGGCACAGATCATAGTAGATGAGGCCATCAATTCCCATAAGAAGCAATTCGAACATTTTTCTAATAAGCATAAAGGAGACACAAATGACAGTCTTCACACATCTCAACCAAAAAAGTATGATCACCAAAAGTTTTAGAACCTACTCCCTAAGCCTGCCCAATCATCGCGTGAACCTCGCCCCTCAAAAAGAATATACACCCTTAAATGCCTCTCGCATGAAGATTTTAATGGCTATTTAGAATGAAAATAATATCAAATGGTCTAATCTTCTAAGACTGAACACCAAAAATTAGGATCAGTATTATTATTTTCATAATCTGGACATACCACTAAGGCACGTAGACATCTAAAGAAAGAAATCAAAATGTTACACATGGCTACCTCGATAGTTTGTTCAATCAACAAAATAATAATAATAATGTTGTGAGGGCAAAATCAACGACCAAGAGAACCAAGACAACCACAAGAAAATTGACAAATAGTCAGAGAAATCGAAACTATCACTGGCGGACCACAATTTTCTTATCAAGTTCTACTCACTACACTGGAAAAGCCTAGAATGAAGAGGTCACGAATTGATCAGTCTATCATATTTGATGATTCTGACTTTGAAGGGATACAAACTCCACATCAAGATTCCCTGGTTATCAACGTATGGATTGGAGATCCATATTATAATGTTAGGAGAATTTTGGTTGATAATGGTAGCTCTGTCGATGTATTATTCTACTTGACATTCTTAAAACTGGATCTTGTAAGAGAAAAACTCTAACCAACTGTTGGGTCGTTAAATGGCTTTGACAATCAAGGTAAGAGTAAAAGGAATAATAACACTCCCGATTACTCTTAAGAATTTCCTAAATAAGCCACACATTTGATTCAATTTATGGTAGTTAAATCAGAATCAGCCTATAATGCTATCTTTGGAAGACCGCTGCAATAATTTTTGGTGCTATCGCTTTCATATATTATTTGAAAATAAAATTTCCAACCTCTAATGGAATAGGTGAGAGTCGTGGCAACCAGCAGATAGTATAAACCTGATACTTGAGGTAGGCTTGACCATAGCCCTCAATAGCATTAAGCATCGAAAGTTTTGATTTAAGAGATGAAGAAATACTCTAGAGAGCATCACCAGTTAAAGAGTTAATCAGCATCCTGTTAGCAGAAGAACATCCCTCAAAATTAGTGCAAGTAGGTTCGTTTCTCTAAGGATGAAAGAAAGGAGTACATCATTTTTTATGCCAAAACTAGGATATTTTTGCTTGGAGTCCAACATATATGCCAGGAATTAATCCTAAGGTAATATCCGATTCCCTCAAAATTAACTCAGCATTCAAGCCCATCATTCAGAAGAAAAGAAACTTCACTCAAGATTGTCTACAAGCAATATAACATGAAGTTGATAAGCTTTTGGACGTCAAATTTATATGAGAAGTGCATTATCCTATTTGGTTAGAAAATGTTGTCCTGGTGAAGAAGTCTAGTGGGGCATCGACAATGTGTGTTGACTACACCGATCTTAATAAAACTTGCCCAAATTATAGTTTTCATCTTCCGCGCATAGACTAGTTGGTCGACGCCACTTTAGGTCATCAAATACTTAGTTTTATGGATTCTTACACTGTATATAATCAAATAAAGATGAATCCAGATGATGATGAAGCCACTATTTTTCAGACTGATAAAAGGTTACATTATTATCGAGTAATGTCATTTGGATTGAAAATGTTGGAGCCCCATATCAACGCCTAATGAATAAAGTTTTCAAAACTATTCTTGATCATACTATGGAGGTGTATGTGAATGATATGTTGGTTAAAAGTATTGAAAGGATAAAGCATCTCAATGATCTCGAGCAATGTTTCAAGCTTCTTCAACAGTATAATATACGTTTAAATCCCTCCAAATGTGCTTTCAGAGTTACATCAGAAAAAGTTTTAGGATTTATGGTCACTCATCGAGGGAACGAGGCTAACCCAGAAGAGATTAAGGCTATACAAGATATGATTCCCCAAAGAGCATAAAGGAGGTGCAACGCCTGAACAAGAGGATGCTGGCCTTATTACGATTCCTGACCTAAATGGGAGACAAATACTTATCATTCTTTAAAATACTCAAGAGTGCTCGAAATAATGGTTTTCAATGGACTGATGAATGTCAAACTGCATTCGAGCAACTCAAAAAATATTTATCCTCGCCACCATTATTATCAAAGCCAATCCTAGGAGAAAAGCTTTATTTATATCTCGCAACCTCGCATCATGCAATAAGCTCAGTGTTGGTTTGTGAGGAGGCTGGAGGGCAATGACCAATTTATTACATTAGTAAAATTTTATCTAACGTAGAAGGACGTTATCCTTTGGTAGATAAAACTATCTTAGCATTGGTGTTCTCGACAAGAAAACTACACCCATATTTTCAAGCTCATTCTATCATCATTTATACACAACTTTCACTCAAAACTATCCTCCAAAAACCAAAAGCTTCTGGCAGATTTGTTAAATGGTCAGTTGAATTGAGAGAATTTGATATTCACTCTCTATGCCAGATATCAAATCTCAGGTATTAGCAAATTTTATTGATAAATGCACCATCCCAGATTCTATTGAAATAAATTCTTCTCATTCAATATCGTAACATTGGACTTTATTTGCTTATGGAGCATCTGGAATCTCCGGTGCTGGAGTGGGAATTCTACTCATTTCTTCTCAATAAGATGTCCTTGAATATGGATTACGTTTAAAGTTTTCAATTACTAACAATGTTGCAGAATACGAAGCCTTAGTAGCAAGGTTAAAATTGGCTATTGATTGTGAAGTTCAAAGTCTTATAATTTACATTGATTCGCAACTTGTGATTTCTCAAGTTGAAGGAGATTTCAACACTCACAATCATCATCTTACACAATACCTTCATATAGTAAAATCTCTTCTATCTCGAATAAGTAAATATCAGATCATTCACATTCCAAAAAATCAAAATGTTAGAGCTATTGCTCTTTCAAAACTTGTCATTTCAACATCTTCTGACATTTACAAGAGAAAGTATGTCGAAGACATTCATTTTCCCAGCATATGAGGACTTTGAGAAATACAGTCCACTGAAGAATCAAGCCAATTTTCTTGAATAGATCTGATATTCACCTTTTTACGTGATGGAACTCTACTAGAAGATCCAGCTATTGTCATCTATATTCGACGACAAGCCGCAAAATTCAGCATTATCGGTGATGAATTATACAAAAGGTCATTCACAGGACCATATCTCAAATGTCTTCCACCATTCAAAGCAGAGTATGCACTTTGAGAAGTCCATTCAGGTATTTGTGGAGAACACTTGGGGGGCAAAGCACTTGCCCACAAAATCCTGAGATAAGGGTTTTACTGGCCTACAATAAAAAATGATGCATTAGATTTTGTAAAAAAGTGTAATAATTGTTAGATGCATTCTAATCTCAACCACATTCCACTAACCAAACTTTCATCTTTCTAGAGCCCTTGGCCTTCTGCTCAATTGAGAATAGATATTATGGGACATTTCCCTATTACAACTGGACAATGAAAATTCATCATTTTTGGCGATATTATTTTACTAAATGGGTTGAGGTAGAACCATTAGCAAAAATCACAGAAGTCAATGCTAAACAATTTGTTTGAAAAAATATTATTTGTTATTTTGGAATTTCGGTTAAAATTATAACAGATAATGGGACTTAATTCACAGGAAAACAATTCACTTCCTTCTGCAAGGATTTACACATTCAATTGATTCATACAGCTATAGCACACCCCCAAACAAATGGTTAAATTAAGGTTACGAATCAAACAATTCTAAAAGGCTTGAAGACACATTTGGATAAGGCTGGGGGCATTGGGTGGATGAACTCCCTAATGCATTATACGCTCACCGAACAACTACAAGGGCACCAACTGGTGAAACGCCTTAAAATTTGTGTTTTGGGATGGAGGCGACTATTCCAATTAACATTGATATCCCCAGTCCTAAGGTCCAGATTTTTTATGCAACAAATAATAAAAAAAAACTCCGATATCATATGGATTTATTGCCTAAAATAAGGGAAGTAGCTTCAATCAAAAATGACTTCAATCGAAGAGTGAAGCCCAAACCTATCAACATTAGAGATCCAGTTCTACGAGGTTTAGTATTTGCAAGAAAAGAATCACAACATAACTAACTTTCACCCCTTTGGGATGGACCTTATGTGGTGGTTGCTATGGTTAAACCAGAAATTTTCAAGCTCAAAGATTCAGAGGAAAAAATTCTTTCACGCACTTTGAATGTTGAGAACCTACAAAGATATTATCAATGAATTTATGATGTAACATTTGAATTGAACTCTATATTTTGATGTTTCATATTTTTGTTTGAAAAAATGATAAATCAAAATAATAATAATAATAATAATAATAATAATAATAATAATAATAATAATAATAATAATAATAATAATAATAATAATAATAATAATAATAAGAAAGAAAAATCGATCCTAAGTGGTTTCAATTAGACCTACTCCACATATGTTAACATCATCAAGCAAAAATTCTAACAAACAATCTCGGATAGGTCAATACTTCGTACCTACTCCACACAGGTTAACATCATCGAGCGAAAAATCTGACAAACAACCTTGGATAGGTCAAAACTTCACACCTACTCCACACAGGTTAACGTCATCGAGGGAAACTCAGATAAACAATGTCAGATGGGTTAGAAATCCTTATTGGATTTTCTCTTAAAATATACATGCTTATGTCACTGAAAAACTTTCTATCATACAGCCTAAATCAATAACAAATCATTTTAAACATCAACTATTTTATTTTAAAATGAAAATTTAAAGCACTATGACACACATATAAACATGATCATATATTATCTACTAAGAAGATTCAAATTGAAATATAAATAAAATAAAAATGTAACCAAACAACATCCACATCTTCATTATTATCACCAGAAAAAGAGGAAGAAGTGCTCTCTGCATCATCCCTGGAGATGAATCTTCAAAAACCTGACTCGATGAAAGACCTTCAATATATGCACCTGTCTTGTGATGAACCAGACGGGTCCCTTTCAGAAAATCACGAATAAAACCTTCTTCAAGAAACTGACATTACAGATCCTTCACCTCAATATCATAGATATGATCTTGAGCTTCCTAAACTCAATCCTAAATTATACTCTTGAAGGCTGTGGAATTTTTGAAGCTCTCTATAATCTTCAAGTTGGTGTTAACTTTTATATTCTCCTTTTCCAAGATCTGTGCTAGTATGTCTTGTTCTCTGCCTCTAAAGTCAGTATCTTAGTATTGACGGCTTCTAAGGTCTGCGTTTATTTTAGCTCGTGCATCCACTAGCTCATTCAGTCCTATCAACCTCCGACTGAAATGAAAGGAAGCCATAGTAATTCGACTCATCTACACTCGGTCAACTGATTCTTTAAAGCTATAACTTCTTTAGCCTTAGATTCATATCACCGCTTATATGCACTATGAAGATATTTGATCTTCACAAACTCAGTATTCCATGCCTTCAAGGTAGCATCTAATTCGAGCTCAATACTCATTTTCTTCAATATATATATATATATATATATATATATATATATATAGGGAGATGGAGGGAAAGAAAAAGAGAAGAAAATTTAAAAGAATGAAGATTTCTTACTAACTCTTTAGCACGTTGGAGCCCATTACATGTGTGATTTAACGCTTCTTCCGGAATCAAAATTTTTGATTGGCTCATTTCATAGTTCTTATCAGAGGATCTGATTTGTGGGTTGCCTGACTTTTTCCTCTTAGAAAGAATTAGTATGCATTCTCCTACTGGTCATTTGGAGGATACTATGGGAACGGGATTAGATCTTTCCTTACCCTCATCAAACTTCTTCAACATAAGAGCATGGGATCTCTAGTTTGAATTGAAAGGCCAACTTTGAATAAGGATTCTTCCTTCACATATTGATTAATATAGCGAGTCTTATATCGAAGATCTTCGACTTTCACAATATTAAGAGCCTTCAATATATCTTCTTTAGTTACTTGGGATAAGAAAATTTCTTTCAATTTTCCACACTTTTCAAGAAGCCCATATTCATTTTTTATAAAGAAAAATCTATTGACCAAATTTCTTGGAGGATCTTTTATGCTAAAATCCAACCATTTACTCATACAAGATATTCGACCATGCACATCACAAGTGAATTTACACATCTTCGTCAAAACCTCTGGAGTAAGCGTCACACCACACGTTCTAAAGAAAACAATCAACCCAATAATGATTGTCATAGCTCGAGAAGAAAATTGGGATAAACAAATCTCAAATGTCAATAAAATGATGATCGATTCAGAGCCAAGGAAATGGTGCAAGTAAGCTCATCTCATAAATAGTAAGGTACCCCGACAAAGGAGAATAAGCTCGTTGCGTTCCTTTAGGAGGAATATCCACTAAATCATTTGGAAAATAAAACTTTTTTATGAAGATTATCAAAATATCACTATTGATAGTTGGCATTACATCGTCGAATCTCGTCATCCCTTGATGCTTTCGCAACCCATCATCTTGTGCAATATTTGCTTGGGAATCTTTAGACATTGTGATATCTGTGGAAGGATACTCACCCATAAAAATATTCTCTATTTTTCAGGATTGGAAGCACACTTAAGCCTGAATTCGAGATGCGTGCCGCCTAACTAGGTTAGTTGGAACCCCCGAGATCGAGGAGAACTGAAGCCTGCGAGGGGGGTCGACACTGTTATATAGGTCAGTGGAGGCTACCAAAGAAAAGAAAGCTGAAGTACACTAGAGCCTGAATTTGGGATGCGCGTCACCTAACCAGGTCAGTTGGAAACTCCGAGATTGGGTATAACTGGAGCCTATGAGGGGTGGTCGATATCATTATACAGGCTAGTAGAGGCTACCAACGAGAAAAAAGTGGAAGCACATTGAGCTGAATTGGATGCGCTAACCAGTGGGTTGAAACCCCGAGATCGGGAGCTAAACTATGAGGAGGTTGGCACCGTTATACATATCAGTGGATGCTACCAAAGAGAGAAAAGTGGAAGCATGTTGGAGCTTGAATTCGAGATGTGAGCCTAACTTGGAAATCAGATCATGAGCTGAGCTGCGAGGGTTGCGTTATAGTCAAGAGAGAAGAAAGAAAGGTGCAAATTTTTTCTTACCATTTGGGGAGTCAAAATGCCAGCCATTTAATTAAAAATAATAATAATAATAAATCTCTTCCTCTCTCTCTCTCTCTCTCTCTTCTCTCTCTCCCACTCTCTCTCTCTCTTCTTCTCTCCTTCTCTCTTCTCTTCTCTTCTCTCTCTCTCTCTCTCTCTCTCTCTCTCGCCTCTTCCTCCTCCTCTTCCTCTCTCCATGCCCCTCTATCTTCCTTCTCTACGTCTCTTCCTCTCTCTCTCTTCCCCTCTCTTTCTTTCATGATTTGGGGCCCATCTTTTCTTATATATATATATTAATATATATATATATATATATATATATATATATATATATTAATCAATAATTACTAAATAAATTGATACACATAATATATATAATTACAATTTACAATGATTTTTAGCTAAAATTATTTAATTTTAAAAAAATAATATATTTTTTGGATGAAATAAGTTTTATCATCCAAAAATAGGGGACAAATGATATATCACACATAAAATTTTAAAATAATACATATGTTATTTTGCATAATAATTAAATGTTTTAATAAGACAACTTCAATGTCACGAAAATTAGGTGAAGTTTGCTTCAATTAAGCTTAAACCTAAAAAATTTGATACCTTATGATCAAATAACTTAAAATTGGCTTTATAATTATCGGCTCACCGAGACAAATCAAACGATTTCAAGATCTTTCAAACTAAAGGTCATTTGAATGGTCAAATGATAAAAAAAACTATCTATGATCAAATGAATTGATATGAACTGTCTGATAGAGTGTTTTGAGATTTTTGCTACCATAACTAAAATGCCCTCCTAATTATAGGGCATTTTTGTCATGGAGGGCAGAGTAAAAGCAAATTTGGAGAAAGGCAGAGAGAGAGCTAAAGTTCAAAGTTCATCATCACCATATTGTCGATGTAGTTGTATTCGCCGATAAAACAATCGAAAGTATAACATAATTCTGGAATTCTTATTATCAGGATTTTTGACATACAATCTTATAATCTCATTCTTTGGAAGACTTAAACTCTGTCTAATATATATAGTTGAGCTTTTTAGTGATTTTTTCCTCTTTTGGGTTTTCCAAAAGTTTCCTATTCACTTTCAACTATCTGTGTGTGTGATGAATTTCTCAACAAAGTAAAGATGTGAAATTTTATTCTACCGTTATAAATTTTCTGGCACACAACAATGATAATTAAATAGAATAATTTTCTTGAAAATGGAAGTGCTTATAGAAGAAAACTTAAATGGATCAAAAGTGATTGGTTTAAAATGACTAATCGTAGATATTTTGAGAAACAAAGTTGTAGATGAAGTGGCTTTGAGAAATCTAATAGTTGCACTTCATTCAATAAAAGAATAAAAATGATACCAAGTCTTATAATTAGATGCTAAATTCTTTTAGTTTTTAATGAAAAATAAAATAAAATGAAAACCTCATAAAATTTCAGGTCCAATGTCTTATCTTTATTTCCTATATACTGTATAAGTATAATGATTAATTCATTAATAAGTTTCTAATTATTTTCATCACATTTTATCTTAAATATAATATTCTAAAACTATTAAGGAACTTAACTACTAGTATTATTTTTTGTCTAAGATAAATCGATTAACTATACAAAACTTTTTAAGATATATTCTACAATATTTTAAAAGGAAGTTTTCTAATATATTCTAAGATAATAACATTCACTTATCTCTAGCAAGATAAAACATCCTTTCTTAATCTATCTTGATTTTTAAAGATAATATTTTAATATATTATAATATGATTTTATAATGTTAATTTTACCACTAAATTATTAATTAATATATGCTATAGCATTCAAAAAAAAAAACATTCATTTATTGGAACTATTTTAAGAACTCTTATTTCCCATCAAAAGTTGGTATTTTAATGATAACTCTTCTAAAGATGGATGATTAAAGTTATTAGCTCTAAAATCTTTGGGCAAATTCTCTCCTCTTGAGATTAGTATTGTCATCTTGAAGTGATATAAGTTAGGACACCACATAGATATTGAGGGTTCAAATTTGTGTGACAAATATGACATCAAATAATAATTCAATCACTTAATAAGGACTAATAAGATTGATAGGTTTATATGTATTATAGATTTTTTTTTCTTGTCAAACATGAATTAAAGTAGAACAATGTATATTTTAAGTTATGATTTAATTTAAGTTTATGTTGAACTTAACGTCTTAAAGGGTATAAAGAGTAGTGAGCTACGCTTGAGGTGGGGCACACTCTACCTTACACTCTAGCCCTAACAGAGTAAATTGCACACCAAAAGATGAGGAGCCACCCTAATACTCTAATCAAAGTGATTTTTATGAATTTTAATTAATTAGTAATGATGTTCTATTTTAATTATTAATTAAGTTAAAGGTTTAATTATTTTTAAATTTTAATTTAAATTCAAATGACTTCATAAACTTCATGAATTATGTAACAAGATCTGAAGAAACCCTAGAGAATATTTTTAAAAATTTTGGTTGATTTTTAAAATTTTAATATATAATTATAATTTATTAATTAAATAAATAAAAAAATTTAAATTAATATTAAAATGCTTTAAAAAATTATAAAAATGTTTACTGAAGTTGGGAAATTTTAGAGAAAATTTTCATAAAATTTTGGGATAATTTTAAATTAATTTGGATTTTCTATAGTTATTATAATATTTTATCTTTTAAAAAGATATTTAAATTAAAATAAGATTTATAAAATCACGAAAGTTTATAGAAGCATTAGGAATGAGGTCCCAACACCCTTATTAAAAATTTCATGTCAATTGCAATTCACTTTGATTTTCTGTATAATTTATTTGATTCATTTAAATGCTTAAATTACAGAAAATATTTTATTACATAAAATAAAATGATTTTATTTTTTTTCTTAAGCTTCCTCTGTCTATTCAGATTTGTTAAAAATATTTGGTGATTTTTCTAGTTTATTTGTTTATTATTAATTTTCTAAATAAAAAAATTAATTTAAATATTACATTAAAATAAATTAATATTGATTTAAAATTAAGTTTAACCGTTCTAATCAACACCAAGTCTCATGAAATTATTTATTAATGTCAAGGGAGACCTTAAGAATATTGCATGAGATTTTGGTGAATTTTTAAATTATTTATTATTTAAAATATTTTATTATAAAAAAATTAAAACATATTAAAATAGTTATAATAAATACCCAAAAATATTTCTTCTACTTGCGAATGCAAGATGAGCATTTTGGATAATTTTCAAAATTATTTGAATATTGATTAATATTTTTCTAATTATAATTGTCATTAATATATTATAATTATAACTTTAAAATATATGTTAAAACAATTCACAATTTTGTTAATGCATAAAATGTATAGGTCATTTGGATTTAATTTGGATTTTATATATTTTATTTAATTAATTTAAATTATTTAATTATAGTAATTAAAATATTAAATATTTAATTTTACTTTTAATTTACTCTAATTATAGATCTAGATTAGGTTTTCTCGAATTTTAATTTGTATTTTTAGGTTATGATTTGATTTAGTTAAGAATTTCTAAAATTCTAGGTATTAATTGACTTAATAAAGAGTTTAATTAAGCTTAATTATGGTGGTTGATCAACTTAGGGGATTCTAGATGTCCTAACTCTTTTTGTTTAGATATTCTCTATTAATCGAATGATTCTAGACTGATTTGATTATTTTTCTTAATTTTTTAATTTAATATTAAATTATTTATTTTTAAAAACCCTAAACTTGTATTTTTAATAACTCGCTAAAGATTGAATAAAAGTTTTCAGAAAAATTAACAGAGGTGGGAAATTACTCCATGAATATTCTCTAAAAGTTTTTAATCAATTAGATTTATAATTTTAATTTAATTTTAAAAATTAGATTTTAATAATATTTGAATTATTCTAAAAATACATATTAAAACTTGTGACATTCATTTTTTTTAAAGCTCTCCTTTGGATGCTAAATACAAAAAGAATTAATTTGAATTTTATTTAGATCTTATGTGAATTTTGAAATTCTAAACAATTTTAAATGATTTTTCTTTATTGTTTTATTAACCCTGTTTTCCTTTACATGCACCATCTAATTTTTGGACCAAGTGGGGCTCAAACTACATGGATGCCAATGTGGAAAGCACAGTCCCTATTGGGTTTAGGGATGTCAGAAAAGCTCATTGTTTATGAACAGCTTGTGTTCGACTTATTCGTTAAGTAAATGAGTCGATCTTAAACAAAATTTTTAAGCTCGATTTATAAACGAGCCAAACATGAACAACAACCTCTTGTTCATTCGTGTTCGGCTCGAATTAGCTCAAAATTAATAAATTTATACAACTAATTTTATTAATTTTATATAAAATATGTTTATATATTCATATAATGAATATGATTAATATTTTATGTTATATAATTAATTAAATTAGTTAATAGGAATTTAATGCGATTAAAATTCAGGTTTAATAAAAAAATTAAAACTAATTTTAAATGGCTTAAATCCTATCCATCAAAAATGAAATCAATTATTTTAACATAACCCTACATATAAAACTCAAAGCAAATCAGCTGTCGCTCAATCCGTAAACCTAATCTATTTACTCCACACTCCACATTGCTTTCTATGATTGCGACTCTGCGAGAGGCAAAACACGAACGCCTCGCTAGGATTTAGTTCTGGTCATCCCTCGCTACCTCTCACCTCAAAATTTTTTAAGCCTCGATCGCCTCTATTTGTATATCTTTCTCTCTACTCCTCTTTATCCCTTTCTTCATTTTAGGGTTTCATTTGATGAATGATGATTCTTTTTTTTATTATTTGTGGAGAAAAACTGAAAGTTCATCCTTTCTCAATTTTTTTAATGATGATTATATGGGTTTTATGATGCTTAACTACATATATTATATTTCTAGGGTTTGCAAGTTTGGCTCCTTTAAGAGTTTCGTTTGTGTTTCCATCATTCATGGTTAAAGTTACATCTTTGAAATTTTATTAGCACATAATTATTATATGGGTTTTATGAAGCAAAAATATATGGGATGTATTTCTAGGGTTTGTGGATTTGGCTCCTTTGGGAGTTTCTTGTGTTTCCATCTTGCAATGGCCAATGTTGCACCTTAGAAATTTCATTTGTACCTTAGTATTTATGTTGTTTTGAATATTGCTTTGTAGGTTTTAGCTTTGGTTTGTTGATGAGACTTTTTTAACTGGGTATTTTGGGTTTTGTAGCTCAGACCTTCTGTATGGCCTATTCAGCCTTCTTATGTAGTTGCAATGATGATGTTATGTTGTATAATAGCTTCAAAGATGTCAGGGTTTACAAATCTTAATACTTTAGGTCAGCATTGGGTTCAGTTTTTTATGAACACGAGGCCAAAAATATTGTTATTTTTCCACATATTTAAGAACATACACAATTTAAGAAACTGGAAACATGGAGAGTCGGCATATTTGCTTTTGGTGTGCTTGAGCTTGTGTAAGAGGATTTGAGTTTTTATGAGATTGTAACTTTATTTTATGCAATGAAGCATTTTAGTGAACATATATGTGGTTGTTGATCTCACTTTTGGAGTGAGGATTCATCCTTCCTATCTTAGACTTAGGAGTCTTCTAGACACGAGAACTTCCCTATTCATATGACACTTCTAGTGGTTAGGTGAACACTAAACCTAAGCCTAGAGACTTAAGGAGGGCATGCCCTAGATTTAGGCTATGCCTTAGGACCTAAGAAACCTACCTATCCTGTAGCCTAAACTAAACCTATGCCTATCCCCTTAACTAAATCCAATCCCATCCCAAATCAATCCAGTCCAAACCCAATTGAATCCCATTTTATATCCAAGCTCAAAGCCAAAAATGATATAAACCCAAACCCATCTTAATGCCATAACCCAATCCTGTGGACTTAACCAAAATTCCTTCAATCAATCCAAATATAATTGATTTTCACAAAAACACTCCAACCATTCAAATCTTCATTTCAAACTCTTCCAAAATCTACAATCAAACCATTTGATCAAATCAATTCAATGCACCCAAACTTGTCCATTTGAACCCAAAATGTCGAAATGAGCCAAAATCCAATTAAACCCAAATCAATTGCAATCAAAGCCATAAATCAATCCTAAATCAATCATCAAATTCAACTCAACATAATTCAGCACAAAACCAACTCAATTGACCCATTAGGTTCACTTGACCCAAAGTGACCTGAAAGACCCATTTGCACCAAACTTCAATCCAACTCAAATTGGATTGAACCAACCTATCCAATCTCTTCCTCCATGATTGTTGATCACCCTTGATTGTCCAATTACAATCAATTGGGTCAAACCAAGCTAATTTGATCACTTGACCCAAATTGACCTAATTAGCCTACATGAACCAAATTGAACCAAACATCATTCCAAACTCAATTAATTGAAACAAATGATTCCTACAAACCCCAAATTGATCCTTGAATATGACTTGTCCATTAATTGAGCCAAACCAAGTCCAATTGTCCATTTACCAAAGTTGACTAATTTGACCTAAAAGGCCAAATTGGGCCAAATCTCAATCTAATCTAAATTGATTGAAACCAATGGCTCAAATCCATCACCAATTGATTATTGAACATGATCAAAGCCTTGGTTGAACCTAATCTGATCAAGTAAACCCAATTGTCTCATTTAACTCAAATTGACCTAAAGGGTCAAATTGGTCTAAATCATTCCTAAATTCAAATTAATTGAAATCAACACCTACAATCATCTTCAAACATTAATTGAATCTAAACCAACACATAATGCAAGCCAATTTGGCCAATTTGATCAAATTGGTCAACTTAGCCCATTTGACCCATATCAACCCATATGAGTCAAATTCAAATCCACTCCAAACTAAATCTAATCAATTCAATCAAAATATCTCAAATAGTCATTTGAACATGTCTCAACCCATAGTTTGACCCAATTTGACCCATGGGTCAACCTAACAAAACCTAGCCCAATTTGACATACATGGGTCAAATTGAGCCAAACCAAACTAAACCAACTCCAAACCCATTCAAACTTGGCATGACCCATCCTTGGGTTACCATGGGTCAGCCCAAATCAAACCCAACTCATTTTAAACCCGAATTGGCCTAATACCCATTAGGTAAAGCTCTCCAAATGAGACAAAATCCACTTTTGGGTGGCCTTACCTACCCCTTTGCATTTGGCAGCCTCCCTTAGCATATTTTGGACCTCTAACCCACTGGCTAGCCTGACCCAAAGCTGGTTGGGTCAACCATGGGTCAAAGGGGATGAGCTAACCCATCTCCTCTCATTGGCTCACCATCGGAAGCAAGGCGCGGCCCACCTTCCCTCACTCAACAACTCAAGATGAGCCACCTCGACCATTCTCTGATGTCCCTGGCCACCTGTGCCGACCGGATGACTGCCAAAGGCAGAGAGCATCCAAGCCATCCTATTTGAGGGGGAGGAATACTCTCCTTCCCATCTCATTCCAACACACATCAGAGCATTCACAGAGCTAGACTGAGTTGAGATGAGCCTCCCGAGTACTTCCCCAAGTTCCTTTGGCCTCCCCATTACCGACGACATCAAACCCGAATAGGACAAAGCCTCCACACAATCCAACCTCACCTAAACTCCACCAAATCTAAATTAACTTTACCCACACGCTCCCCTGGTGATCAAGAATGAATCGATTTTCAATCGATGAATCAAAATCATTTCAAGACCAACTCGGCGAGAATTTCAATGACATTTGGTCTACAGAGCCACCGACGAGGAGGTATCGCATGAGCTTCTCGACATAGCTTTTTCTCTTCAAGACGAAGCTATCTTAGTCGTTGGACCACTAGTCTTAAGCTCTGGCAAGATAAATGTTGACAAACTGTAGAAATCCACTAAGTTGTTTGGCCTTCATGAAGGAAATATCGATTTCGTGTGTTTTCCACTATAAGATCTCCTTAGATCTCTTCCCTGAATCTTTTCGAGTCGATCCTGATGCCACAAACTCTAGTGAGCTCAAATCGAGTGAGGGAGGGTAGACGGTGTCCGTCTTTTATCGCTCGGGGGATGAAGGATCATTCACTATCTGTTCCACGTGATTGGAACGGATGATCGTGATTAATCCAATTAGACTTATTCAATTTAATCCTTAGGAACTACGAGATTAATCCCCACCTCCTGATCCGAGATCGAATGGCGGGGACAAAACCACATTCGCCATCGCTGACTCAGCTGCCGTGTCGGATCGTTTAAGTGGCCAATCCCGCAGTGCGACATGAAAAGTGATGCCACATCAGCTCCCACATGACGCCAACTGAATTAGAGATTAATTAGGGTTTAAAATATATTTAATTGCTCTAAAACTTCATAAAATCATAACTAATTATAAAAAAAATCCAAAAAATATAAATAAACTCTTTTTGGAAAGCTTAATTAGAGAGAATTTAATAAAAATAACTCTATTAGATTTTGAGTAGTGAATATGGCTTAATTAGGGTTTGAATAATTTCTTAATTAGCTTAATTAAGCCCTAATTACTTGGGCAATTAATCTCAAACTTGTCATGTTGATTTAATGGGATGATCTCTACCTCCCATGATTTTCTTAGGATTTATTGGCTATGTGATTAGGGGAATTTGAAATTCAAACACTAATTACCTCTTTAAGTGATTTAATGATTAAGAGATTAATTAAGCAATTTTAACTTCATATAATTAATTAAACACCAAATTCATTTCATTAAAGAGAGTTAATGTAATGAGTCAATTAAGAGATTAATTAAGCAATCATTAATAAAGATTAATTAAATTGAAATGATGATCACTTCATATAATCTAATTTCAACTCAAGGGTTCCTCTTTATGTGTTCAATAACATAATGGTCCTTAAGGAAATTATGATTAATCCATGGGTGTGGAAAAATCATAAAAGTACTTAATTAAATTCCTTAATCTAATTAATGCTTAAGCATTAGCTTATTGCAATAGCTCCTTTAGGGGCATTACAATTTTAACTTCTCATTAGCATATCATTTTAGGCTCATGAATAAGTGGTAATTAAATTAAAGAAGCATAGGAAAGGATAATTAAATGGGTTGCTTAATGATTCCAACTTAATTAATTCATAAAATTCACCTAATTACTCCTCTTTAAACATACTAAATCACCAATATGGGATGGGGTAAGAAAAAATAGCAAATAATTCCTCTTATTTAACTTCAATTAAAATCCAAAAAATCAAATTTAATAAGAAGCTTTAGTTTTCTTTAAATGAATTTATTTAATGTGATTGTCCTTAGAAGTTAATGTAACTGAATGAATTATGTGGAAATGTTTGGTTATTCCTTTTCAATCACCATAAATGTTGTATGCCATATATAATGTATTCATGCTTTCAAATTAAATAATCAAATAAAATTCACTTATGCCAAGTTGCATGTGTTGGATAAATCTTATTATATGTATGGCTATTATCACTAATAAATTCAAAGATTATTTTCAAAAGTTATAAATGGATAATAATATTTGGAGTGATAGTTGCTATGAATATATATCAGATTTGCATGAGTTTATAGCTTAAGCATGTTGAGGTATTGCTTTCTTTCCTACATTCATATATAATTTTACATATGTTTGAATGATAATAAGTATATAGTCTAGACATCTCGGGAATACAAGGCTTTAAGTAGCCCTAAAGAGGTCATTTGATTATCTCACTTCCCTGGTTAACAAAGGCATGTACTTATTTAATTTCATTCCTATGTATATTTATACTAGAATTTGGATAGAGCTTTACTTTGCATGTGTAAACAATTCAAACAAAAATACTATCTTTTGCATGATTTTTATTCTTATAGTAATGTATACATTCATATGTATTCAAGATAGCAAGTATATAGTCTAGACATTTCAGGAATATGAGCCTTTAAGTATCTCCAAAGAGATCATTTGATTGTCTCACTTTCCTGGTTTAAAGAATGACACATACTTGATTACATTTTTTATACACATGTAGGTGTATTTGATTAAAGAATGAAAGTCCCCTTTTATACTAAAAATATGTGCATTTATGATCATCTAAGTATGCCAAAATATATTGCATGAATAGGTATAGTAACTGCTAAATCATATGTATGTTATGGGTGATGAAAAGGAATGGTGTAACATGTTCTATGTGATGGTAATTCAACCATATTAGTCTTATGGCACCTTTCATGTTGAATAGGATCCTCTAAAATTAACCCAAACTTAGGAATAAAAAAATATTAAATAAATCATTCACTAAAAGAAACTAAATCATAAAAATGTGCTTTTAGAAAATACCTTAAGGTAGGTATGAAGGGGGTTAAGCCTCCTTCTTCTCTTTACAACACTTAGATGTTAAGTGTACATTAAATGGAACAAAATAAAACATAAATTAAAATTAACTAATCATTTAAATAACTTAAAGTGAAACCATCCATCATTTTAAATTAAACAATTTCAAACATAGAAGAATTACAATTCTAATGCCTAGCCAAAACATACCACATCAAGCTAAGCACATACATTAGAATGCCAAGTCACAACTTCTAGTTTTAGGTTAGGACGGTGTATGTATTGATGATATGTTTTATTTTATGTTGTAATGTTTTAGACTAGATATTAAGAATGTGGATCATAGATTGGATGTTGGGCCGTTGTTAGTCTAATGTCATTTTTTGTAGGGGATTATGATAATGGGGCTACTGAAAATAAATATAAATATGTAGCTTGCAGGTTGTTTATGCCCCTAAGCATAATCCATATTAGGATAGATGGGCTTAGTTATCCATGTGTAGGGTGCTAAGTCCAAATTATGAAATATAATTACTTGAAAATGTATATTTATTTAATTAACATCTATTTTGCAGGTGTAGTTAGATTTATTTTTCCATAAAATATAATTTTGCAATAGGAATTAGGATTAGTGCTATGGGGTTTAGGATGAGCAGTGGCTAAAAGGCATAATCCTAGGAGGCCCTGTGATGCCTTGGAGTAAATCAAATCAAGAGAAAGGGGGAAGAAAAATAAATGAAGAAGTGAAGATCCCCATAGCATGTATTCAATTCCAAATTGTAATTATTCATTTCTAATCCAAATTGTATAAAGGTAGAGCTCGGCTACCCAATTTTTCTCTTTTTTGGGGTGTACGGTGATATTCGGCCGCATCGGCCTTTTTTTTTTTATGAAATCTATGCATGAATGGTTGATGTTATGTTTAGATTGTGCAATAGAATTACATCTTCTTCATAATTTCTTAAACTTGATGTTTGAATGTGTGGCCTGGATGCAATAAGCTCTTAGAACAAAATTAGTTTTTCTGCCCAATTAACAACTCATAACTAAAATTTAAAATAACTTTCAACCTCATTCTAAATCTTAGGTTGCATCAAGAGAATTAAAAGATTTGTCAACCCCTTAGCTGAATATTGTACGTCCAACATTATGCATATCATATTATACTACTCTTGCAAAATGAGGGCCTCCATTCTTGCATTTTAGAGACCTTGACCTATGAGAGCACCAACTTATGGTGGAGATTGACCCTCTTTCTCTCTTGATTTGGATAATAATTAAATTTCATCATGCATTTAGGCATAAAATATTCCAAGCCTTTGCCCAAAATATTATGTCAAAAATAATATAAAATTTGAAAAGATTTTATATTTAGATTAAGTCATATGCTCATACCAAGCATGATCTAGTTTTTTAGGGAGTGAGTTTAGGACTTTAGACTCTTTCCCAAATTAAATAATAGCCTAGCTATCTTGCAATTTTATAAGATCGGCCTATAAAGTTTTAAAGCGTAAGAGGTTTTAGCTGGCAACCACTCCAGACGATTGTAAGTCCAAAATAATGGGATGAGTTTATCCTCTCTTGTGGAGGTGAAGTTCTTCATCCCTCTTCCCTTTAGATTTAGGTCGAGCTCTTAGCTTGTGCTAAAGAATCTTAGATTTAGGATCTGAGGTTGCTTATTTTCTTCAGGCTACAAGCATATATCCTCACCTCTAGGCATTTTCACAATCTTGTATTGATGGATTGTAAGCCTTAGCATTCTAATAAAATTTTCATTCAAATTAAATAAACTCTCTCTTTCAAACACATAAAGCCTCATCATAGGATATATTGGAGTGCTCACTAGGCTTCCTAATATCATGAATGCTCCCTACTTATCTTCCTTTGGATTCCAAAATAAATCTTTCTAAATTGAACATTCCCATTTGATCTTCTAAAAATAACTAATATTTTAATAGTCTAGCCTTGAAATCTTTGGAGATAATTGATTGACTACTTTAATCGAGAATATTCTTAAGAAATCTTATTTCCTATGATGTAATTAACTATGGAGGCATGCCTCCATAGGAACTAAAGAACCCGACATAAAATAAACCCTGCTTTACTTTTGCATGTAAATTAGGGGAAAGATCTCTCGTATATATGAAGACACATCATTCCTTAAGAGTCCTTATTAGGTGATTAGGTCCATTTTAGAGTAATATTCCCATCTTATGAGATAGTATATCATACCTCAATATCATACACAATCACTCTAATAAGTACCCCCTAAGATCTGCTTGGTGTCCACCCGACGCATCTGAAATAAAACACCATAATGAAACTTATCTCAGTCATTATGTTATTATCCAATATGCTAGTGATGTTATAGTAAATACATATTATGCAAGAATAAAGTATAAATGACATAAATTACATGTTATGCATTTCAATTTGTTACTTTTGCTTCAATAAAATTACATATTATGATAAATACATATTGTTCAACTTTATGTTATGATGAAGATGCACCATTGTATATTGCGCGTGCTTGTGATAATTTGAGGTTGAGGTTAAATTCATGTATAAGATTATTATGTTGTTATTTGATGGTTTATGGAGAGTGTATATAGTCTAAACTCATATTTTCTTTTTTATTTAGTTTGTTATCATGTCAACGATGGATCTTTCTTAAAGTGCATCATGTGATAATGATATAGCAGTAGAAGCTGAAAATAGTAATAAAAATTTAAATATTTCTTTATAACCACTTGGATCAGAAGCATGTGTACTTGAGACTACTAACAATGAAGTCAAATCTAAGAAAGGTAGAAAGAAAAAATCTACAGTATGAAAGTATTTTATAGAAATCATTTTAATTTTCAAGGGAGTGACTACACCCTCTTAACAATGCATATATTATCACACAAAATTTCATAAATTCAAAACTAGCATAACTTCACAACTCTTAAGACATGTGAGAGAATATATGAAAATTAAAGCCAAGAATAAACAATTAATTGAATTACTAGATAAAAAGCAAAAAATATTAAATTTTATGCCTTTTGATTCCAATTCATAAATTGATATCCACATATTCCACGACCCAAAAAACTATGATCAACTTTAGATAAGGGAAATAATTGCAAAGATGATTATCATTCACGAGTACCCATTTATGATTGTTGAACACATGTGATTTAATATTTTGTTGAATGCGTTGAATCTAAATTATGAGAGAGTGTCCATAAACACTATAAAAAATGACTGCATGAAAGTATATGAATATGGAAAAGAGAGATTGATAAAATATCTCAGAAGCATTCCTAGAGTTTCATTGACATCTGATTGTTGGACTTCAAATCAAATAGTACGATATATGTGCTTAACAATTCACTACATTGATGATTCTTGAAAATTGCATAAGCAAATTATCAATTTTATTGAGCTTGAATCACCATATACTGATACATTTCTTTGTGATGCAATATATGATTATTTATTGAATTGGAATTTGTAGGACAAAGTGTCCACCATCACATTGGATAATGTTAGTAACAATGATGTTGTTAAAAATATTTTAAAAGTTAACTTTCAGTCTATAAGGAAGTTACATTTTCAGGAACATTTCTTCGATGTTATATGTTTTGCTCACATCTTAAATATAATGGTTCAGGATGGACTGAGAGAGGTTCAAGGTGTTGAGGAAAATTGATTTAAAGGATAATTTGATTATGGTTGAGTGATTTGTTCAATTTAGATTGATCTTTCTTGAGTGTAGTGATTGATTTAGAGAAAACAATCAAAATAAAAGAAATATAAGTTGAGAAAACTTTCATCGAATCTTCAACAAGTCAAGCAACACATTTCCAAGAACAAATGTTATAGAAATCCTGACATCCTTTGATCTTCACTTGCAGAAAACTCCTTGTAGGCTTGACTTCACTTGATAAAAGTGGTTGAATAATAATAAATGAAAAAGCAAAAGTAGCACATAAAGTTATTGGATAACCACCTCTTCCTCACCAATAGACGGATATCACTGAATCTCATCAAAAAAAAAGAGCAAAAATAATTTAGCCATCAAGCTAAGTTATAAAAAAAAGAACTATCAATGTATTTAAAATGTGATGGTAACATCCAAAATTTTCATGAATATACATAGGTTTTTATCAAACATTAACCACAAAAGAATATAGAAAGAGTAATAGAAAGAGTCATATAAGAATTTAAAAAGATACATACATTAATGTCCCATGGCTCGCCAATAATTTCTTCAACTTTCATCAGCAAATGTATGAATCCAAGGACCCAACCCCAATGATTTCAAGCTCCAAATAGCAGTAATATGTGAATATTCTCCTTCATTCCTTACATAATTGAAACTTCAATGTACTTCTTCATCTCCATGGCTGTCCAAAGCTTAAGTAAAATGACCTAAATGCCCTTAAGGTGGCTAGCCCATGCAGAAATACATGACAAGTATTAAAATTTCCTATAAGTTGGTCACATGTTATACCAATATGCATACACTATTCTCTCCTTCTCCACAATCTCAAACCAAAAATATCATACTTTTCTTGCAACCACTGTCGGTATTGAAAAAAAATATATATTATCTTAGCTTGAATTATGCATTTCTATGGCATTTCTAGGTGTCCTGAAATCATAAACTTTCATCTCAAGAGGCCTCGATGAGAGTGAAGTCAAAGTTCTATCCCAATCATATATGTTTTCTCTGAGAAAAGATACATGACTAATCATTAAATTTCACTTGATATGATCCTTATTCATTCACTAAGCCATGGATCCTTTCATCAATCATATATCTTCATTTCTAGTATGACGAAGTAACAAAACAATGCAGTCCAGCTAAGTACATTCACAAGCAAACTCTGGAAGTGTAATCACAAGTCTAAAAGCCAGTAGAAATAATTAATGCCATCTGATTAGGATTAGAAGCCATCACCAACTTCTCACGGAAATCTCATCAACAAAGCTTGTACATATTTGAATATCCTCTTCTACATTACTGTATAAGCCAGAAATACAAATCAAAATCTTATGTTGCAGTTTACGTCATCCAAAGGCTGCAGCAGGCTCTCTATATGACTCCTTTAACCTGCATCGGGCATCATCCCATCTAAAAAGCATTCTAAAGGATCTAAAATCAAGCTTTAGTCCTTTGAGACTCATCTCATTCAGAAAATAAACTGCCTTATCGATATTCCCAGCCATGCACAATGAACACATAAGCATTGTATAAATAGCTGAGTTTGGCTCAAGGCCTTTTTGCTATTTCATCCAGTAGCTCAATAGCAGCCTCAAAACTTTCCATCTCGCATAACCTCTACCAAGGTGGAAAACATGATCAAATCTGGTTTGAGACCCTTCTTCCCCACATCTCTCACGAGTTCTTGTGCAGTTTCCATGTCTCCAATTTTGAAGAATCCATTGATCAAGGTAGTATACATGATTACATCGGGCCTCAAATCTTTGGCTTCTGCCTCTAAAAATAGCTTCCTGGCAGCCTCCATGTTGCCCATTTTACAGTATCCACGAATCAAACAATTATATGCAACAATATCATTAAATCCGCTTGAATCCATTTGTTGAAACAGCTTACTAGCTTCCTCCACTCTCCACCCTTTACATAAACCATAGAGCAAAGTCCCGTACATGGACTTATCAACGCTCAATCCCTGCTGAAACAAATCATCAAGAAGCATTAATGCCTCATCTAACCTTCGTTGTCCGCTCAGAGCACGCATTACTATAGTGTAAGTGACTGTGGTGGGTCTGGGTCCTTGACTAAGCATGTCATTGAGCATTCTCAAAGCCTCCTCTATATGGCCAGTCATGCAAATCCCATGAATCAGAACATTATAAGTGTCAACAGTAGGAACAACCCCTTCTCTGGCATATCATCAAAAGCAATTTTGCGTCAGTTACCATCTTCTTCCGACCCAGCATTTCAACAAACAGTTATATGCCCATATATCTGGTCCAATTCCGACTTTGCTCATCCTACCATAAATCGCTTCGCCTCCTTCACCTTCGCCTCCTTACAAATTGCAGCAAGAACACAGCTGTAGTTCACATCGCTCGGCTGTAAACCAAGCTGAATCATTTCTCGAATTAAACTGAGTCCCATTCCTGAATTTGAGCATCCGCTGCGCGACACAAGTCCAATCAACATGGAGTATGTGTAACGATTGGGCATGGGTCCCTGGACGCGCATATCCTCTAAAAGTTTAAAAGCATCGGTAATGTGGTTCTCTCTGCAGAATCCTTTGATCAATGTGTTGAAGGTACAAATATCAGCTGAAAGGCCCGAGTGGCGCATTTCGTTAAATAGGTTGAGAGCAAGGGAAAAGCGACCTGTTTGGAAGTAGCAGTTGAGGAGGATATTGAAGGAAATGAGGTCGATGGGGACGGCAAGGGTGCGAAGGGAGTGGAAAAGGGTGATGGCGAGATCGAATTGGTATTTTGGAGAGGGAAGCGAGGACGGTGTTGAGGGTGGAAGCGGGGATGGGTTTTGCAGGGGAGGAGCTGGCTGAGCGGATAAGAAGGGAGGTGGCTGCAGAGAAATCCCCGACGGCGAGATGGCTGCGAATAAGAGATTCGGTGTGGAAAGGGGTTAAGTTAAAAGGAAGCGTGGAAGCCGAAAAAAGGGGGAATCTTTGATCGCTAAATGATGGAAGGAGATAGGAGAACGGGGAGGGGGGACGAAAGTGTATTAGAGGGGTTTTGAATAACATTTTTTTCTTCACGATATAAGAGTAGATCGGGTTGGTTTGCGAGACGGTTTTAGTGCAGAGGAGGTAGAACAAGAATTAGCGCACGGCCGCCATGGCGCCAAGATGTGTGGTCGGGTGACCAAGCAGGGACATTTCCCGCTAAACGGATACCGCTTCAGGTGCATAATTTTTTTATAATAGTAAATGAAGAATAAAATAAGATAAATTCAAATGAATATTGTCTAATCATAATTAATTCGTACATTATATTATTTTCATTTTATTTTCCGGACACTTTTTCGAAGATTATCTTATCCAGATAGAATTATGGAATTTCCATTCAAATTTTTTTAATATGAATGAAATTAATGATACATCTTGATTATAACACATTCAAGATTATTTGATTAATTAATTAAATAAATCTGAATATTTTTTAAATACTTGATTATTAAATGAATAAATTTAAACAACTCATTTATATTCATGAATAATATCATTTAAAGCTCGTGAATAAGTTCATTAAGGAGCTCAAATATGGATTAAATAAGGCTTATTCGTGAACAATATTATTAATTTTTTTTTTAAGCTTCATAAGCTTAAATTTTTAAAGATCGTGTATATTTCTCAATTGAGCATATTCACGAGCAGCTTGTCAAAGCTTAATCAAAGCTCATTTATTTCATTAAATAAATCACTCATTAATAGGCTCGATGATCGTAATTTGAACCGAGCTCATGAATAAACTTGAGTCAAGCTCAAACAAGATTTTTTTTTAAACGAGTTCAAGCTTGAACAGCAACTTAAAAGCTCGAATCAAGCCGGAGCCGAGCTTGATTTCGATAATGATAAATATACTTGAACTAGCACATGCTCGGCTCGACTTAGTTCGTTTGCAATCAGAGGTGAACCTAAGCTTTGTTCACGGTGGGCAACTGTCCACCCTGAAAGACTTGCCCACCTTAAAAATTAGTTTTTTCTTTAATACTCTAGGATTTATGATAATTTGTCCCCTCTCATTAACTTCATTTGCTCAAAATTGAAGTAACAGAACTCTCATAGCATCCAAGCCTCAATCCATCTCATCTATTTGCCAACCCTCAAAAGGGTGGTTGGTTTTGCCCTTGTTTGCAGCCCTATTTCTCAACTTTTAATGGAAATTTTTATTCCTTTGATGATGTACAAAATTTTTATGTATTATACATTTTTATATGAGCCAAAGAAAAAAATATAATGATTTTTAGAGAATTTAATAAAAAATTAATAGGAGGATTTATTTAAAAATAATAATTATCAAAATTTGATCAAATTAGATAGATCTTATATCTCATATTTAATGGTAGGGTAATATGTGTTATAAGATTTGTATGTTGGCCCTAAACAATTGCAGCTTGACAACCTTTGCTATTACTTAAGATCATAAAATTAAGGATTTATCTTATATTTTGAGTGTCAAAAATTTAATTATTCATAGGTAGAATAATCCACAAAGATGGTGATAAACAACTTAGACTTAATTTTTAAGCTTCATTATTATATTGATAAATATTTATTAATGCAATTAATGAAGAAAGTATTAATCTAACAACCTATCTTTATATTCAAGATCATAGGATAATGATTATTGTATTTATTGTTATTTATGATGGATGATTAAGTTATAAATCTACTTCTTTATTTATAGGTACAAACTAAAATATAGCTTGTATTTCCATCAAGCTTAGATTTAAAATTTTAAAATTCAATAATAAATCTTAATCATAAATATCTCCTTTATTATATTTTTTTTAAATCTAGCATGTAAGTCAATCAATTATTTAGGACCTATTAGGATCAATTTTATTTTAAATATTTTTTATTTTTATGTTGTATTTTTAAAAAATATTTGTTTGAAGCATTTTGTTTTTAGTTTTTTTATTGTTTATTTTTTAAAATAAATCACATTATTTTTAAAAATACTCACAATAATTTTTAGATGTTTGATTATTTTTATTACTATCAAATATATTTTATTTTAAATCAAAATATAAATAAAATAAAATAAAATAGAAAAAATAAAAATAATCTCAAACAACCCTTAGCAATATATTCTTACTATCTAGTGTTTCTAGAAAATGTATTGCAATTTCACCAACATTATTTCTTATCTTACTTAAAACTATTTCTTTTCTTTGAAATTCTTTGATATTAATTTTATTTATTGATCTAATGAGGATATTTTCTACTCTAGCTTCATTAAATATTTCTAGGTTGCAAAATTTTATTTTTCATCAATTTATTCTTAATTGATATTATTGTTAGTATATTCATTTATAATAATCCTAAATCTTGTTAATATAAAAAATACAAACAAACATTTGGATATATAAAACATGACAGCACTAATTGTAAGTTTTTTAATTTATTTATAATTTTATGTCTTCACTATTTTGCATGGAAAATCAATATAAAAAATGAAACATATATAGATATAAAATTACCATATAATAAAATTAGTTAATAATTATTAAGAATACACATAATAAAACTGAATATTATATAAATTGGTCTTTTTATTTCTTAGTAATGTATCCACCCAAGAAATAATAAAAATATGAACATCTAAAAATAGCCATCATCCTTAATAATCTTCTTTGTAATGACTTTGCTCTCATTCATGGCTAACTCGTTGCATAATTTGTAGGGGAATTTACATACATACTACACAATTTCTTAAGTTAATATTTGCATAAATAACACCTAAAATTTTAATATTACATCAAAAATATAACTATCACCAACTTTCAAAAGTGAAATACATCTTCTCATGTATAATAAAGCGCTATATATGTAAATATCAAACTTTAGTAATTCTATATGTAAATATATAAGAAATATGTGGTGTGTATGTAAATCTCCCTGTTTGTATTTTAAAAGAAAAATTATTGAAATGTATATGAGAAAATAATACTATTAATCTAAATGCAAATTAAGAGTTAAGTCTTAATATGTTAGTAGGGGTTATCATTCTTTGCCTTAAACTTTTAGCATGATGAATTTCCATCTATCACTATATTGAGCAAGCTCAATTGGCCTCTCATTGATCATCCATGATAACAAGTGATGTCAATATAAGTGATTTGACTGAGGCAAGTTTCAATATGGTGTGTAATTGTCATAGGTCTTATGATTTCTATCAAACACAAACAAGGTTCAAAAGTGTCTAATTCTAGGGATTCAAGTGAACCAACTCAATTGATAAAAAACATACACTTGGCTCCATATATACTCATCTAGGTCAATAATCAAATAAGTTTAAATTTTCTTGTACAAATTCAAAAACTATATGAATCATGCTTGAATATAATCTGACTCGTTCAATTATATTTATAAATAAACTTGTTTATTATCAATAAGTAAATTGTTAAAGGATTAATATTAAGTTTGATAATAGCTCATATGATACTTAAATTTAATTTGGTTAAATATAATTTATTAATTAATTATTTAAAAGTAATTATTATAGTTTTTTTTATAAGCTTAGGGTACTTTCCTAATTCTCAATTTTTATTTTTGTAAATCCACCTCTCATTTCAAATTTTTGAGTTCCACCACTTTCATCATCTTTAGCCATCCGATATCTTTTGCTAAATGTGAGTACAATGATGTCACTACTAATGATAGTGCACATCTATATGTGGCAATCATATCTTTTATTCTTCTCTTTATTTTATAGTCTACATTTGATGTGTTAGCAGGCAATTTATAAGCAGCTCATATTATCCCTAAAAAGTTAAGATGTTTGAAGGTGGTCAAGACTAATAAGGCTTTGAATCATACATCTCTCATTATGCTATATTTGAGTTCATGATAGCATATATTAAGCTACATGTGTTTCCTCTCCCTAAAGTTGACACAATGTTTATCTCCAAAACTTCGATCTTCAATTCATAATAAACAATTAGTACTTTTAATTTCATTTCAAGCAATGAATGATATAGAAGAAGATATTACAATTGATATGGTGGCAAATATTATTAATAAATTGTGGGAGTTGTTAATGATAATAATCAATATAATTAATTAAAAGGAGAAAGAAAAAGAGAACTTCAAAATTTTGAAAAATCTTTACTATGGTAAAATAGAAAAATGGGGGTTGAAAAGGTACAATGCAACTATTGCAAGTTATAAATGAATAATAAGAAAATGATGTAAAAAAATCATTTACTACTTGCTTGCTTAGACTTCACCTTTCCTTATTTCTCTAATACTTACCACTACACTCATAGGAAGCTGAGCAAGCAATCCATTCTCTGCAATAACATCTACTCCTACATATAAACCTTTAGCAACTATTTTTGAAGTTTAATGTTGATCAAAATCTTATAATTAGTTAGCTCAAGTTTGAAGGTTTTCATTTTGGCTACCTTATTATGGTGCTATTATACATTAGGGAAGGGCATGATATAAATTAATATCTTAGAAATGATTAAGATTGTTTGAGAGAATGATAGGGGGGTTTTTAGATGAGTAATTAAAATAATTAATATTTTATGATTATATAAGTATTTATGCATATATATTAAGACTATTTATATGTGAAAAGTAGAAGACTATAATAATGCTAGATAGAGTAATAATGTCATTGTTAAATGTAATAGTAATCTCAAAAGCATCACTAGAAGCCTAAGTACTTAAGGGATGTATTAGACCATTAAATTATGAAGAAGTTTCATAAACTTATTGCCTATTATTAGTTCTTAAAGTAAAATAAGTAATGTCATAACTAAAGTAGATAAATATTTAACTTTTTTAAAAATGAGACACCCACTATTTAAATTAAAGGTGGAGTTATTAATAATATCTAAGGATTGGTTGCTCTATGTAAAAAAAAAACATTTACTGAATTAAATATTTGCCTTTAAGGATAAGAAAGCTCCTCTTATAATAATTGCATTAGAAGGAAAGACTAATAAAAAGTTAGATATGGTAGTTTAAGAAAAGTTCAAGGGAATGATGAATTCAATAATAACATGTGTTATTTTTTTTTTAATTTGGAGCCGTAGGGACACCATACAGATCTTAGGGGGGTACTTATCAAAGTGATTGACTGTGACATTGAGGTATGATGTACTATCTCGAAAGATAGAAATATCAACCCATAATTGACCTAATCACCTAATAAGGACTCCTAAGATAGATGATTCTAAATATGTACTAGAGATCTTTTCCCCACTTTACATGGAGTAAAGCAGGGTTTATTTTATGCCTAGTTCTTTAGTTTTCTATGGAAGAAGGCTTTCATAGTTAATTACATCTCAGGGAATGGGAATTTTCTAAGAATACTCTTGATTAAAGCAGTCAATAAGTATCTCCAAAAAATTCAAAGATAGACTATCAAAAGAGTGAGTAATTTTAGAAATCAAGTGGGAAGGGTCAAATAAGAAGACTTATTTATTGATTCCAAAGGAGAATCGTGGTACTAGGAAACCTAGTAAGTGTTTCAATCTACCCTATAGTGACACTTTACATTTTTGAAAGAGAAAATTTACTTCTATTTAAATTGGAATTTCATTAAATGCTAGGGCTTATAGTTCAACAACACAAGATTGTGAAAATACTTAAAATGAGAGGACTTTATTCATAGATCGAAGGAAATAAGTAGTCTTAGAACCTAAATCTAAAATGCCTTAGCACAAGCTAGAATCATGACCTAAGTCTAATCGAGAAAATGATACATAATGGTTTCCACAAGAGAGAATAGACATATACCGACTCTTCTAGACTTACAACTGGAATGGCCTCCAACTAACACCTCCTACGCTTCAAAATTATGTAGCTGGTCTTATGTAAATGCAAGATAGCTAGATTGTTATTTAATTAGGAAAGCAGCTAAAATTCTAAACTCACTCACTAAGAGACTAGAACATGATTGGTATGAAAATATGACTTATACTAATGCTAAAATTTACAACTTTATAAACCATTTTGACACATTCATTTTGGACCAAGGCTTAGGACAATTATGTCTATATGCATGATGAAATTAAGTCATGACCTAAATTAATTAGAGGTGGTGTTCTCCACTACAAGGGATTGCCCTCAAAGGTCAACCATATCCCCTATCGTGCAAGAGTGGAGACTCTCCCTATTCACGAGTCACACAATATGAAATGCAAGATGTGATAACATATAACATTCAGCTAATGGGTTTATAAATCTTTTATTTATCTTGATTAATAGCCTAGGATTTAAAATAAGGTTGTGAGTTATGTTAAACTTTAGTTATGATTTTTAATGAGGGTAGAAAATTTAATTTTATCTTAAACATCCTACTACATCCAAGCCACACATCAAACCATCAGACTTTAAGAAACCTATGAAAAGCATATAATTTTTATTGTGCAATCTAAACACAATAATCAAACATATAAATTTTGTAAAAGAATAAGAGGCCGATGCAGCCGGGTATCACTGTATACCCCAGAAAGAAAAAGAATTTGCATAGCCAAGCTCTACCCTTATACAACCCGGATTACAATTGAATATTAAATTTAAAATAAATATTATTAAGGTCTTCAATCTCTTATCATTTTTTCCTTCTTTCGGATTAATTTGCTCCAGGCTTCATAGGGCTTCCCAATTATTTGCCTTCTAGCCACAACCCATTCTAAACCCCATAGCACTAATCCTAATCCTATTATAAAAATTATATTTATAAAAATATAAAATCTAATTACATCTACAAAATAGATATTACCTAAATAATCATATAAACTAAGCAATTACATTTCACATATTTGGACTTAGCACCCTACACTTGGGTAGCCACGCCCACCTGTACTAATTGGATTATGCTTAGGGGGCATAAGCAGCATTTGCAAGCAAAAATATTTATATTTACTTATTATTACAGCGGCCCCTTTAGCACAATCCCCACCATAAGATATCATTAGGCTAATTATGACCTAACATCTAGTCTACGCACAAATAATCCTAACATCTAGTTTAAAATATTACATCATAAAATAAAACACAACACCAAAACATACATTGACCTAACTTAAAACTAGAATTTGTGGCTTAGTACTCTAATGTGTGTGCTAAGGTTTAGTTTAATGTGTCTTGACTAAGCTTGAAGTGTGTAATTACCTAAAGTTTAGAATTATTTATGTTAAACATTAAGAAAGATCTTACTTTCTGGAACAAATTGATTAATTTTAATTTACACTTTCTTATTTTATTTAATGTCTTACTCAACATCTAGTTATTATGAAAAGAGGAAAGAGGTTTGACCCCCTTCATCCCTACCATAAGTAGTTTTCTAAAAGCATATTATTATGAGTTTGGTTTCTTTAGTGAACCATCTATAAACATTTTATTAAACCTAAGTTTGGGCTAGTCTTAAGGAGTCTTATTCAAACATAAAAGGCATCTTAGGAATAATAATATTGAATCACTATTACATGAATAGCATTCTACTACTTCTTTCCATCTTTCATCACACTCTTCATCATGATAAATATATATATATATATATTTTTATTGTTATATATATATATATATATATATATATATATATATATATATATATATATATATTTATACATATATATATATATATATATATATATATATATTATTGTGCATGCTATGATGATGATAATTAACACATTAATTTGGTAGAAAAAGATTTCATTTCATAGCTAAGCATATGTAGACATGTATTAGAGATTTAAGCAGGTACGTGTCATTATTAAATTAGAGAAGTGAGATTATCTAAGACCTCCTTAGGGCTACTTAAAGCCCCATGTTCTCGGAATGTTCATACTATATACTTACTAACTTAAATACATGTAAACATATACACAAGTGTATAAATAAAAATCATGCAAAGGGTATATAAAAGTAAATTTTTTATTCATGTAAAATAAAGTTTTATCCCAAATTCAAGCATATGCAGACACATGAATGAAATTAAGCAAGTACATGTCATTGTTAAGCCAGGAAAGTGAGATTATTTAAGACCATCTTGGGGATACTTAAAGCCTCGTGTTCCCAGGATTTCCAGACTATATACTTTCCAACTCCAAACATATGTAAACATACACTTGAAACATGAAAATAAAGCAATCATTTACCATCTTTAAATTATAACTGAATGTAATCTTTTTTTTTAACATTTATAGCCAACATTAGCTTAAATTTTACATTATTAACTTAGAGTTTTGAAAGTAATTTAGAATTTATTAGTGATAATAGCCACACCAAATAACATTTATCCAACACATGCAACTTAAATGCAATCATATTCTTTTGGTTCTCTTTATTTTTGTTCTGAAAAATATGAACATGTAAGACAAAAGGCATGCACATTTATAATGATTGAAAAGAAATAATTAAATATTATCACATAACATATTCAATTACATTAAGCCATAAGGACAATCAAGCAAAATAAATATTTCTTAAGACTAACCAAAGTTCTTACAAGATTTGATTTTGATATTTAAGTTGTTAAAACATAAAGAGGAGAGATGATACTTAGTATTTATCCCATCCCATGTTAGTGATTTATATATTTAAAGAATATAATTAAATGGGTGTTATAAATTGATTAAGTTCAAGTCAATAAGCACATCAACTTAATTACTCTTTCTTAAACTTATTTAATTTAATTAACTACATAATTATGATCCTTCAATGATATGCTTTAGGAAAGTAAAGTTTTCAATGCACCTAAAGGAATCTAATGCAATTCGGCTCATGCTTAAGAGTTAATTGAATTAAAGAAGGAAATAATCCAAGTTAAATACTCATATGATTTTTTCATACCAATGGGTTAATTATAATTTCTTTAATAACCTTATGTTATTAAACACATAAAGAAAAATTAATAGATTATTTGTGGTGTTTATTTTTTTGGATGTGGGGTGGACACCACGCAGATCGTCAGGGGTACTTATTGAAGTGATCGGGTATGACATTGAGGTATGATGTACTATATCGAGAGATAGAAATATCACCCTACAATGGACCTAATCACCTAATAAGGACTCCTAAGACATGATGGGTCTTCGAATATACCAGAGATTTTTTTTCTACTTTACATGAAAAAATAAAGCAAGATTTATATTAAGCTGGGTTCTTAAGTTCTCTATGGAGGTAAGCCTCCATAGTTAATTACATTCTAGGAAAAGAGATTTCCTAAGAATACTCTCAATAAAATTAGACAAATATATCTCCAAAGATTTTAAGGTAAGACTATCAATAAATTGGCTATTTTGAAAAAATCAAGTGGGATTGTTCAAGGAGAAGAGTTATTTCTAGAATCCAAAGGGGGAAAAAAAAAAAGAAAATGCTCATGATACTAGGAATCCTAGTGAGCATTCCAATAAATCCTATGGTTTGGCTTTATATATTTAAAAGTGAAGAGATTTATTTTAATGAGTTGGAATTTTATTAAATTGTTAGGGCTTATAATCTACCAACACAAGATTGTGGGAATGCCTAATAGGTGATGATTTATGCTTGTAACCCAAAGAAAACTAGCAACCTCATATCCTAAATCTATGGAGCTTTAATACAAGTTAAAGAGTGACCTAAATCTAAGCAAAAGGAGACATAATGGTTTACTTCCATAAGAGAGAGTAAACTATTCAACTTCTTGACTTCCAATCATCTATAGTGGTTGCTAGCTAACACCTCCTATATTTTAAATCTATGTAAGTTGGTCTTATGAAATTGTAAGATAGTTGGGGTAGTTATTTAATTTGAAAGAGACTAAAGTCCTAAACACACTCCCTAAGAGACTAGAGCATGAGTGATATGAACATATGATTTAGTTTACTGCAAAATCTTTTCAAATTTTATTTCATTTTTACACATTCATTTAAACAAAGGCTTTGAGATTTCTTTATGTCTAAATGCATGATGAAATAAATTATTAGCTAAATCAAAAGAGAGAGTGTGAAGCTCTGTCATCAAGGGTTGCTCTCATGGGTTAAGTAATTCCTATTGGGTAAGGACAGAGGCCTCATTTTTAACAAGAGTGGTAAAAGATGCATGTATGATGTGAGACATACAACTAAGAGGTTGTTAAAAATTTTAATTATTTTGATGTGGTGTTTATTTTTAAATGTATATAGGGGGACACCACGTAGATTTGAAGAGGTACTTATTGAAGTGATCAGGTATGATATTGAGGTATGAAGTACTATCTTGAAAGATAGAGACATCACCCTTCAATGGACCTAATCACCTAATAATGACTCCTAAGGCATAACGGGTCTTCAAATATACCAAAGATTTTTCCCATGCTTTATATGGATGAATAAAGCAGGATTTATACTAAACCAGATTCTAAAGTTTCCTATGGGGGTAAGCCCCCATAGTTACTTACTTCCTAAAGAAGGTGAATTCCTTAAGAATACTCTCGATTGAAGTAGACAATTATTGTCTCCAAAGATTTCAAGGTTAAGACTATCAATAGATTGGTTATGTTGGAAAATCAACTAGGAAGGATCAAGGAGAAGACTTATTTTTGGAAGCCAAAGGGAATAGGTAGGGAATGCTCATTATACTAAGAAGCCTAGTGGGCATTTTAATCTATCATATGGTTGGGCTTTATAATTTTGAAAGTGAGGAGAATTATTTTTATTAGAGTTGAAATTTTATTAGATTACTAGGGCTTATAATCCACCAACATAAGGTTAGAGAAATGCCTAAGAGGTGAGGATTTGTTCTTGTAGCCCGAAGGAAGCATCCACCCAGGATCTTAAATCTAGGGAGATTTAAAAGAGCTAAAGCATGACGCAAAGATAGGCATAAGATTTACCTCCATAAGAGAGAGTAAACCATAGACTTATGACTACAGGTGGCATTTACACTTTAAATCTATGTAAGTAAGCCTTATGGAATTACAAGATTAGTTAGGATGTTATTTATTTAGAAAGAGACTAAAGTCCTTAAGACACTCCATGTATGTGACATCAATCAAGTACCTACAAGATGAAGTTGGCCACTTCCACGCAATTGAAGCTGAAATACATCGAACATCACTAAAATCAATCAAAATGACCTCCGATCAATGAACAGACTTCACCATCACGTTCAGAACATTAAAACTAATCAGAATATACATATTGCATAATTCGACGGTCGACTAATCAAGAAGGAAATCCATCGATGCATTGATACACATATCGAGGTCGAAAAGCCACAATGATGGCCAAATGACCTCCATTGGTGAAATTTATTGTGTCATTAGCATCAAAATATCAAAACCTATCAAATGAAACTATCTACGCTCAATTCAGACAACTCTGCATGAATGTTGAGCAATTGGAAGCGCAATGCATAATTTGAACTGTAATTGATATGATTCGGCGCTAACATAAACCAAATGACCTCCGATCACGAAATAAACTGCGTTGTTGCGTCTAGAACATTAGAATAACTTAAAATTAATATATATATTAATTATATAATTACATCATCATAAAAATTAAAATTAGGGTCTGATTTTATTCAAATAAATAAATTCTCCTATAAGACCTAACCCTAAGAGCATTCCTATTCACAGTCTATCCCATGCACCGCACAGTAATTCCTATCAGCCGAATGAGCCTCCTCCCTACTCTGAGCCAAATGCACGAGCTCCCTTCCCATTCTCCAACCATCTGAACAAACCCTTCTCTCCATCCATCTGTCCCTGTGGGAAGCGAAATGAATAGAAAACCCGAAGCTACCTTTCTACCTTACTATCGAACTAGCTGCTCCGTCCGTCTCATGTAGTAGCCAAGCCAAAGCCCTATCTCTAGTCACTCCAACTGACTCATCTCGACTGCAGCGTATATTTAGTGGAACTGGAAGGCACAAACAAACTGTTTGCTATGAAGGCAATGGACAAAGCAGTAATGATGAACCATAATAAGGTGCATCGAGCATGTATTGAGAGGGAGATTTACTCGTTACTAGACCATCCCTTTCCCCAACATTATATGCTTCTTTTTAGACAACAATACACGTTTGTTTGATAACATAATGTTGACAGACTTTGATCTATCATTTCTGACACATTGTGAATCTCAACTTGAACCCAGGATTAGGCTTCTGGAGAGCTTGGGTCTTTCTTACGAGGAATCCACTGAGATTTGCAGAAGATTTCCATCTATTTTCAGATACAATGTTGAGAATAATATGAGGCCTAAGTTTGAGTATCTTTTGTATGAAATGGGATCGTGGAGGATGTTAAGAGTTTTCCATAGTACTTTAGATTTTGCTTAAATAAGAGGATAACGCCTAGACATTTGCATCTCAAGCACAGGAATATCAGGCATTCGATGAAATGATGTTGATGCTGATGGACAGAAAGTTATATAACAAGTGGAAATAGAGACTATTTGAATAATTGGGAGCTGCTTGATGTTGAAGGATTGAGCCCATAGTCACTGGTTCATCCACTATACTCTTGGCTAATGTCATTGCATCTAAATGCAACTCTTCTGAACTAGTTTATGTTAGAGGCATAAAATCCAAAATCATATTTTGAACTAGAACTGAAGAGCATACTTTGGCCAGGCTTCACCCCCTCATTCAAATCATCAAGGGATGAATCACCTTCCAGTGCTCAGGCAATTTGCAGGTATTGAAGCCTCTGCATGCTTTCTTAAGCATGGTGGATTTGAAAGACCTCTTAAGCCATGGTGTTGTAAGACACCTACCATGCACGCTTTCCATAAGCATGGTGGGAAGGCTCTAGCACACTCGATGCAGCCCCCTACACGGAGATGACGCTGAGCGGTTGCTAAATTTTATTCTAAATATCTGTAAATATGTCTGCTTTGTATATTAAATTCTTGTACCTACTACTTTAATACAATTATACATATTTGCTAGATATAAGTACTCATGCATATTGCTTCAGCATGTCAAAGAAATCATAATGGTTTTCATATAGTTTGAAGGTCTATGCGATGCTTTTCATAAGCACGGTAGATGCAAAAAAAATCACTTGGCCACGATGTCACAAGATACCTACCATGCACACATTCCATAAGCATAGTGGGAAAGCCTCAGTACTCCTAAAGCAGCCCCATATAAGGGGATGACACCGGGAGGTTGCCGAATTTTATTCCAAACATAGATATTGAAGGCCTATGCATACTTTCTTAAGCGTGGTGGGTTTAGAAGATTCTCCAAGCCCCAGTGTTGCAAGACACTGACTATGCATGCTTTTTTAAGCATGGTAGAAAGGCTCTAGCACTCTCGAAGCAACCCCCTATGTGGGGATGATGCGAGAAGGCTGTCAAAATTTCATCAAAATAGAGATTAATAATTAATGAAAATGAAATAGTGAAAGAATAATATTTGAATCTTAAATGAGTAATAAGATCAATAATCAAACTAAGTACAATGTACTAAGCTACTGAGATAAATTGAGCTTACAATCATATGACTAACAATGGTCTACAATAAATTAGATTTTTATCCAACATAAGAAAAATAATTGAATGAATAAGAAACACATTGTGTTGTAAAATATTCAAATGATTTCAAGTTGGATATGAATGAAACATACAGCTCATGTCATCAATTGTAACACCTCATTAATTAAGGCTTCAATTGAATGTTTAAACTGAATGTGTTAATTAAGGTGTTAATTAAGGCTTCAATTGAACTCTTGCACACATTATAAAGCATGATTAAAACTCAAATTCAACACCTTAAAATTATGCAAGCAATCTAAAATTATACCCGCATGGGCCCCGACACTACACTGAATGCTTAAACTTAAGGATGCTGCACGGGTTCCTTCCCGGTTGGGTCTTAGGACTGGGTCTAGGTTAAAAAAACCTAAAAATTTAATGATGTTATTATAATATTTTCAACTAAATGAAATGTCTGAGAAGCTAATTCTATCATATGATAGTAGATTTGATTCTCTATTATTAAATTAACAGAGTCGATAAGATCCAAAATAATAAATTAAAAGATCAAGAAAACTTATATACCCCAATGATAGCCATGTTGACTGAATATTTTAACCGGAGGGGTTTTCATAATAATGAAAAAAATCTATTCAAATTGTAATGTTAAATCATTTTATATTAAAATTAAAATCAATTATAAAATGATCAAATATTTAATATATATATATATACATATATATATATATATAATATATAATTAATTATTTAAATTTAAAGTAAAATCCATCCACTCATCCGCAACGTTTATCGAGGGTGATAGATTAAGAAAACTTTTGCTCACAAAGAGTTAATGTCAGATCAAATACATAAATATTTTCACACTCAAATAATCTTAACCCCGGCAAGGACGTGGCCTGTGTCCTCTGTCCGTGTGATTTTGCCACAAAATGGCACCACATAAATGGTGGTTACGACCAGAGCCCTCTGACCGAGTGGCTTATCGCGAAATGACATTACTAAATTATGGTCACGGCCGCAGCCCGTATGTTCCCCAATGGTTTTTCTCTTTGAACTGTGAATTATAGAATGTGCTTGATTGAGCAAAAGCCCTAGATTAGCTAAGGTGGACTCAAGCTTATCTCCTTAAATAAACACCACATCAATTTACAAGGATTACTTGCATGATGTAACCCATGGTTGCTAACAAGGAATTTTTAGTCAAGTTGGGTTGACTACCTGCTCTAACTATGTAGACTAGGGACTATGACTGTCCGGGATGATGGAACCATGGGATCTAGATTGGGCGCATCATCATTCCATCAAACATAAGCTTTAAATTAAAATAATAAATCTAATAAATTTTAAACTCCACTCACTGCTATTATATACTCGTTATTTAATGATTCATCTACTAGCCTTAATCAAAAGTGCTCTCTCAGTATTGAGATGAGTAATTAACTATAGGTGCTTGTGCCTATTAGAAACCTGGAACTAGAACTAAAGTCCTCACAAAATGAGGGCAAAATCTCTAGGTAGTGTCTTATCTACTATTCCATCTACCTTCTAAAAATTTCACCAACATTAAATCATACTCTCTTCATTGAGAGGTCGGTGGTAAATTTTGGAGCCCACAGATTTTTAGCGACTCGGCTTGGGACAGGTTTCTCTTTCCATCTTTTGATAGTCAAATTTAAGCTATAGTAGTAGTGGAGCATGATAAAAATTAAAATTTAAAATCAATTATCAATGAAGTTAAATTTAAATCAATCATATTCTTATGACTAATCTATTTATTTTATATATCGATGGATCTTCAGAACACCGTTTATCATGCAGCTTGGTCACATAGCCAATATCTGTCTGGCTAATTGCAATCAATACTGGGGATGTTGGAGCTACTATTCAATTTGATAGTGTAGACTTCTAGGCCAATATCTGTTGGGAGTGGCTTCCATCTAACTCCTCCTATTCTTTAAATCCATATAGGCAAGTCTTATGGAATTGTAAGATTAGTTAGGATGATGTTTAGACTAAAAGTTTTATATGACTTAGTTTAATGAAAAATATTTTCAAATTTTATTTGATTTTTTGACTCTTCATTTTGACAAAGGCTATAGAATTTCTTATGCCTAAATGTATGATAAAAATGGATTATAGGATAGATCAGCCGAAAAGATGTGTTTTTCATAACAACGGAGACCTTCAAAGGTCAAGCCTTCCCCTATCGTGCAAGGATGGAAACCCTCTCTTAGCAGGAGTGAAACAATATACATGCATGATGTGAGACATACAACATTCAGCAAAGGGGTTGCTAAATATTTTAATTATTTTGATTATGTCCTAGGCTTTATGGTGAGGTTATGAATTATTTAAAACTTTAGTTATGAGTTGTAGTTGGGTAAAATATTTATTTTTCCCTAAGAGCCTAATCGCATCCAGACCACACATTAAAGCAACAAACCTAAAGAAAATAGGAAAAAAAACATATTTTTTCTATCGTGCAAGTTAAAAAAACATCAAATAATTTTATAACTAACACAAAAGGATAACAGGTCGGTGCTGTCGGGTGCCTAGGTACAACCCAAATAGGAAAAGGATGGGTAGCCGAGCTCTACACTTATACAACATGGAATATAAAATAATAATTACAACTCACAAATAAATGAGTGTTATGGGGGATCTTCAAGTCTTCATTTTTCATGTATTTTCTCCTTTAATTTGGTAGGCTTCAAGGCATCAAATGGCACCCCAGGACTAAGCCTTCTGGCCAATGCTCATCCTCAACCCCCATAGCATTAATCCTAATTTCTAATGCAAAATTACATTCAAAATAGGAAAAGTAAATCTAACTACACCTACAAAAAAAATATTATCTAAACATACATACATTCCCAAGTAGTTATATTTATATTTAGGCTTAGCACCCTGCACATGGGCAACCAAGCCCACCTGTCCTAATTTGGATTATGCTTAGGGTTTTCAAGCTACTTGCAAAAGAGAGCATTTATATTTATTTTGGCAAGAGCGATCCCTGAGAAAACATGATTAATATCGACTGTCAGTCTACAAAATATACACCCTAACATCCAGTCTACAATAATATATCATAAAACAAAATATGCATCATACTATACACCGTTCTAACATAAAGCTAGAAGTGATAACTTAGTTCTAATGTGTGTCTTAATGCTTGTGTGGTATGTCTTAACTAAGCATTAGTGTTATGATTTTCTAGGTATGAAAGACTTTCGTTTAATATAAAGGATTGATTTCACTTAAAGTTATTTAATTGATTTGAGAATTTTAATGTATATTTTTCTTTTATTTCATATAATTACACGTAGCAACTAAGTGTTATAAAGAGAAGAAAGAGGATTTCCCTCTTTCATTCCTATCTGAAGTCACTTTCTAAAGCATATTTATTTGGTCTAGTTCTCTTTAGTGAATGATTTATTAAGTAATTTAATTAATCTTAAGTTTAGGTTCACTTTAAGTAATTTCATTTAATATGTAAGGCATCTTAAGATTAATTGAATTGAATTACTAACATTTGACACATATCAAATCATTCCTTTCCATCATGAATATCATGCATATGATATAATCCTAAGCATATCTTTACATGTAACACACTTAAATGATGAATGTATGTGTATGTGGAATGTGATATTCTTTCATGTGATTGAATTATTTAATCATATTAGCTTAAAGCTCTATCTAAATTCTTATACAAAAATACATAGGGATGAAATTAAACAGGTACGTGTCATTGTTAACTAGGGAAGTGAGGTAATCAAATGACCTCCATGGGGCTAGCTAACGCCTCATATTCTCAGGATGTCCAAACTATATACCCATTACAATCAATCATATATAAATTTGTATGTAAGAATATAAGAAAGCAAACTCCAAGTTACATGATTAATTAACTCAATGATTAGTCAATTATGAATGCATGTATTTTTAGATAGCAAAGAGGATTATCATCTTCTATTCAAATATGCACAAATATGTATAAAAGACATAAACAAGTATATGCCTTTGTTAAACCAGGGAAGTGAGGTAATCAAATAAGATCCTTGGGGATACTTAAAGCCTCATATTTCCGAGATGTCCAGACTATATACCCATTTTTTTTGAATACATACACATGTATTTATAATTAAGAAGATGAAAATCATGCAAAGATTGTATTTTCTTTAATGGAATTATTTAGTTATATGACTTAAAGCTCTATCTATTAAAGATACATGTTGACCTCACTTTAGAGTGAGCCCTAAACTTCCTTATCATAGATCTAGGACTCTTATAAACACTAAGATTTCCTTAGTCTTAAGACACTTCTAGTGATTAGGTGAACACTTAACCTAACCTTAGGGACCTAGAAGAGTTACCATAGGAATAGGTTATGCCTTAGGGATTTAGGAGGACTTGCCTACCATATAGCCCAAACCCAATCCTTGCTTCCTTCTTTCAAACCAAACCTCAAATCCAATCTCAGATCAAATTCCAAAATCAAATCCAACTATCCAATGATTAAAACCCATGATTAAATCAATTCCAAAATCCCTTCCCAAGCCCTTTTATCTTATTGAGTTAGCCTTAACCAAATCCAAATCAACCCCAATCTAATAGATTTTCTCAATTATCAAATTCAATTTCAAATCAAATTCCAAATCAAAAAATCAATTTTAAACTCCAAATGATTGAAACCTATGATTAACTTCCAATCTTTTAAGCCATATGAACCACCTTCATATGCTTAGTCAAAACTCCTTCAAACCAACTCAAACTTGATTGATTTCTTTATAAATCAATCATTCCTTCATTTATGTTCACAAATATAAATGAAATCTAAATTTAAACCTTTTAAATCAAATCAAAATAAATCAAACCAATTCAAAATGTAAGTTAGCCCTTTTTGATATACATCCCTTAATTTGGTCAAATTTACTTCCAAATCACTCCAAACTCAAGTGATTTTTTCTTAACCCATTTATATCTTCATTTATATTCATAAATATAAATGAAATATAAATCCAAATATCCAAACCAAATCCTAATCAAATCAAATTCTCAATTTTAGCCCTTTTAGCCAAATTCTTGAACTTGGCTAAATGATACCCAAACCAATTCAAAACTCATGGATTCCTTCATGATTCAATCATTCCTACAATTATTGACCCAAGTATAAACATAAACCAAAATTGCCAAACCAAACCCAAGTCAACCCAAGTCAACCTAAGTCAAGTCCATGTTGACCCTTTTGGCTTGAAATTGTCATATGAATCAAAACCCATTTGGCTCCAAACCACATGCAATTGGATTTATATTTCAATCTTACGCTCATATGTGAGTTCAACTAAACTTGAATCAAACCTTGATCAATCCAATTGACCCATTTAGGCTCACTTGACTCAAAGCGACCTAAAGAACCTTTTTGAGCCAAGTTCTAATCCAACCCAAATTGGATTGAACTAAGCCCATCAAAATCTCAATCATGATCAACAATCATCATGGGGTGATCAATCACCTTGTCAAACCTAGCCTTTGACCAAGTCAACATTTAGCTTAAATGAAACCCAAACTAGCAAAAATATGACATATGCCAAATTGATTGAAATCATTGACTCAAACCAACCCATAATCAATGATTGAACATGACCAAGCCATCAATTGAGCTAAACTAAGTCTAATTAGCCACTTGACCTAAGTTGACCCAAATTGGCCTAAATACCAAAAATGAGTCAAATCATGATTTAATCTAAATTGATTGTAACCAATGGCTCAGGTTCATTCTAAATTACTTGTTAAACTTGACAAAAGCTATGATTGAACCCAAGTTGACCAGTTGGTCAACTTGACCCAACCTAGCCCAAATAGACCTAATGGGTCAAATTCACCAAAATATAAATTAATTCTAAATTAAATTAAACCAAAGCCTACAATCATTTTCAATCAACTAATTGAACTTAACTCAACACCTAACCCAACCTAATTTAGTCAATTTGGTCAAATTGATCAACTTGATCCTTTTGAATCCAAATGAGTCAAATTCAAACATAGACCAAACCAATCCAAACTAATTGAACCAAAGCATCTCAAATCATCATATGAACCTAACCCAAGCCTTGGTTTGACCCAAATTGACCAATTGGACAACCCAACATAGCCTAATGCAAATGACACCCATTTGACAAAATGACACCCGTTTGTCCAAATGAAGCCAAATCCCTCCAAATTGACTTATGGGACCTTAGTACTTAGCCAAACCAGGCCCAAACATGACCCAATTTATTTTCAAATTAGCCTAAAAGCCAAGTGGACCCCACCAAGGGAATTAGCCATCAAACCATAGGATTCAAACCTTAAAACCATTCGATCCAAGCCAAAGTCAACTACCCATCCCCCATGGCAGCTCATTATCACTCCATGGAACCTTCTTCTGACCCACCTAGCTAATCTAACTCATCCTAGTTCGGTCAAGGACCCATGGGAGGTGAGTTGACTCACCTCCAACCCAAATCGAGCACTCATTGGATCAAGACCATGGCATCCTTGCACATTGGGTCCATGGTAGCTCCCCATCACTTCTCCCATCTCTGGCGTGCGGCTTGACCTTGATGGAGACAACTCCGGTGGTTAGATGATGGCAAGCCAGTGCAAAATGTGTGCACAAACCATCCATCAATGATGGGAAATTGAGGGGTATACCCCTCAATTCAAACATGAATTCACAGGCACTTGCATCGTGAGCCCTCCTAACCCATTTCTGAAACCCCTCAGAGCAATTTCATGGATCCCCAAGCCCTCTATATTTGGCATTTTCTCTCCTCTGAGCAAGGCCAAAATAGGGCATCCCAATCGAGCAATGCTCTCCCATTTTGATGTCAAATCAAAATTCCTCTTAGCCACACCATCACCACACTTCGTCGAGCATGACCAAACCAAGTCCCAAGCTCCCAAGTGGTCAGAAGTGTGAGTTTGATCGAAGCTAAAGCCTTCACATGCGAGGATTGGTCAACCAAGCCTCCCACACCAAATCAAGCTTAAAGCTCCTCAATAGGGCCTTACCTCAGTTAGGCAAAGCTACCTCTATCATTTCACAGCTGGACTTTAGCTCCACTGAGGTAATTCTTCAAAACCGTAGCTATAGGAAAACGTGGGTTGGTCCTTTTTATACAGAATTTAAATCTCATGTAAAATTGACCATTGGATGTGCGTATCTCCATTTTCCAAAGGTGTGGAAGAATTTGGAGACAATCCGAGCTCGGGTGTGCTCAAAACGAATGAGGGAAGATGGACAACATTCGTCTTCCAACATTTGCGGATGAGATAGATCATGAATCATCCATCCCACGTGATTGAGATGGATGGCTCTGATTAAATCCTGCGGTAGAGCCTCTGATTATTTTCCTAAACTATGGATCGAATCATGGTCATCTGATCTTAGATCAGACGGCCCACAGAGAAATCCCGCCCACCGCCGGCTAAGTCAGCGTGCGGATGTGACTACTCAAATAATCAATCCCATTGTGCCACATGGAAAGCATGCCTCGTCAGTGCGTCACGTCGGCAACCATGTGGCCCGACAGGATTAAGGTTTTAATTAGGGATAATTAATTAGTTTTTAATCCTAAAACTTCCTAAAATCATAACTAAATATAGAAAATTAAAAAAAACAAACTTAGACTCATTTTGAAGATATTTTAGAGTGCAATCTAGGAAAATTATATTAATTGATTTTGATCAATGACTTTAGCTTAGTTAAAGTTTTTCAAAATCTAATTAGCTTAATTACACTTTAATTAAATGCTCAATTAATCCTAAATTTTTTGCGGATGTTTAGGGGGATGACCTCTACCTCCCCTATTTTTCTGAGATTTTATTGATTGTTCAATAAGGGGGAATCACTTGACCAAGCCCTAATCACTTTCTTAATCTAATTAATTATAATTAATGAATGAATAGTAACTTAATTAATCATTTAAGCATGGCCACCTCTGTTGAACAGTAAGATCACTTAGAGAATGTAATTGGCGATACTTTCCTTAATCCATTTCCTAAGTTTTCTTTACTTTTAAAAATCAAATTAATTAATGATTAATGAAATGATTAATTGATTAATTAAGTGACTAATCTTAAAAATGAGAAATTAGAATTTAATTGAATGCTTAAATGATTTAGTAATTAGGATTAGGGCCTTACCCTTGATCTTCTCCCCTAAGTTAATTTTATCATTCAAATCAAAACATAACCAAAATGTTTAATCAATTAATTAAAGGATTAATGAAATTAAAAATTAAAAAATCAACTCATGCACACTTAAGTAACCCTTAATTGATTTTGGGTAGCTCTTTGGGTGTTCAATAACCTAAGGTCAAAGATAATGAAATTATGGTTGGCTCACATATGTGAGAAAATCATAAAAGTATTTAAGTGAAATCCCTCAAGTTTAATTAACTATTAATCATAAGCCAATTGCATTAAGCCCCTTTCATTTATTAGGAGCATTGTAAATTTACATTTCATGTGATTTCATATCATATTGGCTTATTATTAATTAGTTATTTAACTTAAGGTGATATAGATAAGGGTTAATTAATTCGCTTAATCCATACCTTAACCTAATCAAAATATAAAATCAACTTAAATATTCTTCATTGAACCAAAGTAATTCACACATGGGGAAATGGGTTAGGACTGACAAATCTCTCTCATATTTCCTAAATCAAATCAAACTCAAATTTAAAAATATCTTTAAAGAATTTGGCTCATTTCAAATAGTCTTATTTAATTTGATTGTCCTTAGGAATTAATTGGGATGAATGAAATCATGTGTTTACATTCCTTTATTTCTTTCCAATCATGCTAAATATTGCTTGCCATATGAATTCATGCATTCATTCCTTCTAAAATTAATTAAATGAAATATTTTCTTATATGCCAAATTGCAAGTGTTGAATTAAATCAAATATGAATGGCTATTATCACTATTAAATCAAAAACTATTTTCAAAACCTATAAATCAATTATTAAAAATGAAGTGATGCTAATTATAAATATTTATAAGCTTGCATGTGATGATAGTATAAGATGTGTAATATGAAGTTCTCTTTTCCTATCTTAACATGGATTCACATAAGATTTATAAGTGTATAGTTTATTTGAAAAGAATATAACACTTGTTTAAATCTATTCCTATGCTCTTTCATGTTAAGACTTAGGAAGCATTTCATTTCACATATATAAATCACATAATCAAATAAAACATAATTTCTTACATGATTTCCTATTCATGTGGTTCTTTTTATACATTCATATGTATTTGAAAAAAGTGGTATATTAGTCTAGACAGCTCAAGGATGCGAGGCTTTAAGTAGCCCTAAGTAGGTCTTGTACCTTATGCCCCTGGTGTAAAAAATAATGGCGTCGTACTCACTAAAACTCTTATATATATTCATGTGTGATGTGGATAATAAATAAAGAATCATAATTTAAAAGAATCAAATATCACCTTTTGCATGGATTTTTTATCCTTATGTCATTCATACATCTACATGTATCTAAGAAAAGTGATATATTAGTCTGGACATCCCAGGGCTGTGAGGCTTTAAGTACCCCTAAGTAGGTTTTGTACCTTACACCCCTGGTGTAAAAAATAATGGTGTCATACTCACTTAAAAATTTTATACATGTAAATGTGTGTTTATCTAGTGGATGAAAAGTTCCTCTTTTCTGCATAATGAAAATAAGCATTCATAATTCAATCAAAAAAATGAAACATTTAAAAATCCAAATACACTTCTTTGCATTCAGCATTAAAGTATGCTAAAATTTACATTGCATGTATAGGTATGCTTAGGATTTATTCATATGCATGATATACATGGTGGAAAGAAATGAATGAATGTGTGTTATGTGATAGTGATCCATTTCAATTAATCTTAAGATGCCTTCCTCATTGAATTGGGCTATTTAGAGTGAATATAAACTTAGGGTTAATTAAAACATAATAAATCATTCACTAAAGGAAATTCATTAATTGACTTACCTTAGAAATGACTTAAGGTAGGGATGAAAGAGAGATCTCCTCTCTTTTTTCTCTTTATAACACTTAGTTGCTAAGTATAGGTCATATGAAAAAAAAATACTAAATAAAATCTTCAAATCAATTAAACCACTTAAAGAGAAATCAACCCTTTATGAATTAAATCCCTCACACTTAGCAAATCATAACTCTAAAGCCTAGTTAGGACATACCACATAAGCCTTAACACATGCACATTAGATTAAGTCATCATTTCTAGCTTTATGTTAAGGCGGTGCATGGTTTGATGAATGTTTACCTTTGTGATGTATTATTTTAGTATGAATGTTAGGGTGTATGTTCGTAGTTTGGATGCTAGGCCGATATTAGCCTAATCATGCTTTCTACAAGGGGTTGTGCTTAAGGGACGCTGTAATAAAAATATAAATGCTCTTTGTCGTGCAAGTTGCTTATACCCCTAAACAAATCCCAAGTTAGGACAGGTGGGCTTGGTTACCCATGTGTGGGGTGCTAAGTCAAAATTATTCATATAACTATTTGAGTTGTATGGCGTGTTTTAGCTAATTTTTATTTTGTAGATGTAGCTAGATTTACTTTTCTTCTCTTTTAATGTAGTTTTGCATTAGGATTAGGATAAGTGTTATGTGGATTAAGGGTGAGCATTGGTTATAAGACCATGTCTTATGTACCATGTGATACCTTTAGAGCAAGCTACATCCCAATCAAGCCAAAAGAAAAAAAGAAATTATGCAAATCAAGATGAAGAAATGAAAGATGAAGAGTGAAGAATGGAGGATGAAGAATGAAGACCCCCATAACACTTATCATGTTATAATTGTAATTATTCTTTCATTACACTTGGATGTATAAGGGCATAGCTCAGCTATCCATATTTCTTTTTAGGTTGTACTATGGTACCTGACGACACTGGCCTCTTATTCTTTTGTGATAACTTTATAAAATTGCGTGATGTTTTATTTAGCTTGTGCATTAGAAATAGCAAGCCCTTTTCATAATTTCTTTATGATTGGTGATTGTTGTGTGGTCTGAATCCGCCATGGCTCTTTGGATAAAAATAAATTTTCTACCCCACTAACAACTCATAACTAAAATTTTAAAATAACTCACAACCTCATACAAAACCCTAGGAATTAAATCAAGATAACAAAATATTTAGCAACCCCTTAGCTGGATGATTGAATGTATAATATCATGCATATCATATTCTTCCACTCTTGCTAAGAGAGGGCTTCCATCTATGCGAGATAATAAAGGCTTAACCTGTAAGAGCCTTTGATGGAAAGACACCTCTTTCTCTTTTGATTTGACCCATAACCAATTTTCCATGCATTTAGGCATACAAAAGCCTATAGCCTGTGTCAAAATAAAAAGTTCAAAAATAAAATAAAACTTGATAAAATTTGTATTTGATTAAGTCATTGCTCATGCCCTTCATGATCTAGTCTCTTAGGGAGTGAGTTTAAGGACTTTGTTTCCTCTTCTAAATAAATAATAGCCTAACCGTCTTGCAAAGGACATGACTTGCCTACATGGATTTAAAGCGTAGAAGGAGTTAGGTCGCTACCACACCAGATGATAATAAGTCCAACAGTCGAGTGGTTTACTCTCTCTTATGGAGGTAAAGCATATACCTACCTTCACCTTAGATTTAGGTTGTGCTTTGGCCCTCACCAAAGCTCCCTAGATTTAGGATCTGAGGTTGTTGTTTCCCTTTATGAGCTACAAGCATAAATCCTCACCTCTTAGGCATTTCCATAATCTTTTATTGTGGAACTATAAGCCCTAGATTTCTAATAAAATTTCAACTCAAACAAATAAATCTCCTCAATTTTAAATACATAAAGCCCAACCATAGGATATATTGGAGAACTCACTAGGCTTCCTAGTATCATAAGCACTCCTAACTCATCTCCTTTGGTTTCGATAAGAACTCTCCCCCTTTTGATCTCTCTCACTTGATTTTCAAAAATACAACCAATTTATTGATAGTCTATCTTTAAAATCTTTGGTAAAAGCAATCTCCTACTTTAATTAGAGTATTATTAAGGGATTTACATTCCTTAGGATGTAATTAATTATAGGGCATTGCCTCCATAGGAAACTTAATGAACCCAATTTAAATAAATCTTGTTTTACTTTTCCATATTAAGTAGGGGAAAATTTTTTGGTATATTCAAAGACCCATCATGCTTTAGGAGTCCTTATTAGGTGATTAGGTCCATTATAGGATAGTGGCTTCTATCTCTCAGATAGTACACTATTCCTTAATTTCATACCTGATCACCTTAATAAGTACATTTGCGGATCTGCGTTGTGTCCCCTTACATATACACACAAAATCAAAAATAAACACCACATATTTTTCTGATGACTCTGTTGGGGATGGTTCCTCTCTCCATATCTGGTAGACGATTGTTATCTCCAAGCATCGATAGTGGACTTGCATTTCATGTGAGTTCAAGACTATCTTTCTTTTTGTTGGCACTTAGCTTATTTCATTCTCAAGCAAAGTTAGCCAACATCCTTTAGGTTTTAGGATCTCACTCCTTGTAGGTATTGAAACCCTTGTTGGGTTCCCCAATAGGTGAGAACATAATTTATCAACAAAGAGGGAGATAATAAAATTTAGAACCTCCTCACCACTAGCTTGGTGAGGCGATGTTCATCATAAAATTTAATGAAAATAATTTCTTTCACAAATTGACATTTTCCAAAATCACCTTTCACAAAATCACAAAATCAAAACTCCTTCATTTAACAATCCTTATGATTGCTACATGGATGTTCTTTTCAAAAGCACACTCTTAAAAAATAATCATGTCATAATTGATTCCCACTTAACATATTCAAATTTGTTAAGTGAGAATCTCTATAAACATAAAATTTGACCTTCACTTAACAATTTCAATTTGTTAAGTGGGGATCTCATTTTCAAAACATAAAATTTGACCTTCACTTAACAATTTCAATTTGTTAAGTGGGGGTCTTATTTTCAGAACATAAAATTTGACCTTCACTTAACGATTTGAATTTGTTAAGTGCAGGACCCATTTTCGAAACATAGAATTTAACCTTCACTTAACAATTTCAATTTGTTAAGTGGGAGTCTCATGTTAAAAAAAAAACATAAATTTGACCTTCACTTAACAATTCTAATTTGTTAAGTGGGGATCTTATTTAAAAAAAGAACATAACAAATATATTTAGGCTTTCACTTAGCATATCCAATTTGCTAAGTGAGATTCTCACTTTTTAAAGCATACATTTGGTTCAACTTAAACACATCAAATTTCTTAAGTAAGAACCACATAATCATGTCATATTGGATTATCACTTAACATACCAAATTTGTTAAGTGAGAATCCCATTATCAAGTCATATCATACTTTGATTTCCACTTAACACACCAATTTATTTAAGTGAGAATCTCATTTTCAAAAACATATCAAATTTAGGTTTTCACTTAGCATATCCAATTTGCTAAGTGGGAGTCTCACTTTTAAAGCATGTATTTGGTTCTACTTAAACATATCAAACTTCTTAAGTAAGAATCACATAATCATGCCACATTAGATTCTCACTTAACATACCAAATTATTTAAGTGAGAATCCCATTCTCAAGTCATATCATACTTTGATTTCCACTTAACACACCAAAGTGTTAAGTGACAATCCCATTTTTAAAAAACAAAAAAAATATATATAAACACATTTAGGCTTTCACTTAACAGACCAAATTTGTTAAGTGAATGTCTCTTTTCAACACACACTTGATCCTTATTTAACATACCAAATTTGTTAAGTAATGATCCATTTTTTCATGTCAAACATATTTCAGCGTTCACTTAACATAACCAAATTTGTTAAGTGAGAGTCTCATTTTCAAAGATAAAAAATAAACATATCTCAAATATATTTGGAGCTTTTATTAACATAGCCAAATTTGTTAAGTAGGATTTCCATCTTCAAATAAAAATAAATTTATCTCACAGTCACATTTGACTTTCACTTAACATATCAAATTTGTTAAGTGAAAGTCTCATCTTCAAGCACAAATCAAACACATGTGACCTCTACTTAACATACCAAATTTGTTAAGTAAGAAGCCCCATTTTTCAAATCAAAATATCACCCAATCAAATCTTCACAAGCAAAAAATATATTTCATACACACAATCACAACCTCTTCTTAGCATACCCAAATTTGCTAAGTAGTGGAAATTTCAAACTATCCATATTTTCAAACAAGAAACATAAAATGCAAACAATCTCCAAAGAAAGAAATCTCTCCTCAAATTTTTGAACCCTACCCAACATACCTAAATTGGTTGAGTATGGGTTCTAAAATAAAAAAATCAAATGGCAAAAGTCTCTCCTCCAAACATCCAAATCTCTCCAACGAACCCCACTTAACATATTTGAATTGTTGAGTGTGGGTTCGAAATTCCAAACTTTTATTACTTATGTGGAACAAATATCAAGATAGAAATTTGATACAAGTTATATCTCAATAAATGCTGACATATAGCTCGAAGCGGTCTAGTCATTTGATTAGCATGGCCTCAGTTTGTTTTAACCTTTTTATTCGGGATAGATTTGTCCCTGGATAAGGCTAGCCTCCCTCAGACTGACTCCACTCATCTAGTGTTCTTTGGTGAGATTTGAGGGAGCTGCACATTGTGAGGAGGCGACCCTCACTGTAGCCGGATGAGGTGGGGGCCAGTCATTTCATTGGCCACGAGTCTCCTTCCTAAAGGGTTGAGGTTCCACCTGAGTCTTCCACTCGGTTTGCTCCCATTTACCACTTGGTGCGTGCAGCATCTCTGATGGTCTCTTCTAAGGGGAAGGCTATCTTGGCTTCAGCGATACCCTCCCTACCTTCGATGTAGGATCTAGCTCTCACACTAATTTATTGAGCACGCCCACATAGTGATGTAGCAATAGATACCCCAGTCAGAGATGGATGCCATCCAACATTGCGAGGAAGGTTCCCCAGGTTTCCCCATTACTAGCAACTAGTTCCACCCCTCTCGGCATCAAATGGAGGGAGGACTATTAGGATAGTGCATTGCCTCCACCTCTACATACCCATGAGGCTAGGAGGGGGGAAGTCATATGTCTACATGGTATTCTTGGCGGTAGGTACCTGAGACGTTGAGTCGGTACATTATTTGACATGAGGTCTATCATCCTCAGGAGTGTTACCAGGTACATTCACAGTGATAGAGCATCAAAGGCCCGGGTAGAAGTTCAGTCAGGGAGCAGGGAGTGACGGAGGTTTACCAGAAAGTTAACGACCTTTACTCTAGTTGATTTTTCCAATCATTGGGCCATAGACAAAATAGCATAAATAACACCGGTCATGGGGAAAATCCCAATAAGGGTTATGCCGGTGTTGTCTCCACCACATCCACTCCTGCCACCATCACTAGTTCAGTCCCACCATCCATCCTACAAAGGCACATAAGATATATCAGGTGAAGAAATCCCTTGGTGATCACCAAAGGATCCCTTCTACTCCACTAACTAAGGTGAGGATGAGTTCCCCTACTGACCTACTTTATTCTTGGTGAAGAAGGTAGCACCCATGTCATGTGCACCACCACCACCACCACCATTAAAACTAGTGCCAGTAGCAACTATAGAGGGAGAAGGGGATAGTTCTGTAGTCCTCATGGTAGTGAATCTTCCTAGGGATACTACTACACCCATGAGCAGCCACGAGCACATCTCTTCTAGCAGTCATCACCCTCTAGAGCTAACACTCTAGTGATAGGTAGTGTTAGGTGCTTCTATGTCAGTGAGCATAGCCCCTCCACCAGTCAGCAGCGCATATTCATACCAACATGATTAGATCATTCCCTAGATGAGATCTTAGCACATTACTTCACAGAAAAGAGAGAGCTTCTAGGGAGTCAGTTATTGAGGGGGGAAAGGTCAACTTTGATTCAGATGAGGATAATCTCCTTGAAGATTCGGTCAAAGTCCATATGGTCGATACTAGGGGTCCCTCCATAGAGACCAACATAGTCAGGAAGGTATTATAGTTGAAGAAGATGATGCTATCCATTCAACTCAACACCTCCTCCAATAGCTTAGATAGAATGATGATCATATTGATCAAATGGGGAAGAAGATTGAAGAGTTGATGGAAGCTGTGATAGCATTATAGAATTCAGCTCCAATTTCACATCCTTCTCCTATAGTGGCCAAAAAAATAGAGTTGGCACACACTCTAAATCATTCTAAATGCATTCTTGTAAGAAAAGATAGGGGTTGCTTGCATAGGAAGGAGATGGATAGCATCTCCATGCATGAAAAAGACGTTAAACATATGGTGGAGCAACATGTGAGGGATGATTGGAGCAAGCCCAAGGTGGCTCATCTATTCCAAAGGGTAGACCTTACATAGAGGAATTTGATGGTGTCCAACACCCTAAGGGATTTGTGCCTCCACCTTTAAGATTTTTGATGGCAATGGAAACCCCCAGCAGCATATAGAATATTTCAGAGTCGGATGTTGCAATGCAGGTGGTAGCGATGCACTCTTGTTTTTCCTCTTCGTTAGTAGCATGATAGGAATCACATTCCATTGGTACACTAAACTACCCAATGGTTCAGTGAAGACATTTGCTTAGTTGGAGCAGCTCTTTACTAAGAGAATTGTTGGATCTCAGCAAAGGGTAACTGTGGGCAATCTCGTTGTAGCACCACAACACCCCGGTGAGTCCCTTATTGATTACATTCTTAGATGGAAAATTTTAAGAATGAAATATGAACTAAAGCTATTTGAATAGCATGCCATTGAATTCTACTCAAGAATATTCATGGCCCGGTCACCTTCATGCTTAAAGGTTTCACCATTAAGATATTTGAGAAATTAATCAACTCAGTGGCTAGTCTATAAGGAGAGGCCAAACAGTTACCTTTCCAAGATCATTAGCCAAGCCCAGACCATAGAAGGCATTCAAGAAAAGTTAGGGGTAGTCATGATAGTTGACAAGGGGAAGTAGCCAACCAGGGTTCAGTCAGACAGACCTCGAGCTCAGCATCCTTCTCTACCACCTTATTTGCCACCACCTCGGCTGTCATATCGGCCACCTTAGTTGCCACAGTGGCCTCCCTTCTTTGCTGTATCCCCATCCACAACAGTGTAACACTCCATCCACCACTGGTAGCTATCATACCTACTGCTTGACAAATTGAATAAACCTATATTCATTCAAGAGGGAGGTAGTCAAGATCTTTAAGAACCTCTTAAAGAAGCCTAATTTTTGTTACCAGGATCCTAGGAGGCGAAGGATGTGGGCAAGAGTCATGATCAAACTTTTGCCCCTACCGCATGCTAGTCATGTCTTAAAAGGCTTTACCTTTAAAGGCGGCAGCATAGCTACAAGTCGGTGCCATTGTCATCCCTAAGAAATACCTACTAGAATAACCCTCTAGTTATGTTAGAGTAATTCTTGGGGATATACACGATCTTCTAAAGATAGAGGAAGGTTGGGATATCTCCCTATCCTGAACCTCCAAAAAAATAATTTCTAAGATCGAAAGATTACCCTTGTAGGTGTCTGAAGTAGTTCAAACCTCCAACTCTAAGGATGGTTTGCAAGTTGCTAAGGATAAATTAAGGGAGGTAGAAGCCCAACAGCTGCAGGGATAGCTTCCACTTGCCCAGGATAGCACATTAGCGCAACCACCAACCGAGTCTAGCACTCCTTACATAGTTGTAGCCACATCTCCTTCAGCTAGTTCTTCTTCTAACAGTCACACTGTATCAGTGAAGGGGTGTACCAAATCCCTCACTCTACTTACTTTACTTGATTTCTACTTTGTACCTTCATCCAAATCTAAGAAATTAATGAAGAAGAAGACTGATTCCACTTACATTCTCTCTACTTTTGATGATCTTGATGATTTTATTCCTATAGAAAGCTCTCTAAGTCTAATAATTATATTAATTCTGATCCAATCCTTTCTAATTTTAAAATGGATTACCCATTTCTAAATCACTCGGGTTCACTCATTGAGATAGATTTAGAGTCATCTGACTCTGATGATCCTATAGGAGAAGCTATAAGTGAACCATGAGTAGGTAAAACTTTTCATTAAACCATCTCATGAAGTCACTGAAGTCAACCTTCATAGTGGAAAAGTTCTAGCTTCTAGGGTAGCACCTCAAGATAAAGGTAAACAAGTCATTGGTTCAAGCAGTCAATTAGCCCCTCCACAAGATTCTCCACTTATGGATAGGATTATGAAGGACCAACCCAGAGTTGACTACAATGTCCTTACTTACCTAAGAAAGTTGCCAGTTAAACTAAGCATATATGATATCCTTATTTTATCCAAATAGATGAGGGAGTCATTGATCAAAGCCCTTTTTGATCCAGAAATATGCTTAGCTCAGCTGACCGCTATTGAAGAGGAGGCATGTTTTTTGAGAGTAGTCCATGGAGTTACATTCACTAATGAAGACCTTCTTTTTTTGGGACAACGTCCCCTCTACATCAGTGGGGTGATTCAAACTCTCCAGGGTGTTAGTTGAAAGTGCATGTGAACATTATGAGTCTAAAACCCTTACTTGAGGATCAATATCTCTGAACTCGAGGGATGTGATGTTGAGAGGATTCAATGAACAAGGTGAGAGGGCTTTAGGCTCCATGTAGTTTAGAGATAGATGTGAAAGAGAAAAGTTCTACATAATTGATTCAGATACATCTTTCATTACTTTGCTAGGTAGGCCTTGGATACATGCAAACAATATGGTTCCATCCTCTTTGCATCAGTGCATCAAATTCAGAAGAGGTGGAATCTAGTATTGTGTCAAAGGAGACTTGAAGCCATTCTCAGTTAGAGAGATCGATATTTATGAAGATGCAGCCTACTATCTTTCTCCAGATCAAAAAGTCTATTCTTGTGAACTTGGTAAAAGTTCAAAATAAAAAAGAAAAAGAAATAAAAGAAAAAGAAAAAGAAATTAAAAAAAAGAAAAAAGGAAAAGAAAAAAGTACAAGTGAACGAGAATCAGACACCGAGGAAGAGGTAGAACCAGATATTATATACCGCCCACAGTTTGTTCCTTCATATGAACACATGAATAGGATGACTCAACCTCCACCGAGTAGAGGAAGAGGCAAATTTAGAGGCAGTTCTAGAGGTGGAAGACCCCTCTGGTGGTAAGAGTATGTTTTAGCTCACAGAGTACCCATCCATGACTTAGAGTCGATGATGAGTCTCATGAGGTTAATGCGACCAACCCTCTGGTCCCTTTGAAGGTGATGTTCAATCAGAAGTGGCGAAGACTAGGCCTCCAAGCAAAGCATGAATGTCAAATCATTATGTAGAGGGCAATAGTGACTTTAGCTCTAACCTCACTTTTTTCTCAAAAAGTTGAAGGTTTGGTAGTTAAGTAAGCCCCCAAGTCATCCATAGATGTCAAGTTGAAGAGGTTTTTGTTGGGAGCATCATTCTCAAGTCAGGAAGCTGATGTAGAACTTGAGGATGATTCATATAAATATCTAATACAACTACCTTTTGATTGGTATTTGCCTTGTGTTATTAACTTAGCAAAGAAGGGATTAATCCCACATACTTGGTCTAAACACAAGTCAAAATACTTTGAAAATCTATAGGACAACCAAAGCAGACATTTTCAATCCAGATTAGGACTAATTGATGCAGTGGGTCATGATGATGATCAACCATTTCCAATCATTTATTTGGGGTTTGATAGGTTCTTCTCAAATCATGTTAACTTTTATGAGGAGGCATATTTAGAAACTTCACATGACCCAAATGAGCTTAAAGTTAGAGATGCACCACCAGAGTTTGAGAAAGAAATTAGATAAATCATTGATAAACTCAAGGAAATCAGCTTGGGAACAAAAGAAGATTCACGCCTGACATACATCAGTTCCTCACTGAATGAAGAAGAAACCAATGACTTAGGCTATTAACTGAGTTTAAGGACTGCTTCACATGGAATTATAAAGAAATGCCTAGTTTATCTCCTGACATAACAGTCCACAAGCTAGCAATAAATCCTAATGCTAACCCTATCAAACAAGCTCTTAGACACATGCGATTAAACATCGATCAACAGGTTACTTCTGAAATAAAGAAACTGATCGATGTTGGCTTTATCATAGAAGAAAAATACCCTACCTGGTTAGCTAGTGTCATCCCAGTTAAGAAAAATAATGGCCAAATTCACATATGGGTTGATTTTAGGGATCTGAATAAGGCATGTCCTAAGGATGAATTTCCACTTCCTATACTGGAATTGATGGCGGGCATTGCCTCATCTCATGCAATATTCTCCTTTACGAATGGGTCATCTGGCTACAACCAAATTAAGATGGCCACCGAGGATGAAAGAAACACTACTTTTCAAACCCCAATCAGAATCTATTGTTATAAGGTCATGCATTTAGCTCTTAAAAATGTTGGTGCTACATACTAGCGGGCCATGACTTAGATTTTCAATGAACTCATTCATCATCAAGTTAAATGCTATGTTGATGATCATGTACTCAAAAGTAAAGAAAAGGAAGACCATCTTTTTGACTTGAGAGTCATTTTCAAATGGTTAAGATAATTTAACCTCAAAATGAATCCCCTGAAGTGTATATTTGGAGTAGCTTTAGGGAAATTCCTTTGGTTTATTGTCCGAGACTGGGGAATAGAGATCGACCCGAAGAAGATCAAGGCTATCTTAAAAATTCCACCCCCTAAAATTCTAACTCAACTCAGATCATTTCAAGGGCAGTTGGCGTATCTCAGACGTTTCATATCCAACTTATTAGAAAGATGTCAGCCTTTCTCAACACTTGTCAAAAAGGATATCAAGTTTAAGTGGGATGACAAGTGGTAGCATGCCTATGAAGACATCAAGCACTACCTGATGATGCCGCCAGTTCTAGCAGCCCCTATCCCGGGCAAGCCGTTGATCCTCTACACCGTTGCATGGACAAGACGGTGCTTTTATTGGCCCAACCAATGATGAAGGAAAAAAAAATGCTCTCTTATCTCGTCTTCATCTAATTCCTACTACCCACCTATTGAAAATTACTACCTAGGTTTAATATTCGCATCTCAAAAGCTACAACATTACATGCTTTCCACATGGTGAATTTGATCTCCAAAATTAATCCACTGTAATATCTCATGACATTGCCAATGTTATCTGGATGGTTGGCATGATGGTCCATGATTTTATCACAGTTTGACTTCGTGATGTGAAAGGATGTGCTAGTGGATTTCTTAGCAGCACACCTACTTCCTGTTGATTCTCCACTTAGTGATGACCTCCTCAATGAACAAATCATAAACTTAAGGGACATTAACATTCATCATTGGGAGATGTATTTTGATGGTGCGGCTTCCTCTCAAAAAAAAGAACCACAATCTACTCTTCCAAGGAAGGTAAGGGTAGGAATAGTTCTCTTAACTCCGGACCACGATGTGATGAGATTCTCATACCATCTATCCAATCCATGCACCAATGAAGAAGCTAAATATGAGTCTCTAATTACCGGTCTAGAGTTAGTCATTACATTATGTGTCCAGAGCATCAACATCTTCGGGGATTCTTCGCTCATCATCAACCAAATCATTAGGTCCTATAAGGTTCTAAAGCCTAAGCTCCACCATTACCATAAGTACACCATGGAGTTATTGGCTCAAATCCCTGAGGTGACTATCTACAAGATTTCTTGAGAATATAATGTTATAGCAAATGAATTGGCCAAGCTTGTCAAGGAGTTAGCATGCCCAGAAGATAAGTCCATTTCAATAATGGTCCAAAACATACAAGCCTTATCCCTTATAGACGTTGAACTCATTGAGACTCTCTCTTGTAGGATGGGAGTCAGATTAGAGGTCATTCATGGATTACCTAAACGGCAAACTATCTCAAGAGAATTCATTAGTCCATCGTGAAACAGAGCTCTCTCTATGCTCTGTGGATGACCTATTGATCTTTTGATCATATGTGGTTACGTTGTTTAGCCAAACACAAAGCCCGTAAGATCATGACTGAGGTACACTCACGTTTATGTTGAGCTCACTAATCTAGTCTGAAGATGAAAGCCAAGATAAAAAGACTAGGATACCTCTTTGATGATTATGGATGCATGTGGTTGTAGAGATGCCACCAATGTTAGGTGCAGTGTGGTCCTACATCAACCAACATTCTACATCCTCATGGCCATTTTAGTGTTGGGGCACTAACATAGTGGGTTTGATTGATCCTCCTTCTTCTAAGGGTCGGTTCATTCTAGCCATGACTACTTTTTTAAGTAGGATGCAATCCTTAGAGTCAGCATGTGCTCCATTTTCTTAGGAACCATATCATTATATAGGTTTGGTGCCTTGATGAATTATATCGATAATGGTATTATTCAAAAGCACCAAAATCAATAGCTTTTCTCGGAGACACAGCATAGATTGGATATATTCCATAATCTACTATCTAAGGGAAAATGTCCTAGCAGAAGCAATCAACAAAACTCTCATCCAAATACTAAAGAAGACACTCGATACCAACAAGCCACAGTGGCATGAGTAGTTGGTTGAAGCCTTGTGGACCTACCCAACACTCTAACTCCAACTCAATCTACCCATTCTTCAGTGTATGGGTGCATTCTACCATTAGTCCAACTCCATCACTAAGGATAGCTGTGGTTAGCATGATTACTACATAACAGAATGCCAAGTTGCGGTTAGAAGAGCTCAAAGGTTTGGAGGAGAGACACCTCAGGGCATGTTGGAACCTCGAGTTGCATAAAACTAAAATGATCCAAGATCACAACAAGTTGGTCCACCCTAGAGCTTCTCAAGAAGGAGAGCTTGTTTTAGTTTTAAAGAGACCAATTGTTACTCGTCGCAAGATAAGAGGCAAGCTTGAACCCACTTGGGAAGGCCCTTTTGCCATAGAAAAGGCCTACCAAGGATGATCTTATCAACTCATAAACTATAAGGGGGAGCACTCAATGCTTCCAATCAATGGGATCTACCTAAATAAATATTATCCATAAATCTTGTTTGAAAATAATCATCAATAAACTTCTTTTCATATCAAATTCCTTCTCTTATGTGTTAGAAACATCTTTTGCTTATGAATCTACCACGATGTGTTTAGGGTAGGTGTAAGAGAACCCAAGTGGCACCCTATCCCTTCATAACATAAACACAAACATAAACCACTTTCAATCTTCTAGTGCTATTAGGATAGGTGTAAGTGAACCCAAGAGGCATCCTATTTTGACTAGTACAACTAAGTTAGGTGTAAGAGGACCCAAGCGACATCCTTTCTTAGTGGATTAACATCCTTACATGTTTAGGATAGGTGTAAGAGAACTCAAGTGGCATTCTATTCCTTTTTTCAACACATATCTTTTATCTCGGGCAACTTTGATGTGAGAGAAATCCCCTGTGACACTCACTCATTAGTTGCTCTAGGTCAGACTGATATATTAACTTGTTAGTATGTCACCCAGTGGTCACTTGTCGGGCGGATATGAGTTCAAGCGCTTTCTTCTTGACTTGACCACTACAAATTCATGAGCACCTTAATAATTTGGTAGGCCTTACTGTGTAGCTCGTGTTGACTTCGTTTAAGAGGATGTAAGCCTACATGCTTTCTTCTTAGACTGGCCATCGTGCACTAACTAGGTCAAGTATAGTTGAGGTTTAAGGTAAGTCCCCCAGTGGCTCCTTTCCTCCTGACTACTTCAAGCCTAGATTTGGTTCCTACACAGGACTCCTTGCTTAGTAGTTACTCTAGGTCAGATAGCCCCGGTCGAGGCGAAGATGGACTATCCGACAATCAGTTCTACTTTGGAGAGCCGTAAGTCTACACGCCTTCTTTCTAGACTAATTGTCGCAAACTGACATGCATCTTAGGTTGGTTGGTTATCGCCACACCCGATGGATACACCATAATTGGTGGATCTGAGTCCCCGTGCTTTCTCCTTGAGTTGGTCATCGAATACCTACAAACTTTATTTTACAGAATTTTGGATAAAGCCTCCAGTGGAACCTCCTCTGTGGGCACTCTATTTGGATCACATCCTTAGTGGCCCCATTTAAACACTACCTCAATTACTCTTGCATTGGATAGTTCCCCTTTCCTAGTAGCCACCCCTGTGGTTGGAGAATTTGTTCAGCAGATACGCGGATTCTCCCTTGGTCCAGTAAACCTGAGATAGGACTAGGCTGATATAAGCTCCTTCTCAGTATAGTCCCTCACAAACCAACAAGGTCCACATAAATATAAAATAAACAAAATATATCTTCGCTTATGGATTAGGAATTCAAGCCCCAGTGGCCACATTCTCAAGTAGACATCCTATCTTTAAGGCAATGTCAGCAAAACTCCCTATAAGAATTGTCTAACTACTTTGAGTTGAGATAAGTCCCTGAGTTGGCACTCTCTTAGTAGTCTCCCTTAGGTCGGGTTTGACTTGTTGTGCCACCAATGAGTCACCTCGACGGCCATCATTACTTTGAAAGATATAAGTCTATTATGCATTCTTTCTGGCATGACCATTGCAAATCGACGGGCAGCCCTAGGTCGGGTCCAATTTATTGCGCAAGCAACCGATCACCCCAGTGGTTCCTTATTTAGGAGGATGTGATTCCACATACTTTCTTCCTAACTTGACCATTGCAAATTGAAAGGCACTCCTTTGGTTGGCTAGTTCTACCCCATGGTTGGTAGACTATCCCTTTGGATTTGTAAATCTAAGACAGGTCTAGGAAAATATTAGCCCCTTCTTAGTGGATCCATCACAAACCGATGGGATTAATCAAATTAAATCAAATTTAATTCAATCAAATGACATTATATTGACTACTTCTGAGTTGATATAAGTCCCCTAGAGGCATTCATTCAATAGTCACCTTAGGTCGGGTCCGATTTGTTGCACAAGCAACCGATCACCCTAATGGTTCCTTGTTTAGGAGGATGTGAGTCCCTGCACTTTCTTCCTAACTTGACCATTGTACACCGAAAGCCAACCCCTTAGGTCGGATAGTTCTACCATGTGGCTAGTGGACTACCCTTTGAATTGCAGAGATAAAGGCCTCAAGCCCATCACAACGATAAGAGTCCATCTTAAAATCCTAAAACTAAAATAAACAATCAACCAACTTCCACCTGATGTGACATCAAGCAACTTCTCCCCAGTGGAGTCAATTAAATCTAATTAAAATTTGCATTCCCTAGTGAGTGCACCCTCAAAAGAAATCTCATCAAATCCTTTCCCTACTGGATAACTTGAACCTGCTTCTCTAGTGGATGGTTCATGCATCTATCCCTGGTGAGTTATACATTCTAATCCCCAAGATATTCTACCTAAATCATATCTTGTTTTCAAATCCAGACCTCTAATCCCTAGTAGATAACTGAACATGCTTCCCTAGTGGAAGGTTCACATGCTTGATCTTTTGGTAGATCCCCTTCTTCCTCCCTCATGCCCTTGGCATGAGTGGATTTGCATTGCACTAAGATCTTGATTCCTTTTACACCTGGGTTTTAGGAGTAGATCATCTCTGTTAGTATCTTCAATCCTTTGTATGTTGTCGATCATCTCGGTCAACACCAATAAGTGCGGTGTGCCTTATCAGTCACACCACACCTATTGGGCGCCCTTTGTTAACCTTACTTTTAGAGCGAGCCCTCAACTTCCTCATCATAGATCTAGGACTCTTATAGACACTAAGAGTTTCTTAGTCTTAAGACACTTCTAGTGATTAGGTGAACACTTATCCTAACCCTAGAGACTTAGAAGAGTTAGCCATAGGAATAGGTTATGCCTTAGGGAGTTATGAGAACTTGCCTACCCTATAACACAAACTCAATCCTTGCTTCCTTCTTTCAAACCAAACCTCAAATTCAATCTCAAATCAAATTACAAAATCAAATCCAACTATCCAATGATTGAACCCATGATTAAATCAATTCCAAAATCCTTTCCTAAGACTTTTGATTTTATCTTATGGACTTAGCCTTAACCAAATCCAAATCAACCCCAATCCAATAGATTTTTAAATTATCAAATTAATTCTCAAATCAAATCCTAAATCAAAAAATCAATTTTAAACTCCAAATGATTGAAACCCATGATTAACTTCAAAATCTAAATCCCTTCTTAAGCCATATGAATCACATTCATATGCTTAGTAAAAACTCCTTCAAACCAACTCAAACTTGGTTGATTTCTTTATAAATCAATCATTCTTTCATTTATGTTCACAAACATAAATGAAATCAAAATTCAAACCTTTCAAATCAAATCAAAATAAATCAAACCAATTCAAAATCCAAGTTAGTCCTTTTTGACTTACATCCCTTAATTTGGTCAAATTTGCTTCCAAATCACTCTAAACTCAAGTGATTTTCTTATACCCCATTTATATCTTCATTTATATTCAAAAATATAAATGAAATATAAATCCAAATGTCCAAACAAAATCCAAATCAAATTAAATTCCCAATTCGAACCCTTTTAGCCAAATTCTTGAACTTGGCTAAATGATACCCAAAATAATTCAAAACTCATAGATTCCTTCATGATTCAATCATTCCTACAATCATCGACCCAAGTATAAACATAAACCAAAATTGTCAATCCAAACCCAAGTCAAGTCCATGTTGACCCTTTTGGCTTGAAATTGTCATATGAACCAAAACCCATTTGTCTCCAAACCACTTGCAATTGGATTTATGTTTCAATCCTAAGCTCATATGTGAGTTCAACTAAACTTAAGTCAAACTTTGATCAAGCCAATTGACCCATTTAGCTCACTTGACCCAAAGTGACCTAAAGCACCTTTTTGAGCCAAGTTCTAATCCAACCCAAATTGGATTGAACTAAGCACATCTAAACCTCAATCATAATCAATAATCATCATGGGGTGATCAACCACCTTGAATTAGGTCAAACTAAGTCGAACTTAGCCTTTGACCAAGTAAACATTTAGCCCAAATAAAACTCAAACTAGCCAAAATATACCATATGCCAAATATATTGAAATCATTGATTCAAACCAACACATAATCAATGATTGAACATGACCAAGCCATCAATTGAGCCAAACCAAGCCTAATTTCCACTTGACCTAAGTTGACCCAAATTGGCCTAAAAAGCCAAAATGGGTCAAATCATAATTTAGTCCAAATTGATTGCAACCAATGGCTCAAGTTCATTCCAAATCACTTGTTGAACTTGACCAAAGTCATGACTGAGCCCAAGTTGACCAATTGGTCAAGATGACCCAACCTAGCCCAAATTGACCTAAATGGTCAAATTGACCAAAACCCAAATTAATTTTAAATTAAACCAAACTAAAGCCTACAATCATTTTCAATCAACTAATTTAACTTGTATCAACACTTAACCCAACCTAATTTGGTAAATTTGGTCAAATTGGTCAACTTGACCAATTTGACCCTTTTGAGTCCAAATGAGTCAAATTCAAACAAATGCTAAACTAATTGAACCAAAACATCCCAAATCATCAGATGAACCTAAACTAAGCCTTAGTTTGACCCAATTTGACCAATTGGTCAACCCAACCCAACCTAACCCAAATGAGACCCATTTGACCAAATGAAACCAAATCTCTTGAAACTAACTTATGGGACCTTAGGACTTAGTCAAACTCACCCAAACATGTCTCAATTCATTTTCAAATTATCCTAAAAGCCAAGTGCACCACACCAAGGGAATTAGCCATCAAACCATATGATTCAAACCATAAAACCATTGGATCCAAGCTAAAGTCAACTACCCATCCCCCATGGCAACTCATTATCACTCCATGGAATCTTCTCTTGACCCACCTAGCAAATCGAACTCACCCTAGGTCAGCCAAGGAACCTTGGGAAATGAGTTGACTCACCACCAACCCAAATCGATCACCCATTGGATCAAGGCCATGTCATCCATGCACATTAGGTCCATGGCAGCTCCCCATCACTTTTCCCATCCCTATAGTGTGGCCTGACCTTGATGGAGATAACTCTGGTGGCCAGACGGCGGTGAGGCAGTGTAAAACTTGTGCACGAGCCATCCATCAATGATGGGAAATTGAGGGGTATACCCCCTCAGTTCAAACACGAATTCATAGACACTTGCATCGTGAGCCCACCTAACCCATTTCCAAAACCCCTCAGAATAATTCTAAGGATCCCCAAGCCCTCCCCATTTAGCATTTTCTCTCTTTGGAGCAAGGCCAAAATAGGACATCCCAAACAAGCAATACTCTCCCATTTAAAATCAATGTCAATTGCCTCTTGGCCACACCATCACCACACTTTATTGAGCACAACCAAACTAATTCCCAAGCTCAAGTGGCCGGAGGTGTGAGTTCGATCAAAGTCAAAGCCTTCGCATGCGTGGATTGGTCAACCGAGCCTCCCACACCCAATCAAGCTCAAAGCTCCTCAACAAGGCCCCACTCAACTAGGCGAAGCTACCTTCGGTGTTTCACTGCCAGACATTAGCTCTACTGAGGTAATTCTTCAAAATCATAGCTATAGGAAAATGTGGGTTGGTCATTTTCAAAGAGAATTTGAATCTCATAAAAAAAATTGACCATTGGATGTGTACGTCTTTCCCCGGTGTGGGAGGATTTTGGAGATAATCTGAGCTCATGTGAGCTCAGATCGAATGAGGGAAGATGGATGGCATCCGTCTTCCATCGCTCACCAATGAGATAGATATGAACCATCCATCCCGTGTGATCGAGATGGATGGCTCTGATCAAATCTCGTGGTAGAGCCTCTAATTCTTTTCCTAAACCAATCCTAATTGTTTTTCTCAAACTCCAAATCAATCTTATTTGATTTTCTCCAAACTCAAATCAATATCACATGACTGAAATTCATGATTGAAATCCATGATTGAAACCCATAATTCAAATTCCAAATTTCTAAAATCTTTTCTAAATCTTTAATTTCCCTCTTAAGGACTTACCTTAGATCAACTTCAAATCAACTCAAATTCATTAAATTTTCTTATAACTCATTTATATTATCATTTATATTCACATATACAAATAAAATATAAATTCAAGTCAATCAAACTAAACTCAAAATTCAAATTCCAAATTCCAAAATCTTTCCTAAATCCTTAATTTCCCTCTTAAGAACTTAGCTTAGATCAACTTCAAATCAACTCAAATTCATGAAATTTTCTTATAACTCATTTATATTCTCATTTATATTCACATATATAAATGAAATATTAAATTCAAATCAATTAAACTAAATTTAAAATTCCAAAATCTTCCTAATCCTTAATAATTCAAACAATCAAAACCAATTCCAAAAGTCAAACTCAAATCCATTCAAAATCCAACCTAAGCCCTTTCAAGTCAAAATCTTGAACTTAGCCAAATCAACTTCAAATCAAGCAAAACTCTTGATTTTCCTTCATGATTCAATCAACCCTACAATCATGAATCCAAACATAAATACAAACTTAAATCACTTAACCAAAACTAAATTCAAAAATCAAACCCCAAATCCATTCATGTTCTTCCTTTGAATATGAAATTGTCAAATGAATCAAAATCCATTTTACTGCAAACCACTTGCAAATGAATTCTTATTTCAATCATAAGTCCATATACAAGTTCAATCAAACTCAAATCAAGCTTTGACCAAGCCATTTGACCCACTTAGGCTCACTTGACCCAAAGTGACCTAAAGTACCCCTAATGATCCAAATTCTAATCCTAACCAAATTGGATTGAACAAAGTCCATCTTTGCCTCTCATCATGATCAATAATCATCATGGGATGATCAATCAATCAAATTGGGTCAAACCAGGATTTGAGTCAACACTTAGCCAAAATGAAACTAACATAGCCAAAATCCATAGGCCAAATTGATTGAAATCATTAGTCAAAGCTCATTCATGGTCAATGTTTGAACTTGACCAAGTCAACATTTGAGCCTAACCTTGATTGGCCACTTGACCCAAGTTGAACTTGACCTAAAAGTCAAAATGTGTCAAAACTTGATCTAAGCTAAATTGATTGAAATCAATGGGTCAAGTTCATCCCAAATCACTTGTTGAACTTGACCAAAGCCTTAATTGGCCAACTAGACCTAACCTAGCCCAATTGACCTTGAACCCAACTTGACCTAAAGGGTCGTGCTTAGCCAAATTCAAACTTAACCAAAATTGATTGAAAACAAAGATATCAATCCACTTCATATAACTAACCAAACATAAACCTACCCATGACCTAGCTCAAATAGGTCAAATGGGTCAAATTGGTCAATTTGACCCATTTGACCTAAATAAAGTCATTTAAACCAAATTCAAACCTAAACTAAATTGAATCAAACCAATGCCACCAAATATTTCAAATGGTCATATGAACTTGTCCCAGCTCTTGGTTTGACCCAATTTGACCAATTGGTCAACTTGACCCAAGTTGACTCATTTTGACCTAAATGGGTCAAAATGAGCCAAACCATACCAAATGAACTCCAAATCCAATGAAACTTGGCTAAACCCATTTTCTCAACAAACCCAACATATCTGAATTCAAAAATTAGCCAAATGACCATTCTACCCCTAGGTCATAGAATAAATTTTGGTCAAATCTATGGGGAATTTTATCAAACCCTCTTCATACCTACTTGATGCTCTCCTAATAGGTCAAGTAAACCCTATGAAGAGTGTTCCACCCAACCCAATGGGTTTGGGTCAACCCAACTTGACCCAAGGCCAAAACTGAGCACATGGCTCAAATTGGCCATATAGAAATCATGCTCCCACCAATTTGAAGCACATGGGGAGTTACCACTCCACTCCCTAGCCCAAACCGACCATGTGCAAACCAAACCACAACCTACCTAAGGTCAATTTGATCAAAATGGTAAGTGGAGCTTCGGCCGTCCGATTGCCTAAGTGGGAGATATACTCCACCAAATCTACTTTAATTCTAATAGAGGCTAATTAGATTGAGTAAGGGAGAGTGTTAGGAACCATTCTTGAGTGATCCTAAGCTCTCTAGAGGAAGTTAGAAGTTGCCATTCCCGATTTTCCTTAATTGAAAAGTTGGGGAACTCTACTGATTTATAAACTTCCACTACACACCAATTCAATCAAATTCTATTTGCACATTCCACCAGAGGGTCAAGTCGAGCTTGCCTAACATATTTCCCAAGCTAGAAAGGCAGATGAAGACTCACCTAGATCAAAGCCAAGCTCAAAAGAGGAGGGGTTGGTCCATAAATCAATCCACTCGACCTCAAGAGCTAAAACTTTCACCAAAGATTCATCTCAACCAGACGAAGCTCCTCTAAGGGAATCGAGCACCAGTGATCACCTCCGACGAGGTTAGACAATTTTTTATCACTAAACTTCATGTGTGTTTTTCCTTTGTGAAAGAAATTTTAATGGCATGAGATTTCAACCGTTAGATGTGATTGTCATTAGGGTTAGATGTTGTGTGTGCAAATTTTCATCCCAATTCGACCTCAATCGAGCTTAGATCAAAGCCTAGAACATGGATGGTCCCCATGGATCACAGGCTTTGGTAGGGATAGATCTCTGGCATCCATCCGCGCATTTTGAATGGACGGCTGAGATTAAACATACGTTTTATCTTATTTATCCATTTAAAATTGTAGACTAAATCTTAGCTGTTTGATCCTTGATCGAACAATGGATACAAAAGCACGTAGTGCTACCACCACATGGTGCTACGACGTGATGTTTAAGTTACCACTCAGTGCTCGATGCATGGAAAGCGCAGCTGAGTCATCGCTTGTGTGGCACATTGATTGGATTAAGGGATTAATTAAGTTTTAAATAATTCTAATTAATTCCCTAACCTTCAAAAATTCATATCTCTCCAAAATAAATTAGAAATATATGGGTAAATTTCCACTGAAATATAATTCAATATAGAATATTCTAAAATTAGTTTTAATAGATTTTGAATTGTATCTTTCTCTGATTTTAAGTTTTATTGGAAATTTTAAATTACTAATTACTTCATAACTAATCAACTAATTAATCTCAAACTTCTTGAGTGTATTTTGGGTGATGGCTTCTGCCTCCCCTAATTTACTTGGATTTATTGGTGGCTGAATTGAGGAAATTGCTAATTCATTTCCTAATCACCCCTTAAGGTAATTAAGAATAATTAAGGGTTTGATTGGTGTTTTAATCCATCATTGAAGTTTATTAAGGTCTAATTTAGTGAATAGAAGGCTTAAGGAATAATTTTGGGACATTTCCCCTAAGTTATTCCCTAAACCCCCCTTTTCTTTCCTAATCTTCTCTTAATTAAGGGTTAATTCACTAAGTACTCTCTTAATTAATTTCTTAAAATTTCTAAAACTTTCCATAACTTAATTAATCTACTTTGGGTAGATTCTTAGGTGTTCAAGAGCCTAAGTTCAATTAAGGAAATCAAAACTCAACTCATATGTGAGAGGGGTGTTTTGAATTACTTAAGTTAAACCCCTTAGTTTAATTAATCATTAATCATGAGCCAAATTGCATTAGGCCCCTTTCTTCCTAGGTGGATTGCAAATTTAAATTCCTTATGATTTTTATGTCATCTCATTAGCTTATAATTATTTGGTTAACTATGCTAAGGTGGTGTAGGTAAGGTTTAATTAACATGTTTAATTCATACCTTAACCTAATCAAAATATAAAATGAATCTAATCATCTAAAAATTGAACAAAAATATCCAACACATGTGGGAATGGGTTAGGAATAGCAAACTCAATTCACATTTTTAAAATTAAATTAAATTCAAAATCAAACAAAAATCATTTTAAATAAACTTTGATTTACTTTAAGCTTTCTTATTTCATAAGATTATCTTTAGGATTTAATTAAAGTGAATGCCTTTACATGATTTCATTGCTTTAGTTCTTCCCCGACATGCTAAATATATATGTCATATGGTTTCATGCATCCATGTTTTTTAAAAATCAAATTTAAAATAAAAATATTTCCTTTATGTCAAATTGCATGTGTTGGCTAAAATAAGAATATGAGTGGCTATTATCACTATTAAATCCAATTTATTTTCAAAATATATAAATCAATTATCAAAATTGAAAGTGTGCTACTTATATCTTACTTATAATCTTGCATGTGAGTAAAATATAAGGATGTGCTTAGTGTAGGTTTTTCTTCTCCTCTCTTTTAGTATACTTTTGAATAGGATTTGGCAAAGTGTATGGTTCACTTGAAAGGAACCTAACACTTGCCTAATTCCATCTCCTATTCATTCTATACTATTACTTAAGAAGGATACCTACACTTTCACATATAAATTGTATAAACAAAATAAATCAACAAATAAAAACTTTTTGCATTCTTTCTTTTACATTCATTTCATTTGTACACATGTTTGTATTTAAGGAAAATGGTATATTAGTCTGGACAACCCTGGGGTTGTGAACCTTTAAGTAGCCCTAAGTACATCTTGTACCTTACACCCTTGGTGCTAACAATGGCATCGTACTCACTTATGCCTTTTATACATTCATATGTGCATGTTAAAAATTGAAAAAGAAACCCCTTTTTCTACTTAATGAAAATCATGCATCATAAGCATTCAAATTTTATTAAGTAACTTACTTAGCATGCATCATAAAGTGTGCTAAATATTCCCATTTGGTATGTATAGATATGCATAGGATTCATTCATATGCATGTTATACATGTTGGGCAAGAAGTGAAGTGATATATATTTTGTGAATTTAGTTCATTTTACTTAATCTTAAAATGCCTTTCTTTTCTAATAGGTTTGTTTCGAGTTCATCTAAACTTAGGATTAATTAAAACACTAAATTAAAATATTCACTAAACAAAACTAAAATATGAATACACTTTAGAAATTACTTAGTTTAGGGAAGGAAAGAGAAGTTCTCTTCTTTTTCCTCTCTTTATAACTTAGTAATTAATTGTAAGATTCACTTGAACCTAATCAAAACACGAAATAAAATTAATTCAAAACTTCTAAATAACTTAAATGAAACCCACCACTAAATTGAACATTCTTCATACTTAGAAAATTCTAACTTAAAGCCACAGCTAAGCATACCACACAAATCTAAAGCATACACATTAAGCTAAGTCACCACTTCTAACTTTAGGTTAGGGTGGTGCATGGTTTGATGTTTGCTTTTATTTTGTGATATATATTTTAGACTGGATGTTAGGGTGTATGCCCATAGACTGAATGGTAGGATGATTATAGTCTAACCATTATTTTCTATAGGGGATTATGCTTAGGGGGCATTGTAATAAATAAAAATATAAATGCTTTTGGTGTGCAGCTGCTTTTACCCCTAAGCATAATCCAATAGGCCAGGTGGACTTAGTCACCCATGTGTGTGGTGATAAGTATAATATACATGCTTGGGATTGTATTACTTATTTTAACTAATCTCTATTTTGCAGGTGTTAGTTAGATTTCCATTTTTCTCTTTTGATGTAATTTTTGCACTTAGGATTTTGGTATGATTGTTATGGAGATTAGGATGAGCATTGGGCATAAGGCTTTGTCTTATGCATCATGTGAAGCCTTTTGTAGTATCCACCATCCAACCATCTAAAAGAAAAGAACTAAAGAAGAATAAAGAAAACAAGAATAAAGAAATGAAACTTGAAGACCCCATAATAATGAGTTCCTTACTTAATTATATTTAATTCATTTGTAATTCAGGTTGTATAAGGGTAGAGCTCAGCTACCCAATTTATTTTCGAGTTTGTGCGGTGGTGCCCGACCATAATTGGTCTCTTATTCTTTTGCGCTTAAAATTATAAATTGATTGATGATTTATTTAGCTTGTGCATTAAGTGGCATCCTTTTTTTAGTTTATTCATTGCTTTATGTATGGCCTGGATGATGATTAGGCTCTTAGGGAAAAAAATCTTTTACTAAATTTAATAATTCAAAACAAAAATAAAGAACTCGTAACCTCACCTAAATGTTAGGCTTAAAATCAAGAAAAAAAATAGTAACCCCTTAGCTCGATGAGTATTTCTTGTATAATATTATGCATAAACATCTTATTTCACTCTTGATTGGAGGGCTTCCACCTTTTGCTAGAGAAACTTGGCTTGACCTGTGACAGCCATGGTGGAAACACACCTCCTCCCTTCTCGCTAATTTTAGCCCATAATCTCATTTTTCATGCATTAGGTATATGATTCATGTTAGTCTGAGTCAAAATGATTGTCCAAAAATAAAAATAAAATGTAATATGAATTGCATTAGATTTAGGTCATTACTCATGCCTGTACATGATTCAGTCTCTTAGGGAGTGAGTTAAGGACTTAGTCTCTTTCTAAATAAATAACAATCGAGCTATCTTGCGTAAAGCATATGACTTGCCTACATGAATTTAAAATTGTAGGAGGAGTTAGTTGGCGGCTACCCCCAGGCGGTTGTAAATCCAAGTAGTCAGGTAGTTTGTCCTCTCTTGTGGAGGCAAACCAAATACCCATTTTTCACCTTAGATTTAGGTTGTGCTTTCAGCCCTCACCAAAGTTCCCTAAATTTAGGTTCTGAGGTAGCTTCTCTCCTTTGTGGGCCATAAGCATAAATCCTCTCTTCTTAGGCATTTCCATAACCTTGTATTATGGAATTGTAAGCCCTAGCATTCTAATGAAAAATTCAACTCAAATAAATTAAATCAATTTCAAAAATGTAAATCCCAATCATAGGAAAGTTTGAGATACTTGTTAGATTTCCTAGCATCATGAGCATCTCCTATTTATCTCCATTTGGCTTCGATAATAATTCTCTCTTTGATCAATCCCATTTGATCTTCAAAAATGAACCAATCGATTGATAGTTCTTTTCTTATTAAAATGATCAAAGACTGTGATCATTTACCTTAATTGAGAGTTTTCTTAAGGAATCCTCATTCCTTAGGATGTAATTAACTATGGGGGTTTTCCCCATAGGGAACTTAACGAACATGATTTAAAATAAACCCTGCTTTACTTTTTCATGTAAAGTAGGGGAAGAATCTATGGTACAAAGCAAAGTCCCAATGACCTCAGGAGTCCTTATTTTGGTGATTAAGTCTATTGTATAGTGGTGATTTCTATCTTTCGAGATAGTACACCTCTCCTCAATGTTGTACCCAATCACCTTAATAAGTACATCTACGGATCTGCATGACATCCGACCAAGGCGATTTATAATGTTCTCATTTTAATTATTCCTTCTTTTTTCCACCACATAAAAGAAAGGAGGAGGAATAGATAAGGAGGACACTCGGGAATGTTAAAAACTTCTATCATATTCATTTGATAGTATTTCAATTAGATTAATCTTAAGAAGCCTTTCACATTGAATAGAATTATTTAAAGTGAACCTACTTAGGATTAATCTTAAATGTGTAATAAGCCATTCACTAAAGTAAACTAAATCAAATCAATATTCTTTAGAAAGTGGCTTAAGTTGGGAATGAAAGAGGGCAATCCTCTTTTCTTCTCTTTATAACACTTAGATGCTAAGCATAAATCATATGAAACCAAACAAAACACAAATTAAAATTCTCAAATCAATTAAACAACTTGAAGTGGAATCATTCTTTATGATTAAATTAAATCTCTTTCACACTTAGAAAATCATATTACTAATGCTTAGTTAAGACATAACACACAAGCCCTAGCACACACATTAGAACTAAGTCACCACTTCTAGTTTTGAGTTAGGCCGGCATATGTATGGTGTATATTTTATTTTCTGATGTAATATTTTTGGTAGGATGTTAGTGTGTATGCTTCGTAGACTAGATTGTAGGTTGTGATTAGCCTAATCATATTTTTGGTAGGGGATTGTGCTTAAGGGGGTGCTTAAAAATAAATGTAAATACTTTCTTTGCAAGTTGCTTAGGTGGGCTTGGTTACCCATGTGTAGGGTGCCAAGTCTAAATTATGATATAACTTCTTGTGATTGTATGTATGTTTAACTAACCTCTATTTTACAGTTGTAATTAGATTTACTTTTTATATTCTTAATGTATTGTGAATTAGGATTCGAAATAAGGGGTTTAGGATGAGTATTGGCTAGAAGGCTTTGACCTAGGAGGCCATGTGATGCCTTTGAAGTGTAGTAAATCAAATCAAATGGAGATATGAAGATGAAGACATGAATCTTGAAGGTTTGAAGACCCCCCATAACACTTATTCATTTATAAATTATAATTATTCTTTCATATTCTAGGTTGTATAAGGGAAAAGCTCGACTACCCTTTTTTTTCTTTTCAAGTTGTATGATGGTACCCGACCGCACCGGTCTTTTTATTCTTTTTCACTAAATTATAAAAATTGTTTGATGTTTTATTTAGCTTGTGCCTTAGGAACAACATGCTTTCCATAGTTTCAAATGATTGATGTTTTAATGTATGGCCTAGATGCAATTAGGCTCTTATGGAAAAATAAATTTTCTACCCAATTACAACTCATAACTAAAGTTTTAAATAATTCATGGCCTCACCATAAAGCCTAGGCATTAAATAAGATAATTAAAAGATTTATCAACCACTTAGCTGAATGGTTGAATGTTTTACACATGCATATCATATTATTTCACTCTTGAAAATAGGAGATTTCTATTCTTGCAAGATAAGAGAATGCTTGACCTATGAGAGCATCCCTTATGGTGGAAAATAACCATTTTTCATTAATTTAGCCAAAAATCTTATTTCATCATGCATATAGGCATCAAAATCCTAAAGCCTTTGTCAAAATGAAGTGTCTAAAATCAAATAAAATTTTTACATATTTTGTATTTGTAGATTAAGTCCTATGCACATACCACTCATGCTCTAATTTCTTATAGAGTGGGTTTAGGATTTTAGTTTCTTTCTAAATTAATAACAACCCAACTATCTTGCAATTTTATAAGACTTTCCTACATAGATTTAAAGTATATGAGGAGTTAGCTAGCTGCCACTCCATACAATTATAAGTCCAACAGTCGAGTAGTTTACTCTCTCTTGTGGAGGTAAACCTTATACCCATCTTCACTTAGATTTAGGTCGTGCTTTAGTTATTGCTAAAGTTCCCTTGATTTAGGATCTAAGGTGGTTGTTTCCTTCGGGCTACAATCATAAATCCTCACCTCTTAGGTTTTCCACAATCTTGTCTTGATGGATTATAAGCCTAATAATCTAATAAAGTTTCAACTCTAACAAAATAATTCTCTTCACTTTCAAATATATAAAGCCCAACCATAGGATAGATTGGAATGCTCACTAAATTTTCTAGTATTATGGCCATTTCCCACTTATTCCCTTTGGCATCCAAAAATAAGTCTTCTCCTTGATCTTTCCCACTTTATTTTCCAACATACCCAATTTATTGATAGTATATTCTTGAAATCTTTAGAGACAATAATTATCTACTTTAATCGAGAGTATTTCTAAGGAACTCACCTTCCTAGGATGTAATCAACTATGGAAGCTTGCATCCATAGAGAACTTTAGAACGTGATTTAATATAAATCCTGCTATATTAATCCATGTAAAGCAAGGAAAAAATCTCTGGTACATTCGAAGACCCATCATGCTTTAAGAGTCCTTATTAGGTGATAAGGTCCTTTTAAGGGTGATATCTCTTTCTTTTGAGATAGTATATCATCCCTCAATGTCATACCTGATTACTTTAATAAGTACTCCCTATGATCTGCATGGTGTCCCCCCACGTCCAAAAATAAACACCACAATCATCCCAAGAAGTAAGTCTTCATCACTGAATGTAACTCCTAAGATGTCCTTCGAGTGGTGTGCCTCCTCTTCAGCAGTGGTCAGCTGACTTAAGCATATCTCTGGATCAAGTATAGTCTTGATTAAATATTTTCTCATTTCTTTGGATAAGACATGGGCATCGTATATGCTTAACTTAGCTGATAACTTTTTAAGATGAGGTAAGATGATGTAATCAACTCTGACTTGGTCCTCCACAAGCATATCCATAGGTGGAGCATCATGTGGAGGTGGAGCCAATGACTTGTTTACTCTTATCCTAAAGTGCTTCCCTAGGAGGTAGAACTTTTCCACTACGCAAGTTGACTTTAGTGACTTCTTGGAATGATGAACTTGTAGAAAGTTTTACCTTCTCAATGGGCATACTTACAACTTCTCCTACAAGATCCTTAGAGTTGGTTGACTCTGAGTCAATCTCAAGAGGTGAATCGATTGATTCATAAAAGGAAAGTCCAATTCTAAATCAAAAGAGAGAGGATCAGAATTACTAGAGCTATTATTATTTTCTAGACTTGGAGAGTTTTCGACGGGAATAAAATTGAGAGCATCAAAACTGGACAAGATGTAAGTAAAATCTACTTTCTTCATTGATTTCTTTTTGGGTGGAGGTACATGGTAGAAATTAAATAAAGTAAGCAGAGTAAGAGATTTAATGCCCTTGTCCACTGATACAACGCTCCTACCGGTAGAATAGGAGCTAATAGAGGAAGGAGTAGCTGCAACGGTGGATGTAGTGCTGGACTCAGATGGTGGTTGCACTACTGGACTATCTCGGGCAAGTGTGGTGAGCTGCTGCTACTATTGGGATGTCAACTTCCCCGAGTTATCCTTTGCAACTAGAAAACCTTCCTTGGTTTTGGAGATTTGAACTGCTTCAGGCACCTGCAATGAAAGCTTCTTGATCTTAAAAATAATCTTTTTAGAGGTTCGGGATAAAGAGATTTCTCAACCTTCTATGGTCTTTAGACAATCGCAAGTATCCCTAAGGAGCACCCTAACAGAACTGGGTGGTTGAACCAAGAGATATTCATTCAGGATAACTATGTCTCCCATTTTGTAGATACGCTCAAGCCAGTCCTTAAAAATAATACAATCTTCTAAGACATGGCCTAACATGCAGTGGTAGGGGCAATAGCAGGATCATCACTCTTGCCCACTTCCTCCAGCCTCTTAGGCTCTGGTAACTTAAAGTCAGGTTTCTTTAAGAGGTTTTTAAAGATTTTCTTAACTACCTCCCTCTTGAATGAATATGGCTTATTCAATCTATCGACAAGAGTAGGTGGGTAGTAACTACCTGACAGTGGATATGAATACCGATACTGGATATGCTACTAAGGTGGTAGAAATGGCAGTTGTGGCAGCTGTAGTGGTCAGTATGATGGCCAAGGTGGTGGCAGAGGAGGCAGAAAAGGAGGCTGGTAAGCTTGAGGTCTCTCATACTAGACTCTGGCTGGCTGCTTTCCTCTATCCACTGACATAATTATCCCTTGCTTTTTCTTGAACACCTTCTGTAGCTTGGCTCGAGATGATTGGTCAGGAAAGGGCAACTATTTGGCTTCCTCTTGCAGGCTAGCCTCCTTGTTGATTAATTTCTTGAATGTTTTGATGGTAAAGCCCTTAAGCATGAAGGCGACTAGGCCATGGATATTCTTGAGAAGAATCTGAATGGTATGTTGTTCAAATTGTGGGTCACAATTTTATGATCAGGTTGTGCCACCTGAGAACATAATCAACAAGAGACTCATTGAAAATTTTGCTTTGCTATAATGAGGTCACTCTTTGCTGAGCTCTAATGAATCTCTTGATGAAGAAGTGCTCTAACTCAATAAAAGTCTTCACCGAACTGTTGGACAATTTAGCATACTATTCAAATGCAACCCCTACTAAGCTGCTAACAAAAGTCTAAACAGGAGTGTGTCGATGCTATCAGTATTGCAACAAATGGCTCTAAAGTGTGCAATATGCTACTGCGGGTTCCCACTATCATTAAAAAATCTGAAGGAAGGTGGCACAAAACCCTTGAGGTATTGAACTACATCGAATTCCTATGGGTATGGTATACCCTTTGGATGGATGAGCTCCCCCTGGCTAGTGCCATCGCTTCCCTCACCTGCTGTTCCACAACATGCTTAATATCTTTCTCATGCATGGAGGTGCTATCTGTGATCTTCTTATGCAAACTACCAACATCATCATCTGTGAGAGTGCACCTAGGATGATATAAAGTATGTACCAACTCTGGTTGATTAACTACCATAGGAGAAGGCTGTGAGACTAAGGCTGAGTTATACAATGCTAAAATCACTGCCATCAACTCCTCAACCTTCTTCTCCATCCTATCTATATGATCATCTTTCTGCTCTAGCTGGTGGAGGAGGTGCTAAGTCGAGTGAGAAGTGTTACCTTCCTCGAACATAACACCTTCCTGGCTATGTTGATCCTACTATAAGGACCCTTGTGTGTCGACCATGTGGACCCTGGCTGTGTCATCCAACATGTCATCTTCATTAGGATCAAAGTGGAAGCTATCCTCCTCTTAATCTAAGTGATCACTATCGACAATCAGCTTAACCACAATGCGGTATTCCTCTATGATGTCAACTAAAGAGTGATCATTTATTCTGTCTAGCTCTATGTGAATATAGATTGGTTGTCGACTGACCGCAGGATTATGCTCTATTGATTGTATATACTAAATTCTTTGTTCTGGCAGAGTGCACTCCCTAATTGGCTCAACTACCAAGGGGGCTATGACTGTGTACCCTCCCCTCTCTCCCTCTGATTGTGGTGGAGGTGGTGCTACCATGACACTTTTGGGTCGCCACTCCTTCCTAGCCTTGGCTGGGGTGGAAGGTCTAGCAGGGGAGCTCGATCTCACCTCAATAGGTGGGACAGATAAAGCAAGATCCTTAGGCCATAGACGGATTACCAATGGAGATGGTCTTTTCCCAGATGGGGACTTCTGAAGCTTGCCCATGGTGGTAGATGTTATAAGCTGGTTGGGTGATTATGGACGGTGAGTGGAATGGTGTCATGGCAAAGACACCTACTACCTCTCGATTGGAGATCTCCTTTTACGTCACTGTGCCTGTGAGAATAATGCTATATGAATGATCAGCCTTGACAAGGTGATCAAGGAAGTCCATCATTGCATAGGTCGCCGACTGCCTGGTGTACCTCCTTCTCTCCCTCTTGCACACTTGGGCTGATACTCAAGCCACAGTGACTCTCTCCCTATGGATCTGATCATTGACACTCTTGGGAATCATGGACCTCAAATCAAATAATGCTCCAGACTCTAAGCGTCTATAGGCTCTGCCAACCTAGTAAAGAACTATCTTAAGACTGACATAGGGCTTCCTCTGCTCCTTAGCCAGTATCTCAAAGTGTGCTGGTGGTGGAGGCAATGTAGCGGTCCTCCTATAGTCCTCCTCTCCATCCGAGGCTGATACATGGTGAAACCTACTACCACTCAAGAGTGGAGAGGTCTCATAAGGAGAACCCTCCTCAGTGATGTGGGGGGCGGCATCGATCTCCCTGGCTGCTCGCTCATGGTGCCGCTTGATCTTTCTATTTTTGTTGCGACACTGAGTGCAGGTGAGAAAAATAGAATTGGAGCTGGAACCTACCTCAAAAGTAGGAGAGACTATCTCATAGGCCAAGATAGCCTTCCCCTTTGGCGTGACCAGAGAGGAGGTAGTAGTCCTCGTGGGAGCTATGGCAGGGGCAACTGACTGGACAGGAACAAAAATAATTGGCATTGATACTTTTACTGATCGGAGTGTGGGAACCATAGTAGCCTTCCTCTTTAGTAAGGGGAACTCAGGGTCAGACAGAATATCCAAGTAGAGAAGTGGTGTCTGTCCTGTCACCTCCTCCCTACTAACAGTCATGACGGCTGGCCCCTCACAAGTGACTCGGACGACCTCGAAGTCATGACCGAACTGGATCAGATGAGTAGTAGTCAAGGTGTGTATGGCCTGATCCAAGGCCAAATCCATGCCTGACGGGAAACAGAAGATGAGCCTGCTGGAAGACATCCTGACTGTAATGCCTGAAGGCAGGAAAAGATTGACTATGCTAAAATCACTGCATTTGTCGAAACATAATTGAGTCAGACCCTTGCTTTGATATATGTCTTAAATAATTTACTTCTAGATTGGGTTTAGAATTTGAACCCACACTTAACAAGTTTAGGTATGCTAAGTGGGGTTCATTGAATTTTGGAGAGATTTTTTTATGTTTCAGAAGAGACTTTGCCATAAGATTTTGATTTAGAACACATACTCAACCAATTTAAGTAGGTTGAGTGGGGTTCAAATATTTGGAGAGATTCTGAAGACATATGTGTTGTATGTTTTTTTTGAAATTTGATTTGGAAAACCTTTATTTAGGAAATTTAGGTATACTAAAGGTTTTGATTATATGTTTGAAAATTTTGTGAAAACATCTTTGCATGTGATGATTGCTTGTTATGTGTGTAATATATGTTGATTTGATTTGAAAATGGGGCTCTTACTTAACAAATTTATGTATGTTAAGTAGAGGCTAATTGTGTTCGATATATGTTTGTTGTTTGTTTGATATATGTGTTGATTTGATATGATTTGAGGAACACTCACTTAATAAAGTTAAGTGTATTAAATGGAGTTCAATGTGCATGTGTTTTGATTTTTGTTGATTTTATTCCTTTTTATAAAAAGAGGAGGAACTCTTATTTGATAAATATGTTATGTCAAATAGAGTTCAAACATATGTGTTTGTATTTTGATGTTTTGGAAGTGAGCTCCATGCTTAACAAATTTAGATATGTTAAATGGAACACACTTATATGTTTTTTTATTTGTTGATATGTGGATTTGTTTTGGTTATGAAGAGTGAATTCTAATTTAACAAATATGGGTATGTTAAATGATTCAAAGTATGTTGAATATTTTGGTTTTAATTTGATTTTCTTGAAAGTGGAATTCTCATTTAACAAATATGGGTATGTTAAATGGAATTTAATTATATTTCGCTTATCTTGCTTTTGTTTTAGTTTATAAAAATGGGATCTTCACTTAATAAATTTGGATATATAAGTGAAGTTCATGCTTTGATTTCAGTTTAAAAAGGGGACTCCCATTTAACAACATATGAATGTGTTAAATGGAGTTCAATTATATCTTTATTTTGCTTTCAAAAAGAAACTCATTTAACAAATATGGTTATGTTAAATGGAGTTTGGTTGTTTGATTTTATCTTGAAAGTGTGCTATTGAAAAATTCATTTTGAAATGAAAAGATTTTAATGATGTATATTTGTTGGAAAAGGATCCTCATTTAACAAATTTGAGTATGTTAAATGAGGCTTGGTTGTTTTTAATATTTGAAAAGAGATTTGAAAATTTTATATTTTGCAAGCTTTGTGTTATGTGAAGTGCATGATTTCATTTAGAAAAAGTGCTTTTGAAAAATTTTGCAAAAGACTGTACTTATTTAGTTTAAATTTTATTAGAATTTTTTTTAAGTATGGGATGAGCCTTGCCTCACCAAACTAGAGGTAAAGAGGTTCTATTTTTAGTCATCTCCTTTCATTAGTTGATTTATTTTTATCTATTGGGGGACCCAATATGCGTTTCAAGACCTACATGGAGTGAGGTCCTAAAACCTAAAGGATGTTGGCCAGCTTTGCTTAAGGTAAAATAAGCTAAGTGCCAATGGAAAGAAAGATAATCTCAGGCTTATATGAAATATGAGCCCACTATCGATTCTTGGAGATAATAATCTAGAGATGGAGAGAGGAATGATCTTCAACAGAGTCACAAGAAAAATCTGTGGTGTTTATTTTTAGATGTATATGGGGGGACACCACGCAGATCTGAGGGGGTACTTATTGAAGTGATCGGGTATGACATTAAGGTATGAAGTACTATCTCGAAAGATAAAGGTATCACCCTTCAATGGACCTAATCACCTAATAAAAACTCCTAAGGCATGATAGGTCTTCGAATATAGTAGAGATTTTTCCCTACTTTACATGGATGAATAAAGTAGGGTTTATATTAAACTGGGTTCTAAAGTTTCCTATGGGGGCAAGCCCCCATAATTAATTATATCCTAAGGAATGTGAGTTCCTTAGGAATAATCTCGATTAAAGTAGGCAATTATTATCTCCAAAGATTTCAGGGGCAAGACTATCAATAAATTGGTTATATTGGAAAATCAAGTGGGAATGATCAAGGAGAATACTTATTTTGGAAGTCAAAGGAGATGAGTATGGAATGCTCATGATATTAGGAAACCTAATGAGTATTCCAATGTATCATATAATTGGGCTTTGTATATTTGAAATTGAAGATAATTATGTGTTTGAGTTGAAAATATTATTAGAATAATCTAACAACAAGATTATGCTAAGAGATGATAATTTTGCTTATAGGGATCTAAATCTAGGGAGCTTTAGCAAGAGCTAAAGGACAACCTAAATCTAAGCGAGGATGGGTTTAAGATTTACCTCCATAAGAAAGGGTAAACTACCTATCTTGGACTTATAACCGAGTGGCACCCTAACTCCTCTAAATCATGTAGTCATATGAAATTGCAAAATAGTTTGGTTTTTATTGATTTAGAAAGAGACTAAAGTCCTTAAACCCACTACCTAATTGACTAGAGCATGAGTGATATGAATAATGACTTAATCTACAAATGCAAATCTTTTTAATTTTTATTTGATTTTTGACACTTCATTTTGACAAAGGCTTTAGGGCTTTTATATGCCTAAATGCATGATGAAGTAGATTATTGGCCAAATTAGCTAGAAGGGGTGTTTTCCACCACAAGGGATGCCCTCACAAGTCAAGCATTCCCCTATCGTGCAAGGATGGAAATCTTCTATTTTCAAGAAAGAAAGAATATGTGTGCAAGATGTGAAACATACAACCATACAACTAAGGTTTGTTAAATCTTTTATTTATATTATTTAATGCCTAGGCTTTATGATGAGATTATGAATTATTTAAGGCTTTAGTTATGAGTTGTAGTTGGGGAGAAATTATATTTTTCCCTAAGAGCCTAATCGGATCCAGACTACACATAAAATCATTATTCATAAAGAAAATAAAAAAAGGCATGCTATTTCTATTACGCAATTTAAGCATAACATCAAGAATTTTATAAATCTAATGCAAAAGTATATGGGATTGTAAGATTAGTTAGGCTATTGTTTATTTAAAAAGGGACTAAAGTCTTTAAACTCACTCTCTAAGAGACTAGAGCATGAGTGGTATGAGTAATGACTTAGTCTAATGAGAAATCTTATCACATTTTATTTGATTTTTTGACTCTTCATTTGACAAAGGTTACAGAATTTTGTATCCTTAAATGTATGATGAAAATGGATTATGGGCTAAATTAGTAGGAAAGAGATATTTTCAAACATAAAGAAGGCCCTCAAAGGTCAAGTCTTCCCCTATCGTACAAGGATGGAAACCATCTCTTAACAAGAGTGAAATAATATGCATGCATGATGTGAGACATACAACATTCAGCTAAAGGGTTGCTAAATATTTTAATTATCTTGATTATATTCTAAGCTTTATGGTAAGATTATAAATTATTTAAAACTTTAGTTATGAGTTGTAGTTGGGTAAAAGATTAATTTTTCCTAAGAGCCTAATCGCTTCAAGGACACACATTAAAGCATCAAACATGAAGAAACTAAGAAAAAACATACTATTTCTATTACAAAGGTTAAACAAAATATCAAATAATTTTATAATATAAAAGAATAACAGGTCAGTGCGGTCGGGTGCCTCCGTACAACCCGAAAAGGAAAAGGATGGGTAGTCGAGATCTACCCTTATAGAACCTGAAATATAAAAGAATAATTACAATTCACAAATGAATGAGTGTTATGGGGTATCTTCAAGTCTTCATTCTTCACATCTTCTCTATTTCTTCATGTCTTTTCTCTTTTGATTTGTTAGGCTTCAAGGCATCACATGCCACCCCAGGACTAAGCCTTCTGGCCAATGCTCATCCTAAACCCCCCATAGCACTAATCTTAATTTCTAATACAAATTTACATTAAAAATAGAAAAGTAAATCTAACTACACCTACAAAATAAGTATTAGCTAAACATACATACATTCCCAAGCAATTATATTTTTAATTTAGTCTTTGCACCCTACACATGGGAAACTAAGTCCACCCATCCTAATTTGTATTATGCTTAGGGATTTCAAGCAACCTTGTAAAATATAGAGCATTTATATTTATTTGTGGCACCCCTTAAGCACAATCCTCTGTAGACAAATGATTAGACTAATATCAGCCTAACATCTAGTCTATAAAATATACACCCTAACATCCAGTCTAAAATAATACATCATAAAATAAAATATATCATCCATTCTAACATAAAGCTAAAAGTGGTGACTTAGTTCTAATGTGTGTGTTAAGGCATGTGTGGAATGTCTTAATTAAGCATTATTATTATGATTTTTTAAGTATGAAAGACTTTAGTTCAATATAAAGGGTTGATTTCACTTGAAGTTATTTAATTGATTTGAGAATTTAAATTTAAAATTTTCTTTTATTTCATATGATTACACTTAGTAACTAAGTGTTATAAAGAGAAGAAAGAGGATTGCCCTCTTTCATCCCTACCTTCACTTTCTAAAGCATATTAATTTTGTTTAGTTCTCTTTAGTGAATGAATTATTAAGTAATTTAATTAATCCTAAGTCTAGGTTCACTTTAAGTAATTTCATTTAACATGTAAGGCATCTTAAGATTAATTAAATTGAATTACTAACATATGACACATATCAAATCATTCCTTTCCATCATGAATATCAGGCATATTATTTAATCCTAAGTATATCTATACATGTGACACACTTAAATAATGATTGTATGTGTATGTTGAATGTTATATTCATTCATGTGATTGAATTATTTAATCATATTAATTTAAAGCTCTATTTAAATTCTTATACAAAAATACATAGGGATCAAATTAAACAGGTACGTGTCATTGTTAACTAGGGAAGTGAGATAATCAAATGATCTCCTTGGGGCTAGCTAAAGCCTCGTATTCTTAGGATGTCCAAACTATATACCCATTACATTCAATCATATGTAAATTTGTATGTAAGAATTTAAGAAAGCAAACTCCAAGTTACATGATTAATTAACCTAATGATTAGGCAATTATGAATGCATGTATAATTAGTTAGTAAAGAGGATTACCCTCTTCTAATCAAATACACACATATATGTATAAAAAACATAAACAAGTACATGCCTTTGTTAAACCAAGGAAGTGATGTAATCAAATGACATCCTTGGGGCTACTTAAATCCTCATATTCCAGATGTCCATACAATATACCCATTTTTCTTGAATACATACACATATATTTACAATTAAGGAGATGAAAATTGTGCAAAAATCATATTTTTTTTTTAATGGAATTATTTAGGTATATGACTTAAAGCTCTATCTAAATTCTTATGTTAAGATACATAAGAGTGAAATCAAACGAGTACATGTCGTTCTTAAACCAGGGAAGTGAGATAATCAAATGACCTCATTGGGGATACTTAAAGCCTTGTATTCCCGGGATGTCCAGGCTATATACCCATTACATTCAAGCTCATGTAAATCAACATGTGAATAAAAGGAATGAAACTTCACTTCATACACTTAAGGTATAATCACAGGCATATCTTATGTATTTATAACTAACATCACAACATACATTGCCATTCATTTATAAGATTTTGAAAAATACATTTGAGTTTAGTAGTGATAATAGCCACACATGTATTAAATTAAATCAACACATGCAAGCTTAACATAAAGGAAAACTATTTAATTTAATTAATTTTAAAAAGTGATGGATGTATGGAATTAAACATCATACAATGTGTAGCATGATTGGAAATGAACAATCAAATACAAGCATATGATTCATTCAATCCAATTAATTCCTAAGGACAAACATACCAAATAAAACTATTTAAAATAAACCAAAGTTCTTTAATGTCATCTTGATTTCATGTTCAATTTGACTTAAGAAATGTGAGAAGGAGTTTGCTAATCCTAACCCATCCCCATGTTTGTGAGTTAATTTAGTTTAATGAAATATGATTAAGTTGATTTTACGGATTAACTAAGTTATCATATGTATTAAGTTCATTAATTAACCCTTACTTATGTTGCCTTAAAGTAATTATCCAAATAATTGTGAGCTAATATGATATGCAAATGGATTGAAAAATAATAGCAATGGTCCTTTGAAATGAAAGGGCCTAATGCAATTAGCTTATAATTATTGGTTAATTAGATTAAGGAACTTAATTAATTGCTTTTATGATTTTTCCACACATATGGGTAAATCATAATTTCATTAACTCTCTTTAGGCTATTAAACACCTAAAGATCTACCCATTAATTAATCAAGATAATATATCATTATAATTTTTTAATTTGATTAATCAAGTCATTAATTAATTAATTAAATTCTTTTACTTAATTTGCCAAATTTGATTAATTATCCTCCAAATGAAATGGACTTAAGGGCAAAAGGTTTGGAAAGAGGTCCCAACCTAATTCCATGAGTCCCCTCATTTAATTAAATAAGATATAATGTGATTTGATCCATAACTTCACTAATTAAGTAATTAATTAGTTAATTAATCTTTAATTATGATTTCTTAAATAAAATGAGAGGGATTTAGGGAAAAGAGATTAGGAAAGAGGTCCCAACCTAATTCCATAAGCCCCTCACTATTTGGAAATGATTAGGAAACCCAATTGATTAATTAATTATTGTTCACATGCTTAATTAACCCTTAATTAAGTTAAGAAGGTAATTAGGGCTTAATCAATCAGTTTACCTAATTAATTAGCCAATAAATCCCAAAACAATAGGGGAGGCAGAGGTTATACCCTTAAATAATCTCAAAAAGTTTGAGATAAATTAATTAATTAATTATGGAGTAATTAGAGTAATTAATTTTTAATTAAACCCTAATTAAGCTTTGATTAATATTCAAAATTAATTAAGAATAATTTTAATAGATTTCTCTCTAAAATACCTTTAAAATTAGTATCTATATGTATTTTTTAAATTTTTCTATGATTTGTTATGAATTTATGAAATGTCAGCCTTAAAAATGGATTACTTAGCCTTAATTAAGCGTTAATCCCATCGCACCATGTGGCACATTGATGCGGCGCACTTTCCACATGAAGTCGTGAGAGTGGCTATTTAAGTTGTCACATTGCTTGTTGAGTCAACTGGCAGTGGGGCGCGCATTCTTGTGCACCATCCGATCTCTAAGATTAGACGACCATGATTAAACTTGCAGTGTAAAGAGGATAAAATCAATCAAATCTAATGGATCTAATCACGATTGTCCATTCTAATTACACGAAATGGATGGTGCATGATCTATCATCACACGAGCGAAGGAGAATGGCGTTCATCCTCCATTGTTCACGATCCGAGCTCACTTGAGCTCAGATTTGCTCCAAATGGAACCCACACCATCGCACAAAGGATCTAAGAGGATCCAATGGCTACGATCATACAACATTCACATTTCCTTCGAAATGCTATAAAAAATTCTAGGAAGCTTGATTTTAATGGTGTTACCTCACAGGACAAAGACTGGCGGCTCGCATACTTGAGGAAGCTTCGTCTAGTTGAGAGGAAGCCCTGTTGAGCAGAAACTGGATCAATGCCATGTGGATCACTTGGAAAGCCAACTCCCGTGCTTTGGATGCTCGGCTTCGATTGAACATCTGACCTTCGGTGGATTTGGAGCTCGGGAAATGATTCATTTAGCTTTGATAGGTTGAGGAGATGGAGTGGGAATAAGCAATTTGATATAAGTAGAGAATTGATGGAGTTTGGGTTGGAGGATGCTTGTTGTTTTGGCTTCACTCAAAAAAGTGGAATTTCAATGGCGGAGGCCTTGAGAATGCTTGAGATCTTTCCTTGGAGTTTGAAATCTCTCTTGGAAGCTCGGATGATGTGAATGGTTGTGTTTCCCGTGCGAATTATGGTGTTATATCACTCAATTTCTTGTGATGGATGGACATGATTGTCTCTCATTTTTTGACTGTCCAGCCATAGTCATCGGTGCCAGAGTTGTCCCCATCAAGTTCACGCAGCTTGGTTTGAGTGGAGGAAGCCCTGGGTGGTGGCTCAAGGCTGGATTTGGGCTGATCACATTCTTTGCATCCTTTGGGTTTTCAGTTGTAAGCACCGCCCTTTGGTCCATGGCAAGCTTAGCCCACTTAGGGTGGACTAGGTGGCTAGGTCAGACCACATTTGGGGTGTGTGAGGGCTGCCAAGTGGAAAGGGAAAAGTGGACTTTCCTATTTTAGGCAAAATCCCATGTAGGGTGGCATATCCAAGGGATATCTCATTGGGTTTGGCTCCAATTAGGTTTGGACTAATTTTGGGTTGATCCCAAGCGGGTTTGGGTCGGGTTTGGTCAGGTTCCATGTGGCCATGGGTTGGTTCAAAGGGATTTGGCTCAATTTGACCCTTATAGGTCAAAATGGGTCATGTTGGGATAGGTTGACCAATTTGCCAAATGATGATTTGAAGTTTTTTAGTTCAAGTGGTTTCGATCAATTTATCTTAGGTTTGATTTTAGCTCATTTGGATTCATATAGGTCAAATGGGTCAAGTTGACCAAATTGACCAAATTGACCAAATTGGCTTGGGTTAGGTGTGGGTTCAAGTTCAATTGGTTAATTGAAGATGATTGTAGGCTTTGGTTTGAATCAATTTGGATTTAGACCAATTTGACCCTTTAGCTCAATTTGGGCTAAATTGGTCAATTTAGCTCAATTGGAAAATTTGGGTTCAATTATGGGTTTGGCCAAGTTCAATAATCAATTTGGAATGAAGTTGAGCCATTGGTTGCAATCAATTTAGGTTGGGTCATGATTGACTCATTTAGGCCTTTTAGCTCAAGTTGGGTCAACTTGGGTCAAATGGCCAATTAGATTTGGTTTGGCTCAGTTGAAGATCAAATCATGTTCAATCATTGATTACGTGTTAGTGTGAATCAATGATTTCAATTGATTTGGTGTAGGATGAGTTTTGGCTAGTTTGGGTTTCATATGAGCTAAGGGTTGACTTGGTCAAATGACCAAGTTGACTTGGTTTGACCCAATTTAAGATAATTCACCTTCCTAGGGTTATCAATGATCATGATATGAGGTTTTGATGGGATTGTTTCAATTCAATTTGGGTTAGATTAGAACTTGGTTCAAATGGGTTCTTCAGGGCACTTTAGGTCAAGTGGACCTAAATAGGTTAATTGACTTGGTTTTGGTTTGATTAAGATTTAGTTGAATTTCTATATGAGTTTAGGATTGAAATATAAATTCAACAATAATCAATTTGAGCTTTGATGGGTTTTGGTTCATTTGGAATTTTCAAATCAAAAGGGCTAAGTTGGGCTTGACTTGGGCTGATTTCAATTTGGCTTGATGATTGTAGATTTCATTTATATTTGGATAGATGATTGAACAAATGATTAATTCAAGAGAAAATCTATTGGTTTTGGCTTGATTTAGACTAATTTTGGTTAAGTCCAAGGAATTGACTTAAAGGATTTAGATTGAGTTTTAATTTTATTTTGGATTTGGTTTTGGCTACTTGAATGTATATTTCATTTATATTTGGGAGGATAATTGAGTGTATAATTGACTTATGATAAAATCATTTGGGTTTGAAGTGATTTGAAGGTAAAATTGACTAAGCATATGGAGGTAGGCCCAAAGGGCTTAGAAGGGAATTTGATTTAGTTTGTTTTAATTTCTATCAGTGAATACAAGTTTCATTTATATTTGTAAAGATAATTGAATATATAATATATTTATGATAAAATTAATTGATTTTGAATTAATTTCAGTTAAGTTTAGACTATGCTCATGGAGGTAGGTCCATATGGCTTAGGAAGGGTCTTGACTTGACTTGATTTAGTTTAATTTAATTTTGATTATTTGAATATTGATTTCATTTATATTTAGGAGGATAATTGATGGAATAATTGATTTGTAAGAAAATCAATTTGGTTTGACTTGATTTGAGTGGGATTTTGGTTAAGGTTATGATGGTGGGTAACATGGCTTAAGAGGGATTTAGAGCATGGGTTTGATCTTGGGTTTCAATCATTTGGAATTGAATTTGGATTTGAATATGATAAGTGATTGAGGGATTTAATTGATCATGGATAAAATCAATTGAATTTGAACTAAATTGGATTTGGCTAGGGCCAGGTCAATGGAGTCCAATCATAAGGCTTATGAAGGATTTTGAGCTTGGATTTGATCATGGGATTGATTGTAAATTTTGGAATTTTGATTTTGATTTTGAATTTGGGGTTTGGTTTTGAGAGTGAGAACATGGATTAGCCTTAGGCTATAGGGTAGGCAAGTCTCCCTAAGTCCCTAAGGCATAACCTACTCCTATGACTAAACCTTCTATGTCTCTTGGCCTAGGTTAAGTGTTCACCTAATCACTAGAAGTGTCTTAAGACTAAGGAGATCTTAGTATCTATAAGAGTCATTTATAATGAGGATTGAGAACTCACTCCAAAAGTGAGGTCAACACTTGATTATGGCCTAGGCTTCATGGTAAGGTTATGAGTTATTTAAAACTTTAATTATGGGTGATTAGTTGGATAGAAAATTTATTTTATTCTAAGAACCTACCATATCCATGCCACACATTAAAGCACCAAACATAAAGAAACTATGAAAAGGATGTAATCTTGATGTGCAATCTAAATAAATTATCAATCAATTTAAAAACTAACATAAAAGAATAATAGGCCGGTGCAGTCGGGTACCACCGTACAACCCAAAAAAAAGAAAATATGAGTAGTCGAGCTCTACCCTTATACAACATGGTATATGAAATAATAATTATAAATAGAAATGAATACATGCTATGGGGGTCTTTATTTCTTCATCTTTTTCATGTCCTCTATTTCCTTCATTTTTGATTTGATTGTGCTTCAAGGCATCACAGGGCCTTCAAGGACTAGACTAAGAGCAGCCTAACATCCAGTCTATGAAGCATACATCCTAACTTCCAGTCTAAAACATTACATCATAAAATAAAATATACATCACACATACACCGTCCTGACTTAGGATTAAAAGTGGTGCTTAATTTTAATGTGTGTGCTAAGACTTTGTGTAGTATGTCTTAACTAAGCATTAGAGTTATATTTTTTTAATAGTTGAAGGATTTAATTTATCATAAAGTTTGATTTCATTTCAAGTTGTTTAATTAATTTGTGGATTTTTATTTTATATTTTGTTTTATTTCATTTGATTTACACTAAGCATCAAAGTGTTATAAAGAGAGGAAAGGGATTACCCTCTTTCCTCCTTACTTTAAGTCACTTTCTATAACATATTTTTATGACTTGATTCTCTTTAGTGAATGGCTTATTACACATTTTTATTAATCCTAAGTTCAGGTTAACTTTAAATGATCCTATTCAATGTGAAAGGCATCTTAGGATTAATATAATTGAATTACTATCACATGACATATATTAAATCATTCATTTCCATCACATATAACATGCATATGACTTTAATACTTAGCATATATGTACATGCCATGTATTTTTGGCACACTTAAATGATGATGAATGCATATGTCTTGGGATTTATATTTCATTTGATTGAATTATTTATTATATGTAAATTAAAGCTCTATCCAAATTCTTATATAAAAATACATAAGAATGAAATAAAATAAGTACGTGTCATTGTTAACGAGGTAAGTGAGGTAATCAAATGACCTACTTGGGGCTACTTAAGGCCTCGAATTCCCAGGATGTCCTGACTATATACTTATTAACATTCAAGCTTACATAAATTTATATATGAATCATAAGAAAGAGATCACTATCTTTACATATAATATAATTCGATGACTAAGATGATTTCGGATGCATGTATTCTTTAATAATAAAAGGGGATTTTTCATCTTTTAATTAAGCAAGCATACACATATATAAAAGATGTAAGCAAGTACGTGCCAGTGTTAATCAGGAAAGTGAGATAATCAAATGACCTTCTTGGGGCTACTTAAAGCTTCATATTCTCATAATGTCTAGACTAAACATTTGCTATCTTAAATACATATGAATGTATACACAACTGTAAGGATGAAAATCATGCAAATATTGTATTTTCTTTAGTTGAATTATTTAGGCATATGAATTAAAGCTCTATACAAATTGTAATGCCAAAATACATAGGAATGAAACTAAATGAGTACATGCCATTGTTAAACCAGGGAAGTGAGGTAATCATATGACTTCCTTGGGGCTACTTAAAGCCTCAGATTGTGGACCAGAATATATACCAATTATTGTTCAAACGTATATATATATATATACATATATATATATATATATATATATATATATATATATATATATGTATATATATATATATATATATATATATATATATATATATATATATATATATATATATATATATATATATATATGAATCATAAGAAAGAGAGCTTCATTTAACATGCTTAAGCTACAAACACATGCAAATCCTATATGTATTCATAACTACTATCACTCCACATGTTTACCAATTTATAAACTTTAGAAAAAAAATATTTGGATTTAATAATGATAATAGCCACACATATATTAAGTTAAGTCAACACATGCAAGCTTACATAAACAAAATTTATTTGATTCACTAAAACTTGAAAGAATGAATGTATTAAGTCAAATGACATACATTATTTAAAGTGATTGGAAAGGAATAACTAAATATAAACACATGGTTAATTCAACTAAACTAATTCCTAAGGACAATCACATTAAATAAACTCATTTAAAGAAAACCAAAGTTCATTATTAATTTATGATTTAGGATTTTGATTAATTTGAAAGAGGAGGATATTTATTTTTGTTTTAATTCCATTCCCATATTGGTGAAGTTATTTGGTTTAAGAAGAGGTAATTAAGTGGATTTTATGAATTAATTAGTTAGATCCTTGATTAAATTAATTAATCACCCTTACCTATGCTTCTTTAATTTGATTAACCACTTAATTATGAGCCACAAATGACATGATCATGTTAGAAAATAAAATTGCAATGCTAAAGGACTTAATGCAAATGGCGCATAATTAAGGGTTAATTAAGTTAAATAACCTAATTAAGTACTTTGATGATTTTTCCATATTTATGGGCTAATCATAATTTTCTTAAGGGTCTTTATGTTATTAAACACATAAAGAGAAACCCTTAATCTCATTGTTAAATATCTCATATGATTTTGATTTCAATTTAACTGATTAAGCCACTTAATCTATTAATTAAACCCTTCATTAACTTCCATATAAATTAACCCTCTTTAAAATGAAATGAACTGGGGAAAAAGAATTAGGAAAGAGGTCCTAATCCCCCCTCAGTGATTAACAAGTTGATTTAATTAGTTTGTTGCTATTTAGGGTATTAATTAACCATTAAATTGAATAATAGAGTAATTAGGGCTTAAATAATCAATTTTCCTAATTAATCAAGCAATAAATTTTAAGAAAATCATAGGAAGCAGAAGTCTTCCCATTAGATCAACAGGGAAGGTTTGGAATTAACTGCTCAAGTAATTAGGATTTAATTAAGCTAATTAAGTTTACACTTAAACCCACATTAAGTTTTAATTTTTGTTCAAAATCAATTGGAATTAATTTTAATTTATTTTCCTCTATTTTACCTTTAAAATGAGTGTTTATTTGTATTTTTTAGATTTTTCTACAATTTGTTATGGTTTTCTAAAGTTTTAGCCATTAAAATAATTAAGTAAGCCTAATCCCGTCGGCGCCACGCGCAGTGCTGATGTGGTGCCACGGGATTGGTTACTTAAATGTGTCTGAGTCAGCACTAATGTGGTTGGCGGCAGACGCAGTTTCATCCCCGTTGTCCAATCTATGATTGGACGATGGAGATTAAACCCGCGATTCTTAAGGGATAAAATCGGATTAAATCTAATGCATTAATCATGACTATTCATTCCGATCATGCGGAACGGACAGTGTGTGATCTATCATCCCCTAAGTGATGGGAGATGGACATCGTCCATCTTCCTTCGCTCGATCAGAGCTCACCCAGGCTTTGATGACCACGAAATCGATCCCACACCTTCATATGAATATCACAAGGGATCTACTGGTCAAAAGCGCATGACATATAACTTTTCTTTAAAAAGGCATAGAAATTTTTTCCTAAAGCTTGGTTTAATGGAAATTACCATGTCGGAGCTCAAGACTAGCAGTACAATGCTTGAGGTAGCTTCACGCGGATGAGGCAAAGCCCTGTTGAGCATCTCACATGATAACTCCTCACCGCTTTCTCTATGGACCAAGTTCCATCGATTTATAGAGGGATGTCAATCGAAGTTGGTCGTGGAGCTCAGGAGAAGTTTTCTTCTCACTCGACGGAGGGAGGGAAAGGTGTGGGTGAAGTTAATTAGAGTTTGGTTGAGGTTTGAGGGAGTTGGGTCAAATGGTGCATTGTCGTATTTCAGTTTGAGGGAGTCCAGCATTGGGAAGGCTTGGAGAGCTTAAAGAGTGATCTAGGGATTTTGAAAGAAGTCTCTGAAGCTCTCTGAGAGTGCGCGTGTGTGAATTAGGTTGAAATGAGGGGGGTATATCCCATCAAAGTTCATTATTAATTTATGATTTAGGATTTTGATTAATTTGAAAAAGGATGATATTTATTTTTATTTTAATTCCATTCCCATATTGGTGAAGTTATTTGGTTTAAGAAGAGGTAATTAAGTGGATTTTATGAATTAATTAAGTTAGATCCTTGATTAAATTAATTAATCACCCTTACCTATGCTTCTTTAATTTGATTAACCACTTAATTATGAGCCACAAATGACATGATCATGTGAGAAAATAAAATTGCAATGCTCCTAAAAGGACTTAATGCAAATGGCGCATAATTAAGGGTTAATTAAGTTAAATAACCTAATTAAATACTTTTATGATTTTTTCATATTTATGGGCTAATCATAATTTTCTTAAGGGTCTTTATGTTTAAACTCATAAAGAGAAACCCTTAATCTCATTATTAAATATCTCATATGATTATGATTTCAATTTGACTGATTAAGCTACTCTTAATCTATTAATTAAACCCTTAATTAACTTCCATATTAATTAACCCTCTTTAAAACGAAATGAACTTGGGAAAAATAATTAGGAAAGAGGTCCTAATCCCCCCTCAGTGATTAACAAGTTGATTTAATTAGTTTGTTGCTATTTAGGGTATTAATTAACCATTAAATTGAATAATAGAGTAATTAGGGCTTAAATAATCAATTTTCCTAATTAATCAAGCAATAAATTTTAAGAAAATCATAAGAAGCAGAAGTCTTACCATTAGATCAACAGGGAAGGTTTGGAATTAACTGCTCAAGTAATTAGGATTTAATTAAGCTAATTAAGTTTATACTTAAGCCCACATTAAGCTTTAATTATTGTTCAAAATCAATTGGAATTAATTTTAATTTATTCTCCTCTATTTTACCTTTAAAATGAGTGTTTATTTATATTTCTTAGATTTTTCTACAATTTATTATGGTTTTCTAAAGTTTCATCCATTAAAATAATTAAGGAAGCTAATCCGTCGCCAATGTGGTCGATGTGGTGCCACGGATTACTTAAATGTGTCTGAGTCAGCACTAATGTGGCTGGCGGCAGATGTAGTTTCATCTTCGCTGTCCAATCTATGATTGGATGATGGAGATTAAACCCGTGATTCTTAAGGGATAAAATCAGATTAATCTAATGCATTAATCATGATTGTTCATTCCGATCATGCGAACGGACGATGTGATCTATCATGATGGAGATGGACACCGTCCATCTTCCTTCACTCAATCAGAGCTCACCCAGGCTTGGATGACCACAAAATCGATCCCACACCTTCACGATGAATATCACAAGGGATCTACTGGTCAAAATCTCACGATATATAACTTTTCTTCAAAAAGGCATAGAAAATTTTTCCTAAAGCTTGGTTTAATGGAAATTACCATGTCGGAGCTCAAGATTAGCAGTGCAATGCTTGAGGTAGCTTCACGTGGACAAGGCAAAGCCCTGTTGAGCAGCTCACTTTAACTCCTCACCACTTTCTCTATGGACCAAGTTCCATGATTTATAGAGGGATGTTAATCGAAGTAGCACCTTCGGTGGTCGTGGAGCTCAGGAGAAGTTTGTTCTCACTCGACGGAGGGAGGGAAAGGTGTGGGTGATGCTAATTGGGGTTCGGTTGAGGTTTGAGGGAGTTGAGTCAAATGGTGCATTGCCCTATTTCAGTTTGAGGGAGTCCAACATTGAGAAGGCTTGGAGAGCTTAGAGAGTGACCTGGGGATTTTGAAAGAAGTCTCTGAAGCTCTCTAAGTGTGTGTGTGTGTGTGAATTAGGTTGAAATGAGGGGGTATATCCCCCCCTTCCCACCCTCCTTTGGATCAGACGGCTTGGATCGAAGCCTTCATTTTGGCAATCAGCTACCGTAGGAGGCAGGAGGGGACGGGTGTAGGCTGAGATGGCTTGGTTTGGTGGGCCGAGAGGTTGGGTTGGTGGCTCCAGGCAGGAATGGATTTGGTTAGGCTATATACTTGGTAGATTTCCCTAATCCTATGATTAACTCTTCTAACTCTCTAGGCTTAGGTCAAGTGTTCACCTAATTGCTAGAAATGTCTTATGACTAAGAAGAATCTAGTATCTAGAAGACTCCTAAATCTAAGGAGACGAGATTGAGTCCTCACTCTAAAAGTGAGGTCAATAATTATGTTTTACTTATCTAAACTAATTATTAATTTTATTTGATTTTCATTTTATCATTAATTTTTTTGATTTAGCCCTAATTATTACATATGTTAATTAACACTCTTAAAGAAATACATTTGTAAAAATAACTAGAAAAGGGATCTTAATTACCTCTCCTAGCCATTCCCACTATTCACAATGATTAATTATCATTAATTATTTAATTTTCACTATTTATCAATTATAATAAATATTTCATTCATTAATGAGAGTAATTATGATTGAAATTCTAAATTCATTAAATCACATGTAAAATAATTCCAAGAAAATTATGGGATGCAGAGGACATCCCATGGAATCATTCCATCAAATTTGGATTAATTAGCCAAGTAATTTGGCTTTCATTAAAATAATTAACCTAAGATTCAAACTTAATTAGGCAGTGTTCACTAAGCATAAATTAGAAATTTTATTTTATAAAAATTTCCTTTGTCGAACTTTTCCAAAAATGGGTTTATTTGTATTTTTTTGATTTTTTCTATAATTAGTTATGTTTTTTGAAATTTTAGCCATTTAAATACATTTTTAAAGCCTAATTAACCTGTTAAACTATCGGCGTCCCGTGGACGCTAATGTGGTAGTGCTTTCCACTTGGCACCATGATATTGGTTACTTAAATCATCTAATGTGGTAGCTGACTCAGTGGTGAACATGGTTTCGTCCTGGTTATTTGATCTCGAATCGAGCGATAGAGATTAATACCGTGATTCTGAAGGAATTAAATCAAAATTTCTAATGTGATTAATCATGGCAGTCTATTCTAATCATGCGGAATTGACAATCGATGATCCGTCATCCCATGAATGCCAAAGATGAACACCATCCGCCTTTTGTCACTCGATCCGAGCTCACCATAGCTCATTCAATGGAAAAATCAACTCTAAAATGATCAGGAAATGAATCTAAGGAGATCTTATGGTGGAAATTGTACAAAAACATGATTCACTTCGAAAAAGACCAACACATATGGGCCAAAGCTATGGTTGCCAAATTTTTATCTCATCGAAATTATATATCAGCGGTCCACCGATAGGGGTAGCTTCATCATGAAGAGATGAAGCCTTTGAGAATATCATAAATTGTCTCCTTGTTAATCACTCTGTAGACCAAATGCCACCGCAAAGCTCACTGGAATTGGTCTTGAGACGTCTTTTGATGGTTGAATCGCTCAAAAAATGATTCATTTTGGTTCACCAGAGTGAAGTGAAGTTGTGGGAAGAATTAATTTGGGTTTGGTGGAGGTTAGGAAACTTGGACATATGAGATTCTTGGGTTCAATTGGGAGCTATTCTTGTTGATGGTGGAGTGCACAAGGAGCTTGGGAGAGGGTATGGGACTGTGCAAAATGCTCTAGAGAAGGTATGTGCATGATTTGAATCCATGGGGAGGATTATACCCTCCTCCCCGGCTGAACCAAGGGTTGGGATTGGTTCATCCTTTGGTAGCCGTCCGGCCGGGGTAGGTGGCCAGAGATGGTAGGGGACTGCTGAGGTGGCTGAGGGTGAGAGACTGAGGAGGTGTAGTGGGCTAGCATGAGGTGTACTCTCTCCCTTAGGTGGACCAATGAGTTGCCATAAGTGAACTCACCCTCTCTTGGCCAAAGGCTGAGCCCAACAGCTTCGGATTAGGTTGAGTCAGTGGTTCTCTTATGCAAGAAGAGCCAAAGGTGGCTTCCATGGGGTAAAGAGGTGGAGAATCCATCCAAATGAGGATTTTGGGTGTCTTGGTTCAATGGGTTTGACCCAAATCGAGTTTACAATGGGTTGGGCCCATTGGGCAAGCCCATTGTGACCCGATGATGAGTCATGCCAAGTTTTGTTGGGTTTGGGCTTGGTTTAGTTAGGTTTGGCTAAATTTGACTCATATGAGTCAATTGGGTTCAATCGAGCTAAGTAGACTAATTTGATCAAATTAGGTCAAAATGATAATTTGGATGATTTCAATTGGTCATTTGGAGTGAATAAGTGCAATTGTTTTGATTCAATTTTGGTTAGATTTAAATTTAGCTCACATGATTTAATTTGGGTTAAATGGTTCATGTTATCCAATTTGACCAAATTGGCCAAATTGGCTTGAGCATGGGTTAGGTCTATGTTTAATTGATCATTGGTGATTGAATGGAATAGTTGATTTGAATTAATTTGGATTGTGGAGTGAATTGGTTCAATTTGACCCTTTAGGTCAAATTCGGCTAAGTGGACTAATTTGGTTAAGTTGATTGTGTTGGATCCAATTAAAGGTTGGATTATGTTTGATATTGAATTAGTGATTGGTTGGAAGTATTGATTTCAATCAATTTAGTTTAGAATTTATTTTTGTTCAATTTGGCCCATTAGGCCAAATTGGATCAAATGGTCCAATTAGCTTGATTAGCTTCAATTGATTGTAGTGGAGTGCTCAATAATGACTTACAATCATCAATGAAGGGATTGTGTAGCTTGATTTGATCTAATGGGAGCTTAATTGGAGTTTGGTTTAATTTCTCTTTTTGTGTCACTTTGGGTCAAGTGAATTGGTCAAGCCATCTTGGACCAATTGGGGGTATGGATGGTTGGGGTATGTTTAATGGTAAATTTGAAGTTGATTGGTGGCTTTGATTGCAGTTGATTTGGGCTTTTAGCACATTTGACCCTTTTAGGTCAAATGGGCTAACTTGGGTTGGTCACCTTCCTTTGGTTCAATTTTTTTATTATAAGTGTTGAAGTGGCATGACATGATCTAATGAATAATTGGAGTGATTGAGAAAATCAAATTGAATTTAGTTTGTTTGAATATGTTTGAATTGAGTTATAGGATCATGGTGGAGTTAACTTGGATTAAGATCCAAGTTAGTTTGGCTTATGCTTTACTGTCTCCTTAATCACTAGAAGTGTCCTAACACTAAAAAATTTAACTGTCTAGAAGGTTCCTAGATCCAAGATGGGGAGGATTAACCCTCACTCCAAAAGTGAGGTCAACAACATGAAATGAATTTCTTGGAATGTTTGGCTAGGAAACAAATGCAACAACAATCCTTTATGCTAACTTAGAAGAATAAAAGAATGATAAAGTATGAGTTAGACTTAACTTCATTAGATAGTTTAGCTCCATAGTTTGTTGATAGTCTAGCTGAGAAATCCTAAAGATTCATAAGCTATTCAAGGAATGAAAATAAGCATTTATTTATTCCTTTTTAAATTAAAGATTTAACTTTTATGGTGGAGAGGTAAGTAAATGAGAATGATAAAGCATTAAGGTTACAAAGATGTGATTATATGAATATGAGATTTGAGTACTTCAATAAGTTTAGTAGATTTAGTGAGTGTATTAGGAGTGGTTACTTTTACTCAACATTTTTTTAATATAGGATAGGTCCAAATAAAAATAATTCTCTACTATATGTTGACAATTAAAAAGGGCATCTAAAGAAGTTTTTCTTAAGGATAGACAATGTTATAGATATGGAAAGGATGACAAAAATGATGAATTTTTTTATGCCTCTAATATAAGGGTGATCATATGTTAAATATGCTAGTGGATTGATTTAAAGAGAAGGTAACCAATCATATTAGCCTAAGTTGTGGAGAACATCATGTAGATAGCAAACAATCTCGAATTCAAATAGGAGATCAAATAAAAATACACTACTCAAAAGTTGAACCTCATTAACTATAATTATGAGTTTATACATTAATGAAATGAGGTCAAGGATTCAATTGGTGTAACTTCAAGTACAACTTTATATTAAATCATTTTAATTATATTTTATTTTATATTAATCCATCACATTCCTTTATTTGTAAAACTTTTTTTTGATATGTTGTGTCTTATATTTATTTATATGTTAGGCTATTTTGGTACATACTAGAAATGATTATACACACACACACACACACACATACATATATACATTAGTTGCTAATTGGATTATCTTTGGTTGAATTGATATAATTTTGGCATGGATCGATTATATAAATATCGAGTTAGCATTGACTATCATAAAAAAAGGTTAAGTTGTATTTCCTAAAGATTTACTTAGTTTGCCTCAAAGGAGAGGTGCAGTTAAAAATAAATTTAAACATATATGTTAGTCTTGTTTCAATGGCTCTATATAAGATAGTAGAGAAAAAACTTCAAGAGTTGAATGTATAATTATTAAAATTATGGACCAATAATTTATTTAAATTAGCAACAAATCAAAAGAAAAGAAAAGCCAATGTCATTTCATTTAGATCAAAACATAGTGCCTTTTAATTGATATTCTATGAATAGAGGGATGAAAGGTGTGGAGCATTTGACAACACTAGCACCTCTTTTTTTTTAAAAAAAAACTCATTATATAAATGCAACCACTTCTACTCTTGCTTTTTTAGATTCTATATTCCAACTACACATTAGTCTCAACACAAAATAAAGAATTCTTTGTTTGTGTTAGGACAACCCTCCCACCAATAAATGCATGGTTTAGTGGTTTAACAAAAAATGATATGTTGGCAGACAAGACTACTCATATTCCTGAAAAACTTTGTGGGGGAAGACTTAAGTTCTTACTAATTGATGACATACTTTCAATCTTATTTATGAAGAAGAAAGAAAATCAATGAACTTATATATTGGTTATAGAGAGTAAAATAAAATCATCATTAACTATAAGTTTCATTATCTAGATAGATGATTTAATTGAATAGTTGAAGAAAGTGATATTCTTCTTTAATTAAAGATCGAAAAACAATTCTTAAAATTACTTTTAACATTAGCTATGGACAATAAGATTTTTTAGTGATGCCATTTGATATTATTAAAGCACGTGTAATATTTATAAATATGATTAATACGATATTTGAATAACATTTTATTTAATTTATTATTTTGTTAATTGATAATAGAGTAATTTATTGTAAAATCAAATAAAAGCACATCAAAAATTTAAGGATTATAGGAGAGCTTATGGGAACATAAATTATTTACCAAATTCACTCAGTGTGAATTTTAGTTGGAGAGTACTATATTTTTGAGATGCAATATTAGTAGATAAATAATTTATTTTTATTTAGAAGAAGTTTAGATAGTAGTTGTTTGGACATCAAATATTTATATATATATATATATATATATATATATATATATATATATATATATATATATATATATATATATATATATATATATATATATATATATATATATATATATATATATATATATATAATTCATAGGTAGTTCTGTTTGGTTGGACATTACAGAGGCTTGTAAAGAGATATTATCAAATTAAAGTATCATTGACTAGACTTTGTTAACTTTGATGAGACATTTAATTATGAAGAGAGTTTTCAATAATAAAAATAATAATGGAACAACCCCTATTTTATAATTATTTGAGGTCATTAAGGCTTTCAATTATCTTGTCATGCAAAATTAAGCAGACTTATTATTTTTTATTGGAAAATAAAAAAGTCATTACTTATTTTTTAATTAGCTAATAATTTATGAGAAAATTATCTTTCAAATGATATAGAACTAAGAGCAATGCCTATCATGTTTGCTTTAAAGATGTGGAGTTAATTTGTATAGGGTTAAGTGTGGGGTATTTATTGGCTATACAAACTTGAAATACATCTTTATCTAAAAGTTCAATATAAAATAAAAGAGATGCCATGAATTAAAAATATTTGTGATTTAGATATTCAATATAACCTAGGAGAAATAAAAAGTCATTAAACTAATTGAATCATTTAAGCCACATAATCACTTAGGTTAGAATAATTAAATGAAGTTAAGTCGCATCTATCTGTACATTAATTGGTTTACTCAAGAAAAGGCTAGTTATAGCATTTTTAAACTAAGTCAACTTAGGTTAATAAAACTAAATGGGGTCTAGTTAAATAAGTTGAATGTGTATTACGCTAAAAACATTATAGTATAATCTTGGGCTACTAGATTAGGAAGGAACTATTTGAAATCTTTTTTAGGTTAAGAGAAAGTTGTTTAAGGGCTATTTTGGCATCCTTAGGCAATACCCAATGCTGAATTGTGTTTATCCAATCAGTAGGGATACGACCAACTAAAAAAGACATACTTAGGTAAAAAAAGAATAAACAAATTCACCACCAATATGTGTGATAATAGATTTTGAAGTTTTTCCATACAAGTTGGCATTGTCCTAAATGTTTTTCATACAAGTTGGCATTGTCCTAAATGTAAAGGTTAGATGTTTTCTATAATTGATTCATTAAATTTGTATCTTATATAACTTTGGAGTTTTATGGTATTTAACACTGTTTAATAACACCAAAATAATATTTATAACATTTTCTTAAGGTTAATCTCTAAGAGGTCATATAAAATTGTGATTTAATATTTTCTTTTATATAAACAAGAATAATTTTAGTTAACATAAATTTCTCTACTAAATGTAAAATTTTAGGACTTTTTCTTGGGTTACGCTTAAGGAGTTCATAACATAATTCAACCTATTTTTTCATGTTTATCCTAACTAGTCCATTTGTGCTTGAAGCATTTTTTTCAAGACTAAATACTTTCCTTGGATTTCTTCAGTTGTATTTGAAATAGCCTCAACTAAAATAATATCTCTAATAGGAATGAGAAGAATATACCTTATCTTATTTAAAGATGCACTAATATGTTGTTAAAAAGAATTTTGACCAAATATTTTCTTCTGCCAATATGTAAACTTGGATTTTAGTAACTCAAATCCAACCAATTTGGAGCTAAATTGAGTAAGGAATTTTCTACCACATTTTTATGTGAAACATGCTTTTAATAATATTTTTCTTTTTAACTTGTTCAAGTTGATATACACATTATTTTCAAATGCAAGCCATACTGACAAATGATCATAAATGCAAATTAATGTAAGAGGCAAATACAGATTATGATAATTTTAATGATGATCATAATTTTTGAAAGCTATGAAATTTTATTTTGAATCTCAATTTGGAATAATATAAAGATAATTGATGATCCACCTAAGATATAAAAAGCCTTTAATTTTGATAACCTAATCTAATTTTAAATTTGTTGAAGAGAATATAAATTGAGAATAAATCATCACTATGTCATTAAGGAATAAAAATTAGTTTTCATAACCAAGGCTAAGTTAAAACATATTGAAAAGAACTAAACTAATAAGTAGTTAAAATGAAATCATTTAGAAATAATTAACTAGAAGGTCCCATCCTATATTATTAAGGCAATTAAACCATGAGGCAGAGAAAAAGTTATTTTATCTAAGTATTACCATTAACAAGGAGCCGTATAAAATAATTTAGAGGCCCCTAAATCTACTGAACAGCTTGACAAATTTCATAACTTGTTGAAATGGGTAATTTTATTTTTAAGAATAATACTTGATTAATTAAATAAAATATTTTAAGGAAGCTACCACCAAAATTGAAGAAATGATTTGATTTGTATAAACTCAAACTAATTTATCATTGAAAATGGTAATTTTTTTAAAAAATTATGCCAAGTTTTAATAATCCCTACTTATTATTTCATTAGATAAACCCAACTAGGATCTATATTATATGAACATATATATTAAGTATGAAAGTGATATGAGTTTTGATTTAGACTCTTTTAGAAATGATGATTATTTTTTAGAGGTGATACTTCTTAATATATCCCTATTACTCAATAGCTTAGGGTGGTCACCTTTAGAGCTGACAAGTTATAAGAACCACCTTATTATATCACATTTATAAAACCTTTTTTATAATCAACATTCACAAAACCAAGAAAAGACCCCTAAAGTTAAATGATTAAATTGGAATAGTTCACCATGGGCTGAGCCATCATAGTAAGAAATAACTTATAGTTTTATTGAGCTTTAAGTCTTATTTTATTAACGATATCAAGCTCATCTAATATTAGTTGGATGTTTCATCCTAAATTAACTAAACACTTTGAAAATTATAATGAATAAAGCCATGTCTATAAAGCTAAGGCAAATTTAACTCCAAAGGAACGTGGTAAGTGATTTAATAGACCCAAAACTTTTGCCAATTTCTTGTGCTACTCCAATTTAATATTTGTAAGGAGTTTACTAATTAGTTTGACTAACGCTTTGTTAAAATATTCCATGTTGACCTCACTTTTGGAGTGAGTTCCCAACTCCCTCATCATAGATCTAAGACACTTGTAGACACTAAGAACTCTTTAGTCTTAAGACACTTCTAGTGATTAAGTGAACACTTAACCTAAGCCTAGAGACTTAGAAGGGTTAGCCACAGGAATAGGTTATGACTTAAGGACTTAGGAAAACTTGCCTACCCTATGGTCTAAATCCAATCTATGCTTTCTTTCTCAAACCAAACCTCAAATTCAAAATCAAATTCCAAATCCAAGTCATAAATTAAATTCCAAGCCGAATGATTAAAGCTCTCGATCAAACTCTTTATAAGCCCTTTGATTTCATTTTATGGACTTAGACTTAACCAAATCCAAATCAACTCCAATTCAATTGATTTTTTTTCAAATATCAATTCAATCTCAAAACAAATTCCAAATCATAATCAATTTTAAACCAAATAAATCAATCTCAAATCAAATCCAAGATCAAATTTCCCTCCTATGTCTTATGAACCACTCTCATAAGCTTAGCCAAATATCAATCTAAACTATCCCAAACTCAATTGATTTCTTTATAAATCAATTGTTCCTTCATTTATATTCACAAATGTAAATGAAATCCACCCTCCAATGGCCAAAATCAAATCAAACTAAATAGGTTTCCCTTCTTAGCCCTTTTGACCTGCATCCATAAGCTTGGTCAAATATCAATCCAAATCACTCCAAACTCAAGTGATTTTCTCATGAACCATTTATATCTTCATTTATATTCTCAAATATAAATGAAATATAAATTCAAATAGCCAAAACCAAATCCAAAATTAAACCAAAATCCAAATCAAGCCTTTTTAGCCAAATCCTTAGACTTGGACAAATCCTATCCAAACCAACTCAAAATCCATGGGTTTCTTCATGAATCAATCATTTTTTCAATCACTTGCCCAAATATAAACATAAACTATAATCATCAAGACAAATCAAATCAACTCAAATCAAACTTAAGTTAGCCTTTTTGACTCAAAAATTTCAAATGAGCCAAAATTCATTGAACTCTAAATTGATTGAGATTGGATTTATATTTCAATCTTAGGCTCATATATGAGTTCAACTAAACTTGAATCAAGTCAAAACCAAACCAATTGACTCACTTAGGTCCACTTGATCCAAAGTGACCTAGAAGATATTTTTGAGCCAAGTTCTGATCCAGCCCAAATTAGATTGAACTAAACCCATCCAAATATCATATCATGATCAACAATCATCCTAGGTTAATCAATTGTCTTGAATTAGGTCAAACCAAGTCAACCTAGTCCTTTGACCAAGTCAACCTTTAGCCTAAATAAAACTCAAACTAGCCAAATTGCATTATAAGCTAAATTGATTGCAACCAATGGCTCAAGTTCATTACAAATTGATTATTGAACTTAACTAAATTCATAATTGAGCCCAATCTGACCAATTGGTCAACCTAACCCAACTTAGCCCAAATTGACCTAAAGGATCAAATTGGCCAAAATCCAAATTAAATCTAAATTGATTCAAATCAAAGCCTACAATCATTTTGAATTAAACAATTGAATTTGAACCAACACCCAACCCTAGCCAATTTGGCCAATTTGGTCAAATTGATCAACTTGATCCATTTAACCTATATGACTCCAAAAGAGCCAAAAATCAAATCCCAAGCAAATTGAACCAAACCAATGACACCAAGACACTCCAAATAATCATGTGAACTTGACCTAACTCTTGGTTTGACCCAATTTGACCAATTGGTCAACTTGACCTAACCTAATCCAATTTAACTTAAATAGGTCAAATCAAGCCAAATCAAACCAAATGAACTCCAAATCACTTAAACTTAGGCTAACCCATTTTTGACTCACCCCAAATCTGCCTAAATAAAATCCATAACAAAATAACCACATTTCCCTTGTGTCTAGGTCATTCCATGAGATAAGACACTTGCACTTTTGGTCATTTCCTTCCCTTGGCCATTTGGCACCCATTTATTGGTCCATTTAGGCACCAAGGACCTTGGTTAACTTGACCCAAGGGTGGTTGGGTCGTCCATGATTCATATGGAGTTGAAATCACCTCCTCATTCCCATTGGAGCACATCACATCAAGGACACCCACTTCCTTTGCCATGGCAGCCACCTCCCACCCTTCTTCCACTCATGAGAGGCCAAATGGAGTGATTCTCTGCTAGCCCCTACCCCCCAACCATCACAACCATTGATCCAAAAAGCCAAAACAACCATTGTCATCTGATCCAAAGAATGAGGGGGCATCCCCCCTCATTCTCACTCAAACCAATAGACTCACACTCGATTTAACCCTAGCACACTCTCCTCTCCTACCCATAGCCATTTCCACTATTTCTCGAGCTCCCCACTATTCCCTCTCTCGATTTACTTAAAACCAAAATAGGGGAGGATACTAGTGATACCCATTTCCTCATTTAGCAATCAAAGTGCAATTAACTTTGCACACACCATCCTTGGACCTAGACGAGCCAAAATGAATCACCTCCCACCACCTCTGACCATTGAAAGTGGGACTTCAACCTAGGCTGATCACTTACGTGTCATGGGTTGGTCTTCCGAGCGATATACACCAAATCAAAGCTTGTGCTGCTCAACAAGGCTTCATTTCTACCAAATAAAACTTTCTAAATCATTGGAACCATTGGTCATAAGCTCCGGTGAGGTATGCCATTGAAACCGAGCTTAAGCTTAAAATTGGTTGGTCCTTTATGAATAAAAGTTCTATGTCGTGCTATTTCCATCATTGGATATTTTTGTTATGCTTCCTCGAAGGTGTAGGATTGTTTTGATCTCTATTCAAGCTCGGGTGAGCTCGGATCAAGCGATGATCAATGGAAGGTCTCTATCTCTCGCTGCTTGGGAAGAGACAGATCACAGACCCTCCATTTCACGTGATCGGAACGGACAGTCCTAATCTGATCATGCTTAGATCCGTCAATTTAACCCTTTAATCCACACGTTTAATTATGGCTATCCAATCTTAGATCGGACGGCCTATGCAAAAATGCATTTCGCCTCCGTCTGCATCAGTATTTGACGTGACAATTTAAATAACCAACCCATCATGTCATGTGAAAGTGCGCCACATCAACCGCCATGTGGCACAGATAGGATTTGAGGGGTTAATTAGGTTAATTAATCCATTTTCAATGCTAAAACTTCCAAAATTCATAACTATTTATAAAAAAAATCTAAAAAATATATATATGAGGGCTCATTTTAAAGGTATTTTAAAGGGGAATTCATTAAAATTATTATTAATTAATTTTGAATAGTAATTTATGCTTAATTAAGAATTAATTAAAATTTTAATTAGCCTAATTACTCTCTAATTAATTATCCAATTAATTTTAAATTTTTTAGAGATGTTTACGGAGATGACCTCTCTCTCCCCTATTTTTCTTGAGATTTATTGGAAGATTAACTGGAGAAATCAACTTATTAAATCTTAATTACTCTCCTATCTTAATTAATGATAATTAAGCAAATGAATAGCAGATTAATTAATTAATTAACCTTAATGATCTCTATTAATAGTGGAGAAACTTAGAGAAATAGATTGGGACCCCTCTTCCAATCCTTTCCTTAAATATTTCTCATTCCTTCTTTAAAAATTAATTAATTAGAACCCATAAATTAATTAATTAACTAAATCAATCAAAATCCAAATCATATCTGAACTTTAATTAACTATTTGAAAGGGTTTAGGGATTGAGACTTAGGCTTCTTTCTTTATCTCTTTCCCTAAGTCCATTTCAAATTATTGATTAAGGGTAATTAAGATTTAATTAGATAATTAATCAACTTAATTAATTTGATCGGATCTATTTTCCCTGATTTACTCTTGGGTAGCTCTTTGGGTGTTCAATAACCTAAAGAGAGAGCTAATGAAAATATGGTTAGCTCATATGTGTGAGAAAACCACAAGAGTAGTTAAGTGAGCTCCTTAAGCTTAATTAATTAGTAATTATGAGCTAATTGTATTAGGCCCCTTTCATTTCATAGGAGCATTGCTATTTACTTTTCTATGTGGTTGTATATCATAATTGTTTAATTAATTATCTTATGGTGGCATAGGTAAGGGTTAATTAATTGATTTAATCCATGCTTAACTTATTCAATCTATAAAATCAACCTAATTGACTTTCATTAAATCAAATTAACTCACACATATGGGAATGGGATTAAGACCAGCAAACCTCTTTCACATTTCATAAATTAAATCAAATATGAAATCAAAAATGGCTTTAAAAAACTTTGATTTACTTTAAATAAGCTTATTTAATGTGATTATCTTTATAAATTAGTTAAATTAAATGAGATTGTATGCTTATGTTTCTTTATTTTTTTTAATCATATTAAGATATTGTATGCCACTTGTAGTCATGCATTCATTCCTTCTAAACAATCAATTGAAAATAAATGATATCCTTTATATCAATTTGACTTAATTAAGAATATGTGTGGCTATTATTACTATTAAATCTCAAATGTACTTTCAAAAGCTTCTTAATGAATAAGAATATGTATTGTGACTTTAGTTATACATATATAGAAGGTGCATGTGAATATAAACTTAATATATAAAGTGAAGTCTCTTTCTTATTTTCATATGTTAATTTGCATAAGCAAGAATGCTAGCAGGTATATTTGTCTGGACATCCCAGGGACGCACGGCTTTAAGTAGCCCTAAGGAGATTCTTACCTCACTCCCTTGGTGTAGAATAATGGCAACGTACCTGCTTGATTTCATTCTTATGCATTTTTGACATTAGAATTTAGATAGAACTTTAATTCATTTACACAAATAAATCAATTAAATTGAATCCAACTTCTATATAGTTTTCATGTCTATAGTTGCTTGCACATTCATATATATATATATATATATATATATATATATATATATGAATAGCAGGTATATTAGTCTGGACATCCCAGGGATGCACGGCTTTAAGTAGCCCTAAGGAGGCTCCTACCTCACTCCCTTGGTACAAAACAATGGTGATGTACTTGCCTAAAACTTTTATACATGTGAGTGTATATTTAACTAATGAATGAGAATCCTCCCTTTTCTATAAAAAAATACATGCATTCATACTTTATTCAAATGGTTGAATTAATTAACCATGTAATTTGAAGTTCTTTTCTTATACTTTTGTATAAGAATTTAGATAGAGCTTTAAAATAATATGACAAAATAATTCAACAAAAATGAAATATCAATTTCAAATACATTTGCTTACATTCATCATTCAAGTATGCTAAAATATAAATTGCATGTATTAGTATGTTTAGGACTTAACCATATGCATGCTATATATGATAGAAAGAAATAAAAAAACATGTATCATATGATGGTAGTTCATTTCAATTAATCTTGAAATGTCTTTTTTATTGAATGAGTTTATTTAAAAATGACTTGAGATAGGGATAAAAGAGAGTGATCTTCTTTTTCCTTCTCTTTGTAACAGTTAGTTGTTTTGTGTAGGTCAAATGAAACAAAAGAAACCATTAAGTTAAAACTTGCAAATTAACTAAGCAACTTAAAGTGAAACCACCCTTTAAATTAAATCTTTCACCCAAAGAAGGTGAAAGATGTATGTATAAGTTAGCCAACCAAAGAGATAGGAGAAGTAAAGACATAGTTCAAGTGAAGGGTATTAAGGATGAAAATAATAAAGTGCTTTTCTTAGAAAAGATATTGAAAATAGGTGGATGAGGTAGTTTGATAAACTTTTCAATGAAGGATCTGAAAGTACGATTGATTTTAGCAACCTTAATACCTAAACAAAATAGAGAATTTCATTTTTATCATCGTATTAGTAAATCTGAAGTTAGTGAAGCTTTAAAGAAAATGAAATGTGGAAAAGCAATAGGACCGGATAATATTCCAATAGAAGTGTGGAAATGTTTAGGAGATCAAGAAATTTCTTGGCTTACAAATCTTTTTAATGTTATTTTAAAGACTAAAAAGATGTCAGATGAGTGGAGAAAGAGTTTGTTGGTTACTATATTTAAAAACAAAGGTGATGCACAAGAGTGTGCAAATTATAGAGGAATTAAGTTAATGTGCCATACATTAAAACTATGGGAGAGTAGTGAGCATAGGTTACGATGTGATCTGAAGTTTCTCATAATTAGTTTGGTTTTATGCGGGTAGATCTACTATGGATGCTATACATTTGTTAAGAGGTTTGATGGAGAAGCATAGAGAAAGTGAAGGATCTACATATGATATTTATTGATTTAGAGAAAGCTTATGATAAAGTTTCAAGAGATGTTCTTTGGAGAGTTCTAGAAAGGAGTTAATATTGGTTATATTCAAGTCATTAAGGATATGTATACTAGAGCTGTTACTTGTGTCCAAACACAAGGAGGATTGACAAAATATTTTCCTATTTTAGTTGGATTACATCAAGGATCAACATTAAGCCCTTATCTTTTTACTTTAGTTATGGATGTTCTTACGAGGCATTTACAAGAAGATGTACCTTGGTGTATGCTTTTTGCTGATGACATTCTTCTTGTTGATAAGAGAGGGAGTCCAATGAAACTTGAATTATGGAGGTCAACTTTAGAGTCTAAAGGTTTTCGTTTAAGTAGATCTAAAAGCTGAATATATGGAGTGTAATTTTAGTTGTAGAAGTTTTAGTGGTAGTGTTGTGACTTTAGGTGATCAAGTCATTAATAAGAGTGGCGATTGAGATATTTAGGTTCTATTGTTCAAAATGATGGTGAAATAGATGGAGATGTTATTAGTAGAATTCAAGTTGGATGGTTGAAGTGGAGGAATGCATTGCCTATTATGTGATAGAAAAGTTCCACTTAAACTTAAGGGAAAATTTTATAAGATGGTGGTAAGACCTCAATGACTTATGGTGCAAAATGTTGGCCAATAGAAGAGAAGCATAAGACTAAGTTGAGTGTTACGAGATGAGGATGCTCGTGGATGAGTGGCTTTACTCTTAGAGATAGAATGCAAAATGAGTATGTTGGAAAAAGTAGCTCAGTGGTAGATAAGATTAGGGAGAGTCGCCTTAGATGGTTTGGCCACATAAAGCGTCGGCGTCGACCCAATTAGGAGAGTAGATGCTTTAGATTTGCCTTATGTTAAGAAAGGTAGGAGAGACCTAAAAGGTATTAAAAGACATGGTTAAGATGTATAAAAATGATCTTAGTATACTTGAATTAAATGAGAATTTGACATAGACACAATGGAGACGAAGGATTCATGTAGCCGACCCCACCTAGTGGGATTAAGGCTTGTTGTTGTTGTACACTTAGGAAATTATAACTCTAAAGCCTAGTTAAGACATACCACACAAGCATTAATACTTAGATTAAGTCATCTAGCTTTATGTTAAGACGGTGGCTTAATGTATATTTCATGATGTATTATTTATTTGGTATGGATGTAAGTTTTAAGTTTTGGATATTAGGCCGTTATTAACCTAATTATGTCTCTTGCAGGGGATTGTACTTAAGGGGTCCCTGAAAAATAAATATAAATGCTCTCTTTGCAGGTTGCTTAACCCCTAAGCATAATCTAAATTAGGATAGGTGGACATGGTTACTCATGTACAGGGTGCTAAGTCCAAATTATAACTATAATTGCTTGGGTTGCATAATGTGTTTAGCTAACAATTATTTTGCAGATGTAGTTAGATTTACTTTTCCTATTTTTAATGTGATTATGCATTAGGACTTAGGATTAGTGTTATGAGAGTATAGGATGAGCATTGGCTAGAGTACTTTGTCTTGAGAGGCCATGTGATGCCTTGAAGTGAATCAAATCAAAGGAGGAGAGCGCATATGAAGACTTGAGGAATGAAGACCCCCATATCATATATTCATCCTTAATTGTAATTATTCTTTTGTAATATTGGTTGTATAAGGGTAGAGCTCGGCTACCCATTTTTTTCTTTTCAAGTTGTACAGCGGTACCCGACCGCATCGACCTTTTATTCTTTTATGTTAGTTTTATAAAGTTGATTGATGTTTTGTTTAAATTGTGCAATATAAATGGCATGCCTCTTCATAATTTCTTTATGTTTGGTGATTTAATGTGTGGCATAGATGCGATTAGGCTCTTAGAGAAAAATAAATATTTTACCCAACTATAACTCATAATTAAACTTCTAAAAAACTCACTACCTCACATAAAGCCTAGGCATTAAATCAAGATAATTAAATGATTTAGCAACCCCTTAGCTGAATATTATTTATTTCACATCATCAATGCATATTCTTTTCTCTCTTGAAAATAGGGGATTTATATCCTTGCATGATAGAGGAATGCTTGACTTGTAAAGGAATCCCTTGTGGTGGAAAACACCACTTCTTGCTGATTTAGCCAAAATCTAGTTTCATCATGCATGTAGGCATATAAAATCCCAAAGCCTTTGCCAAAATCAATTAAAATTTGAAAAGATTTGTATTATATTAAGTCATTATTCATATCACTCATGCTCTAGTCTCTTAGGGAGTTAGTTTAAGGACTTAATATCTTTCTAAATAATAACAACCTAACCATCTTGTAAAACATATGACTTGACTGCATGGTTTTAAATCATAGAGTTAGCTGGCTGCCAACTCCAGGCGATTGCAAGCCCAGCAGTCAGGTGGTTTATCCTCTCTTGTGAAGATAAATCATATATCTATTTTTTCCTTAAATTTAGGACATGCTTTAGCCCTCGCTAAAGCTCCCTAGATTTAGGATCTGAGATTATTGTTTCCCCCTAGGCTACAAGCATAAATCATCACTTCTTAGGCATTTCCATAATCTTGTATTATAGATTTATAAGTCCTAACTTTCTAATAAAATTTCAACTCAAATACATAATTCTTCTCAACTTCAAATCTATAAAGCCCAACCATAGGATAGATTGGAATGCTCATTAAGCCTCCTAGTATCACGAGCATCCCCTACTTATCTCCTTTGACTTCGATAATAAGTCTCTCCTTTTGATCCTTTCCAATTGATTTTTCAAAAATAACCAATTTATTGATAGTCTATTTTTAAAATCTTTGGAGAGAATAATTGTTTATTTTAATCGAGAGTATTCCTAAGGAACTCACCTTCCTTAGGATGTAATTAACTATGGGGGCTTGCCCTCATAAGGAACTTTAGAATCCAGTTTAAATAAATCTTATTTTATTCATGCATGTAAAGTGGGGGAAAAATCTCTAGTATATTCGAAGACTCATCATGCCTTAGGAGTCCTTATTAGGTGATCAGGTCCATCGTAGGGTAGTGACTTCTATCTTTCGAAATAGTATACTATTTCTTGATGTAGTACCCGATCACTTCAATAAGTATACCCTAAGATGTGAGTGGTGTCTCCCATCTCCAAAAATAAACACCACACTCCACCACCCCCATTAACTCTTAGATCATAAGTAAAATAACATCTCTAATCAATATGATGTTGCATGCAGATTAGTTGATTTTGAACTCCAAAAAGTGGTTCCAGGATCAAATATAATTTAGTGTAACACGCAAAAATCTACACATGACATGGATTAAAAATTTTTAAAAAAATTTTTCTACTTTTTCATCTAATGGTGGCCTCTTAGCCCTTTGAAAGTCAAGGTACATATGTGGTGGGAGCCATTAATCCACATTATTAAAAGGGAATTTAGACATTTTTTGTAGAACAATATCATGAACTTGGCATTAATAACATCTTTATACTTGATCTATATAGTCTTAAGTTATGATAGGCTAATAATATTTATGGTGCTTAATTTTAAACTTTAGATTTATCCCAAATTGGTTAGCTTTACACAAACCTAAATGTACCTTAATCATTGCCCTTTGAGCCTATTTTAGTTAAGCATTGAATCAATGATTGGTGAAATGAGTGTCAATATAAGGCTTTCGTAGAAAAAATAAATGACAAAGCTCTCCTATGAGCTTGAGAAGTAATGGAGGAATCATAAAGGAGTTAGTTAAAATTATAGACATTTAATAGAAGATATATTCTAGTCATCATCATTAAGAACTTATAAAGTTGAACAAAAGAACTCAAAATTAGCTTTCTCTTTTTTGGATGGGATAGTGTGTTAAGGGATTGTATCTAACTATTTATAATTAATTTTTTGTTCAGTCTTCTATCAAGCCTAGCTAATTGCTTTGTGATCTTTACAAACATACTACTTAATAATTATTAACTTGGCCCAATCTCATTAAACATGTTGTTAAAATTATACTTAAGTAGATTCATTACCCATTAATGATATAAAAGAAATTCAAGCATAAGAAGTTTCCATGTTCTAATTACTTGGTTGATGATCCATTATGAATCACTAGAGATACAAATTCTTTAAAATTTTATTTTTGCAATTGGCTCTAAGCATAAAATAAAGGCTCGGCTCTCAGCTGCATTAGGTTTATAAAGTCAAAATGTGTAGAAGGAAAAATGAGTATTAAACTTATTCAAGCATTGACTTGAAGAAGCTGATTTGTATTTATATATTTGAAATATGATGAATCAACTAATTATAATTCTCATATTAGAGTTTCATGGTTTTCCACACTTAATGTTTATACATTTAACAAGTCATAATTTAAGTCATAAATCTTATTGGAATATGAAGTGTTGCTAAAAGTTAGCAAGCATATGCTCTTTAATAAGCCCTCAAGAAAGAATTGTTATGATGAATTGCATGAGGAATATTGTTCAATGAGTCAAACAGTTTAATAATATCAATTTAAGTCAACAAATATTGTATATGATTTACCTACAAATAAGACTAAATCTTATGCAATAACATATAATGCTTACCTTTTTTTATCATAATGATTAACAATAAGTAATGTTTTCAAATACTAGGTATCTCATATTAGTTAGAATCAAACTTCAACTAAGATAAGATGAAACATTTTGTTTATATTTCTCATTAGCTTGTGCTTATAGGGCACAAAGAGAGTTATCTAATTATCTAATGCTATCATATATAAAATCAATGATATAAGGGTTGTTAAGATAAGATGCAATATCAAATAGTGATTAATATTATTAAATTATTATTATTATTATTATTATTATTATTATTATTATTATTATCATCATCAAATGCTTTATAACAATTTTTATCTTATTCAAGATTTACATTCTTCTTAGCAAGGGTGAAGCCTGACACCTATCAAGAAGGCTTAAGATAAAGTACTTACAATTACTAATTTTTTATCAAAGGACTTCAACTAAGTTAAGCTATGGAAAGTTTCATGTCCAAATTACAATTATTTTTTTATATTTATTTAAAAAAAATAAGATTTATACATATATACAATGTCGCAACTAGAAATTTTACAACCTAGCCTCCTAATTCTTTCTTAACGTACAAAAATTGACTCTTCGTTTATTCTCGTTACCCCCATTCCCCAGCGCCTTCTCTTTGTCCCCAAACGCGTCGCCTCCGTCACTTGCCATTCACCGCATTTCGCTCTCACAACTAATGCAATTAACCTCATCAAGTGTGTTATTCATCCCTGCCTCCGCCATCTCTAGCGAGAGTTTCGTCGAATCCTCCAGGATCGTAGCTAGGTACTTGAGATCCTGACATCAAGGTGACACCTTGAAGCTTCGTCTTTCAAATCTTCTCAATTTACATTGCTGACTAAAGCTTCTCTAAAATCTATAAATGTTTTCGCAACTAAGAAGCTCCAAGAGAGGAAGCATGTATATTTAATGCCATGCTATGATCATGCAATTTACAAGAAAATCTTATTGAAGGGCATCGAGATACGAACATATGATAGTGGATTAATTCCAAGATGAGCAAAATTTGATGGTGCATTTGAGATATCTATTCAAATTTTATGGATATTGAATTATCTTAGAGAGCTGAAGCAGAAATTGTCCCTAATAGAATAAATTCATAGCTTTATTTTCAGTGAATAATGGCGATTGCAAGTTGAAGGCCAAAAGCATGAAACACATCTCCTAGAAGAACAATATCTTTGAAAAAAAATTTATTTTGAGAGCAATTTTTCCACGTTTCATAAAACAGCCGGGCACTTGCATGGTATTTAGGGACAACTTTTGACTTCGTTTGATAGTATACATTCACTGGAATCAGTCGAGACTTCACCATAGGATCAGCCAATAGCTTTAATGGTACGGGATAAACGCGTTTGCAGAGCTTGCTGGGGGGCGCTGGGCGGCGGAACGCACTGGAGCCTAGAATCAACAGACTCGTTCGGAGAGCTTGCTGAAGGCTTACAACACAGGAAAAAGAGGGAAATACATGCAGGGGGGATGAACGATGCATTAGACATGGGAGCGAAATGGTGTTAATGATGAGCGACTGAGGCGAGGAGCTGAGGGACGGAGATGAGGTGTCGAGGGATGGACACGGGAGGCGTTGGGGGATGGGGTTATGAGAATAAAAGGAGAGTGAATTTTTTTGTGCATTTAGAAGGAACTGTTTGGTAGATGATTTAAGCTGGATTTAACTTAAATCCAGCCGAGTGATACTTTTGCACAAGTCAAATCCGCTAAAGCCAAATGGTAATCCCGTTAAAGCCGCTCTCGAAAGTTAAATCCGGATTTACTGAGAGCTGTTTGGTTAGAGTAATTCGTGTGAAATTATGTAATTCTTCTTTTTGTATTTGGTTAGAGTAAAAGTAAATTCTTAAAATTTCATTTCAATTTACTTTCCAGTATTTTCCATGTAAATGAAATACGCAACGTGTATTTGTTTACGGCAGAAAGGCGAGCGGAAAAATTTTTTTTTTCTGCGGAGGGAAAAAATTTTTTTTTTTTGGGAGGGAGCCTGGGAAAAATTTTTTTTCTTTTTTAATTTATTTTTTTGAATTCTAATATTAATTTTAACTTTAATTAAAATAAATATTATTATAACTTAATTAAGATTTAATAAATATAATTATATTTATTCAAATTGATGATAAATAATTCACGATAAATAAAATAAAATAAAATAATTATTAAATTTTTCTTTATTTAATAAAAAATAACTAAAGCATAAATTATTTATTAAAGAAAAATTATTTAATAAATAAATATTAAATCTTGACGATTAATTTATTTAATAAAATTCTTATTAATTAATTAATATTTAATATAGTAATAAAATTATATATATATATATATATATATATATATATATATATATATATATATTAAATTTGGGTCATTATGTTAATATAAAATGATAATATTCAAATTTTATTTATTTATAACACTAATAATTAATATCTTAGAAAATTTGTAAATTAATTACTAATAATTAAATATTAGAAATAAATTTTATTTGTATTTGATTTTATTTTAATATTTTAGAAAATTTGTAAAGTATTTACTAATAATTAAATATTCGAAATAAATTTTATTTGTATTTGATTTTATTTATTTTTTAGTCAAGAAAAAAATTTTATTTATAATTTATCTATATTTTATTTGATAATATTTATTTTTTAATTGAATACTTTAATTAGTGAATAAATTTTATAATTAATTTACATATAATAAGGTATTGTTCAAATACAAATATTTACTTTACATTCATCCAACCAAATATTTACAATATTTACTTTCTTTTCTTTACTATCCAAAACGGAAAATATAATTTGTATTTACTTTTATAACCAAACAGTAAAGTATTGAATTCGTATTCACTTTCTGTTTGTATTTCTTACATGCATTCTAAATCAGGCATAACGACCCAAATCGTTGGTAGGAGTTCTGGGACTTAAGCGAAGCGGCGAAGGTGGGAGGGAGGAGAAAATATTACGTCAGTCGCGGCAACTACGTGAACTCAATCCATGCGACCGTGTCGGTTTTCCGTTTAGCGATTTAACGGGTAAGATATGTAAAGACATTTCCCAGCGACCCCGGCGTAAGCGTCGATGTATTAGCAGACATTTCCACTGCCGACGTAAGCGTCGTTGGACTGCGCGGGAGGAATTTAAAAGAAATATATATATAGATTTAGGGTTTACGGTATTTTTTTCAGGCAAATCGAGCTCAGGGAGAGAAATAGAAAATTTCATTTCCTTTTTACAAAAGAACCGTGAAGATGGAGAACGTTGAGGAAATAATATTTTAGGCGAGGATGTATTAAATAGAAATTCATCTAATATTTCATGCATTTTTTTGTTGTATATTCTTGTTGTCTTAAGAGAATATGTTCATTACATCCAATTAGAAACAATTTGGATGCTTTTTTGAATTTTTATTTTTGAGTGTTATTTTGCATCGTACTCTGTACCTCTTTGGATTCATTTTTAACCTTTTTTGCAGTTTATTTTGCCAATTTCTCATGATTATGTTTAGGGCATTATAATGGAAGCATTTGGAGGTAGTTTGGGTGGTATTTTACATCTGTACTCTGTGTACCTCTTTGGAGGGTACATCATTTATGGTTTTTTTATTTTTTCTTATGATTATGTTTAGAGTATTCCAAAGGAAGCATTTGATGATAGTTTGGGTGGTTTCTGGGTGATATTTTGTATCTGTACTCTGTGTACCTCTTTGGAGGGTACATATCATTTTTGACCTTTTTTTCCAGTTTATTTTGCCTGCTTCTTTTGATTGTATTTAGGACATTCCAAAGGAAGCATTTGATGGAAGTTTGGGTGATTTCTGGGTGGTATTTTGCATCTGTACTTTGTGTATCTCTTTAGAGGGTACATATCATTTTTGACCTTTTTTTGCAATTTTTTTTTGCCTACTTCTTATGATTATGTTTAGGGCATTATAATGGAAGCATTTGGAGGCGGTTGATTCGGGTAGTATTTTGCATCGTCTATAGCTCTTTGGAGAATTCTGGATCATTTTGACCTTTTTTCCTTTATTTTGCCAACTTATGATGATTGTGTTTAAGGCATTCCAAAGGAAGCATTTGATGGCGTTGGGTGATTTCACGGGTGGTATTTTGCATCGTACTGTGTACCTCTTTGGAGAATTACATAATTTTGACCTTTTTTAGTTTATTTTGCCAACTTCTTATGATTGTGTTTAGGGCATTCAAAGGAAGCATTTGATGGCGGTTTGGGTTGGTGGTATTTTGCATCTGTACTCTATGTACCTCTTTGGAGGGTACAGATCATTTTTGACCTTTTTTTGTAGTTTATTTTACCAATTTCTTATGATTATATGTAGGGCATTATAATGGAAGCATTTGGAGGTTTAGATTGGTTTTAGATGGTATTTTGCATATGTACTCTGTGTACCTCTTTAGAGGGTATAGATAATTTTTGACCCTTTTTTCCAGTTTATTTTGCCAACTTTTTTTTTATTGTGTTTAGGGCATTCCAAAGGAAGCATTTGATGGTAGTTTGGGTGATTTCTGGGTGGTATTTTGTATCTGTACTCATGTGTACCTCTTTAGAGGGTACAAATGATTTTTGACCTTTTTTTTGCAGTTTATTTTGTCAACTTCTTATGATTGTGTTTAGGGCATTCCAAAGGAAGCATTTGATGGCAGTTTGGGTGATTTTTGGGTGATATTTTACATGTACCTGTACCTCTTTGGAGAATCTGATTATTTTGACCTGCAGTTTATTTTGCCAATTTCTTATGATTATGTTTAGGGCATTATAATGGAAGCATTTGGAGGTGGTTTGGGTGTATTTGATTGGTATTCTCGTGTACCTCTTTGGAGTTAGATGACTTTGACCTTTTAGTTTATTTTGCCAACTTCTTATGATTGTGTTTAGGGCATTCCAAAGGAAGCATTTGATGGCAGTTTAGGTGGTTTCTGGGTGGTATTTTGTATCTATATTTTCTAACATATTTTTGTATCTGTTTGGCCAAGTAAATGACAGTCAATGAGTTGTGCGGTGACAAAGTCGTGATGTCTAATGACCCAAATTTTGGAAAACTCCTTGCTTTCTGAGAATGAAACGAGGCATATGCACTATCGTGACTATGCACATCAAATTGGCTTCGGTGTTGGAAGGACCATACTAGTTATTGGTCAAACCGAAAGAAATTGAAATCAAAAGATTTTATGTGCAAAATGGTGGAAGTCAGTCTAAATGGCAAAATTCGAAAGTTGATAGAAGCGGTTGTCAAATGATTAGATTCTCTATTGATTTGGAGGAGAATTGGACGATTGAAAAAAAACATCATCATAATCATTCTTTGGCGAGCCTGACTACATCTTCTCGGATCACAGATGCATTAGCGATGAGAAGGCGTCCGTGTTGAAGACAATGAGGTATTAGAAACAAGCGATGCATTGACTATCTAGCGAGGAAGTTGGCGTAGAGAATATCGGTTCACAAAAGAGATGCTTTCAATTTTATTGAGAAGAGAAAAGATGGATTGAATGGTGAGTAATGCATTAATCTGATTGTTTAAGGAAAGCAAGCTGGATGAGATGTTTGCATGGGATGTGCAAGTTGATGAGTCGGATTGCTTAGTAAGTTTTTTTTAATAATGTAGGATAGAATATGATTATTTTGGGGATGTGATAATTTTTGATACAAGCTATCGACTTAATAAATATAATCTCGTTTGTGCCCCTCTTGTTGGAGTGAATCATCACTGGCAAAATGTATTATTTGGAGTAGCCTTTTTATCAGAAGAGACAATTGAGTCATTCTCATGGCTATTCCAAACATTTCTTTGATTGATGAATGACGACATCCTATAACAATATTCATTCGATCAAGATCAGTATGATGAGCTATTGAAATTGTATTACGCATACTCATCATAGGTTGTGCCAATGGCATATTTCAAAGAAAGCTCCTTCCAAGGTTCATTGCTTTAATAGTAATAAGATAGTACAAGGGTTATTTTATAAATGCATGAGTAAGTGTGACTCAGAGGAAGAGTTTAAAAAGGCTTGGTGCGCCATGCTTGAAGGAAATTTGCATGATCATGCTTGGTCATGAGATTTATAAGATTAGATCCAAGTGGTCCACTGCATTTAGCAAGGACTCATTCTGCATGGGCATCTTGTCAACACAACGTAGTGAGTCCACGAACAATGTATGTCATGGAATATCTAAACCAACAAGTTCACTCACAGATTATTTCTTGGGGTTGGAAAAGGTTATGGAGACATGGCATCGGAATGAACATGATGAAGACTTCAAGTAGGCAGTCATCGATTGTTCCTATTGTTAAGACCAGTCAATTAAAACAAGTCTGTATGTTTTATACAAGAAAGGTTTACTATGTTTGAAGAGGAATTTTTTGCATGGAGTTGGAGGCTATCTCGATCTAAGTCGGATATGACACCATGGAGTATTTGGTGAGAAACTTGACAATAAAATGCATCAAAACATGGGATGCATTTGATAGACTACCCTAAGTAACTTATACTTGCAAAAAATTTGAAATGATGGGATTACTTTGTGTATGTCGAGTTCTTAGTCGGGGAAGATGTTGTGCACATTCGGATAAGTATCTTCTCATGCGATGGTCTAGAGCAAAGAGGATATTTACATTGATAGTGCATCTGAAAATTAAGAGATGTGGCGAAACGGATGGAAATGCTTACGGCATTATCGAACCACATAAGTCGATATGCATATCAAATAAGCGTCAGGGCACAGGGAAATAAGAGAGCTGAGGACTATATGCTTGAATATTTTAAACAGTAAACTTCAACGCATGAATATTTTAAACTTCAACGCATGAATATCTACAATGAATATTTTAAACAGTAAACTTCAACGCATTAAATTACACAGTCCTGGAGTTATAAAACATACCATCAGAAGAGTGGCAAAGCCACTCATGTAACCACGCCCTCAGTCATCTTTGATGCAATAACATCAAATTAGACTAGAAATTCTCAAATGGCTCTGAGATTATTGATAAATCTATCTATGTCATCGTAAGCAATCAATTCGATGCCACCTGTAATTGTGATATACAAAAATAGATTTGATAGCGAAAATGTATATACAACTGCCTCGTACAGCACGAGCCATCATTCTCAAGTTGATTCTTGTAGTCAGATGACGACACAGAGATTTCACCATAAGACCTTCTCCTCTCTTGGCATCCCTATCATCAATGCAACTTCATCGAGTGAAAGGAATACGCCCACCCAGAAGAAAGCTTGCTTTTCTAGCAAAGGCGGATCGATGTAATGGCAACTGAGTCTTGCTTAATTCCGTGGAGTCTAATGAATTGATGGAGATGAAGCCTCTTTAAAATGTCAGTGGCTTCATCAGTGAAGCGTGCTGTAATATTATCGAACACAGTTCTCACAGTGGTAGGCCTGCATCTCGAAGTTATCCTTTTCCCAGACATGATAAACTTCAAAAAGAAAAGTCAATAGGTCAAAAATGATCTGTACCCTCCAAAAAGGTACACAGAGTACATATGCAAAATACCACCCAGAAACCATCCAAACTGCCTCCAAATGCTTCCATTAGAATGCCATAAATATAATCATAAGAAGCAGACAAAATAAACTAGAAATAAAGGTCAAAAATGATCTGTATCCTTCAAAGAGGTACACAGAGTACATATGCAAAATACCACCCAAAAACCACCCAAACTACCATCAAATGCTTCCTTTGGAATGCCCTAAACACAATTATAAGAAGTTGGCAAAATAAATTGGAAAAAGATCAAAATCATCTGTACCCTCAAAGAGGTACATAGAGTCTGGCAAAATATCAAAATCACCCAAACGCCTCCAAATGCTTCCATTATAATGCCCTAAACATAATCATAAAAGTAGGCAAAAAATTGCAAAAAGGTCAAAATGATCTACCCTCCAAAGAGATACCAGTATGATGTAAAATATCACCCGAAACCACCCAAATCATCAAATGCTTCCTTTTCATGCCCATACAATCAAAGAAATGCAAAATAAACTAGAAAAAAGGTCAAAATGATCTGTACCCTCAAAGAGGCACCACGAATGATGCAAAATACCACCTAGAAATCACCCAAACTGCCATCAAATGCTTCCTTTGAAATGCCCTAAACATAATCATAAGAAGTAGGCAAAATAAACTGCAAATAAAGGTCAAAAATGATATGTATCCTTCAAAGAGGTACACAGAGTACAAATGCAAAATAATCCCCAGAAACTATCCAAACTGCCTCCAAATACTTCCATTGGAATGCCCTAAACATAAGTATAAGAAGTAGGAAAAAAAACTAAAAAAAAGGCCATAAATGATCTGTACCCTCCAAAGAGGAACACAGAGTACAGATGCAAAATACTCCCCAAAAACCATCCAAACTGCCTCTAAATGCTTTCATTGGAATGTCCTAAACACAATCAAAAGAAGTGGGCAAAAAAAAACTAGAAAAAAGGTCATAAATGATCTGTATCCTCCAAAGAGGTACCTGATCTGGCAAAATACCACCAAATCACCAAGCGCCTCCAAATGCTTCCTTTGGAATGCCCTAAACACAATCAAAAGCGGCAAAATATGAAAAAGGCCATAAATGATCTATACCCTCAAAGAGGTACATAGAGTCTGGTAAAATACCACCCCCCATGCCAAATCTTTGGAATGCCTAAACACATAAAATAAAGCGCAAAAAAAAAGGTCAAAATTATCTGTACACTCAAAGAGGTACCTGAGTATGATGCAAAATACCACCGAAACCACCCAAGCGCCATCAAATGCTTCCTTTGGAATGCCTAAACACAATTAAAAGAGCAAAATAAACTGGAAAAAGGTCAAAATGATCTATACCCTCCAAAGAGTACACAGTCTGGATGCAAAATACCAAATCACAGATTAAATGCTTCCTTTGGAATGCTCTAAATATAATCATAAGAAGTAGGCAAAATAAACTAAAAAAAGGTCAAAAATGATCTGTACCCTCCAAAGAGGTACACAGAGTACAAATGCAAAAAATCACCCAAAAATCTTCCAAACTTCCTCCAAATGCTTCCATTGGAATGCCTTAAACATAATCATAAAAAATAAGCAAAAAAAACTTGAAAAAAAAGGCATAAATGATCTGTACCCTCCAAAGAGGTACACAGAGTACAGATGCAAAATACCACCCAGAAATTATCCAAACTGCCTTCAAATACTTCCATTGGAATGCCCTAAACATATTCATAAGAAGTAGGCAAAATAAACTAGAAATAAAGGTCATAAATGATTTGTACCCTCCAAAGAGGTACACAGAGTACAGATGCAAAATACCCCCCATAAATCATCCAACTGCCTCAAAATGCTTCCATTGGAATGCCCTAAATATAAGCATAAGAAGTAGGCAAAAAAAATTGAAAAAAAAGATCATAAATGATCTGTACCCTTCAAAGAGGTACACATAGTACATATGCAAAATACCCCCCAGAAACCATCCAAACTACCTCCAAATGCTTCCATTGGAATGTCCTAAACATAAGCATAAGAAATAGGCAAGAAAAATTGGAAAAAAAGGCCATAAATGATCTGTACCCTCCAAAGAGGTACACAGAGTACAAATATAAAATACCCCCCAGAAACCATCCAAACTGCCTCCAAATGCTTCCATTGGAATACCCTAAACATATTCATAAGAGTAGGCAAAATAAACTGGAAATAAATGTCATAAATGATCTGTACCCTCCAAAAGGTACACAGAATACAGATGCAAAATAACCCCCAGAAATCATCCAAACTACCTCCAAATGCTTCCATTGGAATGCCCTAAATATAATCATAAGAAGTTGGCAAAATAAATTGGAAAAAAAAGGCCATAAATGATTTGTACCCTCCAAAGAAGTACACAGAGTACAGATGCAAATACCCCCCAGAAACCATCCAAACCGCCTCCAAATGCTTCCATTGGAATGCCCTAAACGCAATCAAAAGAAGTAGGCAAAAAATGGAAAAAAGGTAAATGATCACTGCTTCAAAGAGGTACAGTCAGATGAAAATATCCCCAATCATCCAAACTGCCTCCAAATGCTTCCATTGGAATGCCCTAAATATAAGCATAAGAAGTAGGCAAAAAAATTGGAAAAAAAAGGTCATAAATGATCGATCCCCAAAGTACAGATGCAAAATATCACTCAGAAATCATCCAAGCCTCCAAATGCTTCCATTGGAATGCCCTAAATACAATCAAAAGAAGTAGGCAAAAAAAAAATGGAAAAAAAAGGCCATAAATGATCTGTACCCTTCAAAGAGGTATACAAAGTACAGATGTAAAATACCCCCCCAGAAATCATCTAAACTGCCTCCAAATGCTTCCATTGGAATGCCCTAAACATAAGCATAAGAAGTAGGAAAAAAAATTTGGAAAAAAAAGGCCATAAATGATCTGTACCCTCCAAAGAGGTACACAGGGTATATATGCAAAATACCACCCAGAAACCATCGAAACTGATCATTTTTGCTTACATTTGAATATAATGAACATAATCTCAAGAAATAGTCTAAAGAAACTGGAAAAAAAAGCCCTAAATATGATGTACCCTCGAGAGAGAGATCTGAATATAAAATAACATATAAAGAGCCAATCTTTCACCGACGAGAAGAACAGTAAACTCAAAATTCATTCAAGTTTGGAATGCATGTGTAATACCTCATGTAGTCACCTACAATACCTCAATTTTTGATTTCTATATCACGGGCGAAGGCGGGCATCCATCGAGCGGGGCTAAGCTAAGAAAAAATCCCCGTCGAAAGCCCTAAATGACGTGGCGAGGAATGTCGAACATCGGTAATGTTTCTCGTTCTTCTTCTCCGCTTTTGAGCAGACGGGCGGGAGGAAGTATAAACGACATGGTGAATACGCCATCGACGCTTACGGTAGGGTCGGCGGAAATGTCTTTCTGGCCAGTTATCTTACTACTCGTTAATCACTAAACGGAAAAAAAATCGGGACACGTCCATGGATTGGAGTCGCGCTTACGCGGCGGACTCAATATTTCTCGTGGGAGGAAGACGTTGATTACCTTCACCTTTTCTGGCCGCAACGTAGCGGAAAGGGTTTGGAAGGAGGGGCCAGGATTCGACCGATTCGATGGGTTCGATTTTATTTTATTTTTTTTAAAATCCAACAAATCAAATCAAATAATTTCAAATATTTGAATCATCTAAATAACATACAAAATATAGTTAATCAAATTAAACTATTATTTAAGTTATTCGATTCAATTTTCGATTAAATCAAGATTAAACAGAATAGCATATAAAAATAAAAATTATTTTTAATGAACTAATTAATTAAAATAATCTAATAAATTTTATTCATTAAAAATTTTCTTATCAATTAGAAATCTATAAATTTATATAAATAATAAAGCATTTATAATTAAAATTATATATTTATATTTGACTTTGTAACTAATTTTTTTATTTATTCTATTTATTCAATTTAAACAATTTTTTTAAAAAAAATCAAACCTGAAAACTTGAAAATCGATTAACTAGATATTTACAACTAAAAATCGAACTGTGAGATTTAAAATTGAACTAAATCGACCAAATAACATCGATTCGTATCAATTTTTTTGATTTGAACCAACTAATGCACACCTCTATTTAGAAGACAATGGTTTTGAAAGCTGAAATTCCATCAACTCATTCCTTTTCCCAGTTTATTATTATTATTTTGATTTATTTTTTATTTTATTTTAAAATTATTAAAATAATGATTATTTATGATTTAATGAAATTAGATGTAATTAATATAAGCTTATTTATTTATGATTAACTAATAATTTTGTAATTAATTGATTATTATATTATGATAATTATAGTTTAATTAATAAATATGATTATATTATGTTTATATAAATAAACTAAATAGAAATTATTATTTAATTCACTTAATAAATATCAGCAATTATAATATCAACATACAAAGAAATTATATATTTTGCTGATTATTTAAATGATACTTAGAGGAGTTTATATTAATCACTATCATTTATTATTCTTTTATAACTTTAATTCAAGTATATTTCAAATACTATAGTTTTAATTTATGTGTAATTTGAATAATATCATATACATTACTATTATATTTTTAATTATTTGACATATATTTTATTAACTTAATTATTTAATTAATTTTAAAAATCTATTTTATAATAAAAAATATAATAAAAATAATCACTAAATATTTATTATTTAAATATTGAATAAAATAACTAATTTAAATTCTCATATAAGTAATTAAATAGTAACATATGATTTAATTGAATTTAATTATCAGCATATTAAATAGTTGGGGGATTTATATATATACCACGTAATTTTTATGCATTTATATATTTCATACTTAAATTTTAATTTTTATTTAAATAGTATTTAAATCTTTATTATTATATCAAAAATATCACTTTGGTTATTTTTTCTAAGTGAAATGTATTTTTTTTTGTATAGAAAAAATATTAGTTTTGTAAATATTTAAATTTAGATGTGAAATATATAAATGTATAAAAATTTTGTGGTATGTTTATAAATTTTCTTAAATAGTTTCAATCCATTGACCGGTCTGCTCCACAGTTTAAGTTTTGGTCTACGGGAAATCGGTAACCAGGTCGCACCGTCGAGCACCGTACCGCATCGCTCTAATTTCCAGATTCATCGATCTCTATAGGCACAAAATTTACCTCCAGGAAACAACGGGGAGAAAAATGGCTTCCAGATCTGCCGTTTTCTCTCTTTCCTTCCTTCTCCTATTCACCCTCTCAGCTTCCGGAGCCGTCGGCGTTTCTACTTCCTCCGATGATGACCTGGTGGCCGAACTGGAATCCCTCCGATCAAAGTCGCCGTCCGGCGTGATCCACCTAGATGACCGCCTCATCTCCCGCTTCCTTACCTCGGTTACAATTCCACGTCCATACCACCTCCTCATCTTCTTTGATGCTGCCTCACTACGCTCCAAATCCGAACTCCACCTTCCACAACTACACTCCGAGTTCGCCATAGTCTCCGAGTCATTCGCTGCCCACCACCGCGGCCTCCCCTCCGCTTCCAAGCTCTTTTTTTGCGACATTGAGTTTGGCGAGTCTCAGTCTTCCTTCTCTAAATTTGGTGTCAATTCCCTACCCCATATACGGCTTTTCTCCCCCACCACTCGTTCCCTAAGCGATTCCGACTCCATGGACAGCTCTGCCTTCTCTCGCCTTGCTGACGCTATGGCAGAGTTCGTTGAATCCAAGACCAAGCTCCCTGTTGGTCCCATTCTCCGCCCTCCTCCCGTCTCACCCCGCCAGCAAGCCGTCCTTCTCGTTGTCCTCCTGATTGCCGCCCCCTTTATCATAAAAAAGATCCTCGCTGGAGAGACCTTGCTGCATGATTCTAGGGTTTGGATGGCTGGGGCTGTGTTCGTGTACTTCTTTAGCGTTTCAGGTTCTATGCATAATATAATCAGGAACATGCCTATGATGCTGACTGATCGGGATGGGCGTCCAGTGTTCTTCTACCAGGGATCGGGGATGCAGTTGGGTGCAGAGGGATTTATCGTGGGGTTTTGTATACTCTGGTGGGTTTGGTTCTGGCTATCGTGACACACGGATTGGTGCGGTTGAAGAGTGTGACCGTGCAGCGAGGAACGATGCTCCTGGCGATGGTTGTAGTGTATTGGGCAGTTGGGAAAGTGATTTCTTTGGATAATTGGAAGACGGGATACAGCGTCCATTCTTTCTGGCCTTCCAGCTGGAATTGAAGAGGAAATTGGAGAGGTATGCAATCTGTTTGTTTGTTTCTCTATTGTTCCTTGTAATGAAAAGTTTACCTTGATGGTCTTTCTGTTGATTGGCTGATTCTGGTTTTTTCTTTATATCCGTTTTAAGGTAAGACTTTATCACTATGAAAATTGAAGACTTGTAGCTTTACTGCTTGTTTGGTCTTCCCGACTGCTAGTTATTGTTATATTATTTTGGAGCAAAGTCATTTGGATGGCCCCTCTTTTCTTTTATGTTGGAGTACATTCAGTTGACCACATAAGAAATCTGAATGTAAAAGCTCAAGTCATATATACTGCCTAACTTTGTTCTGCCAAAGCATTAATCTAGGTCAAGTATAATAAATTTCAAATTATTTGCAAAAAAAAGTCAAAAATCAAAAAAATAGAATAACAAAATTTATATGATTTTGTTTAAGTAAACTTACAACCATTGGAGAGGAGAGATGATTTTATTCATTAATAAAGAAGTCACAATCATGGTGTACAACAAAAGACCACTCACTAATGTTTCTAAAAAATTAAATACATCTATGCTTAATAAAGAGAAAGAGAAGCCCTAAGACTCTTAAAAAAAAGTAAAAATAAAAATAAAAATAAAAATTTAAGACAGATAATGAAGAAAGCTAATTAAAAAAATACTAGAAAAAATATTTTTTAAAGGTACCAGGGGTTCATTAGGATGATATTTTGAATTTCTGGAAATAAATCTATTGTGATTTCATTTTTTTTCATCTCTTCTATGTTCTCTTTTTTTTTAATTCCTTCCCAATTTGTTCACCAAAAACTCAAGATTGTATTATACTTCCATGCTAATTAGGCTTCCATATACATCAGCTTATATAGCCACCAATAAGAAGCTTGATTCTTATCCTAACATGCAATTCATGTATGGATATTAAGTAAATACCTAAAAAATCACCTAACCAATTTTTAAGTTTTCACACAAGAAGTTTGAAACTTACCTCAGCATATTATTAATGCATAGTATTGAATTAATACGTAACAAATTTCCCTTGTCTTATGATCATTGTAAAACTTGGATCCCTTTTGTGACTCCTCTCCAAGTCAAGTACTTTAAGCTACCAAATCCCTGAATGGCTTAGCACCATACAATCTCATTAGTATTGCGTGTCTCATAAGTTGATTACCTATAAGAGACCTTTGTAGTATATAAAATTGTACTCTCAAGTGGCACAATTGAACTTGGTCTTAGACCTGCTACAACATTTTTGTACTCGAAGAGTTGTTATGTTCGCTTTTTGAATGTTGTAAGATTATGAACTAGCAATAGGATAGATTGTGCAACTCAAAATTGATCTTCTCGATCATCTCTAAAAGTCTCCCTCTGAGCTTGTCCCTTTATATTGATACTTCTTGGAACACAATTTTTTTTTTTCAAATTATGTATTCAACACAACTTTTTTGCTTTCAAGATAATGAAAGCACCTAAATGTAAGGGGATTTCACTAGCGATTAACATATTTTTATTGCTCACTATATGAAATCTGAAACAATCACAATATTATATGGTCTTCACGTATAGTGCTAGAAATGAAGACACACACTTTTTGTCAATGTGACCACAACTTAGCTTGAAACTAATATTTTCAAAATAGAACACATGTTACTTGAACATGTTGAGTTTATAATTCACTACTTGTTTCACCTATCTTTATTGATCGTTAAAAATCGTTAAAAGAGCAGCTTTAGTATTAGATGTAGACCAATCTATACCTACACTCACATCTATTAACTTTTTCGAATGGTTGTCATTTACTTGCTACTTTTTCTTCTCCAAAGCATGAAAATTCCTTATTATATGCGATTTCTTCTTATAATAAAAGCAATTAATGTTGAATCTAAATTTGTCTGTGGATGAAGGAGGAACTTTTTGAGATACCTGAGAAACAGGGTTAGACAGAAATACTGCAAACATGAAGACCAGAAAGTAGAGAAGTGCAAGAGATATAGTAAATTTTTTTCCTCAAAATTGGAGTACAAAGGCTAGGAGCCTAGAGAAAAAGAAAAAAAGGTCCTCTCGTAGGAGATGTTTTTTCCTTTTATAATTTCAATGGGTGACTATATATAGAAAGTATATATAAGGTAAATCAAGCACAAGTGGATGCTTTCCTAGATTGGCTGGGTATACATGTGAGCGTGTATAGACTTGCCGGGTAGTAGAGATGAGTAGCTCATCGTCGTGTGAATACACGAGTAAGGACTAAGCTGAGAGGAATAGCCATCTTATCTCTTTGAGTATTCGCTCGCTGCCTGCGAGTTAATTCATGACTTATTCTCTGAAGCATTGTTTTATTCTCTAAGTCCATGACTTGTTGACTTAGGCTGATCTTCCATTGTCGGATACTCTTTCCAGTGTGTATAATAATTATGGTAGTTTTTGTTGTCGAGTACCCTTTATGGCAAGTATGTTTATGTCAATAACTAGCCCCGTCAAGTCGCTTAAGCCTGTCCACTACTTTGGGTATATAATTAATATTCTTTAATTTTTCACAAGACTTAGTCTTGCCATGATTAAAAGGAAACCCATGCTCTTAAGATCTCCACTGGCTTGCAACAAATCTTTATTTATAATTATTATCTCTCTTGATATTAACAACTACCTCCTTTGAAAGAAGCAAATTCTTGACAGCCTTTAAGATTAATATTTCACATCCATAAAGCATAGTGCCAAAAAGTGCTTGTAAGGAGCCAAAGAGCATAATAATATGCTTGACCTTCATTAGCAACAATCATATTAATATTTTTTAACTAAAATAATAGAATTAAATTCATTTAAATGTGATTTAATAATCATATCATCCTACATTTGAAACAAGTAGAGTATTTGCTTTTGATAGAGTTTGTTATCCACACAGATTTTATGTACGTACAAAGATGCCAGCTTGTTGTCAAGCATAGCTTAATCGTTGAGAGGGCCTTCTTATCTATCTATCATACTTTTTTTACTCAGTGTTTCAACATCTTGGTATGGCCTTTGAGTGGCTTCACAAGTTCTTGTTAAATTATAACACCATGCTATTTGGGTCTCCAAAGCTCAAAACTCTTTATAAAAATTTTCTATTTCAAACATCATGGTCATCATATGTCTCATAAACCTTTGCTCTTATACAAGTTCTTTGGAAACAAGTGCATCTAACTTTATGCTATGAAAGTGTTAATCCAAGATTAAGTACGATGAACTGCAAAATAACTATAAAAAGTCAAGCAAGAAAAAATAAAATGTTAAAATTTATGTGGACTTAAATAAGCCTACATCCACAAGAGAGGAGAGAAGGTTTAATCTACTAATAAAATAGTCTCAATCATGATGTACAATAAAAGGACACTTACTTGCCCTTCTCAAAACCCATATATACAGCTCACTCAACAAAAAAGGAGATGCACCAAGTTTCTCTAAACAAATAAGAGATAATAATTTAAGAGTGATAATAAAGAAAGGGGATTAAACAATTACTAAACAAATCACCCACTCTAGAAATTTTTAAAAAGCACCAGCAATTTATCAAGGTGAAACTTCAAGCCCTTGGAAATGAACTTCTTGCGATTTGCTTATTTATTTTTTCTTTTCATAATTCGTTTCAACTCCTTCAAAAAGTCTCGTGATTGTCTAATGCTTCCATGTCAATTAACTTTTATATATCAACTTATATAGCCATCAACCCAATGCTAAATTATATAACTTAGGCAGTATCACCTAACCTATTTTAAAGTTTCTGTACAAGAAGCTTGATACTTACCCTATCATGTGGTTCATTTATGCATGAATGTTGAGCCAATGTTTAACAAATTACCTAAATCATTTTCAAGCTTTCATACACAAAAGTTCAAAAACTATCTTGCTATGTAATTCATGCATGATATTTTGTCAATACTTACCAAACATCTTGTTTATGAAGTTTTTAGAATCTATGGATAGGTAGGTTTTAAATCTACCCTTGACTAAAATATTCATGGTAAAACTATTTTCTCTTTTAGGAGAAAATGGTAAAGCAACATTTCATGATTTTATGTGCTATATTTATAAGTTACAAGCCCCTTACAACATGATGTTAAACTTTTTTTTTTTTATATTGTTTTTATGAGCTTTTACAAAATTTATGCTCAAGCAAATAACTGATTTTTTAATATTCATGTGGTTTACCTCCTCGTGGCAGATGAACTATATAGTTTGTATGTAAAGTTGTAGTTCTAATAACAAGTTATCATGTAATGATGAGAACCAGTCACAATTTTACATTACTTTATATGGCATTGATTTTAGTAATTTCTCAAGGCTTTCATGCCACCAACTAGTTTTTGTGGAAAATTCAAAATAGGTACTTTTAGAGTATCGTGGGATCACATACATTTATTAAAGCATGGTAGGTGTGGATGCCTCCACCTATAGAATGTTCTCGTGCTTTGGAGATTTTCATTAGATTTCATTGGATTGTGAGTGCATTTCCTAACTTAGATAGCGACCATGTGGCAAAATAATAGATACTCTTAAATATGGTGAACCAAGCATTCAACAAGCTACTTGTGGCTCAGTTCAATTAGAGCTCGTTCTTGATCGTTTGATTAACTAATCAAACGAGCTTGAACAGCTTTATAAATACTCGATTGTTAAATGAATAAGCTTGAACAACTTGTCATTTGGTTTATTTATGTTCATGAACAATATTGTTTAAAGCTCGTGAACAAGCTCATGTATATTTCTCAACAAGTTTCTCGCGAACAAGCTTGATTAAGGCTTAATTAAAGCTTATTTATTTCATTAAATGAGCTACTCCTTAATAGTTTCAATAATCTAATTTGAACCGAGCTCATGAACAAACTCGAATCGAGCTCGAGCTCAATAACAGTAAACAAGCTCAAGCTTAAACACCCTCCTAAAAAACTTGAATTGAGCTCGAGCTCAATAATGGTAAACAAGCTTGAACTCGAACATGCATATGCTCGGCTTGGCTTGGTTTGTTTGCGCCTTACTCTCAAATGTTTTCTATGCCTCCAAGGTTTTATTTGCGACACATACCTAGAGTAGATTGACCAATAGGGGAAAGCAATGAAGTTTAGTTTCAATGATTTTTAGCGCTTTAAAAATTGTTTCACTTTTTCTTTTGTTAGGGAATTTCATGTTATATATTTTAAAGACCATAACTCCAAACCTTCATAAATATCTCACTTACAAGATGTTGCTCTTATGCCATGTTGGTTGATGTTCTTTTAAAATGGGCAGATGTAAGAAAAATGCGTCATAGCCCATTTCATACTTAATAGTTAAAGGAACAAGGTTAGAGTAAATTTTTTTATTGATTTAATGAAACAAATAGCCATGCATTGATTCCATGAACCATGACATTGATGTCGTTTTTATGTATGAAGTATGGATTTCATGAATAGCATTTCATTTTAAAATTATAGAATATATATCTCAAGGCTTAAAAGCATAGTGATGAGGGCTAAGGCTTCTTATCTTGCCCCTAACAAAGCTACTAGAATTGTATGAGATGTTGCACCATTTTGTTGGGCCGTTGATACGAGTGATATAATTTTGAAGTTATGATAGTTGTCATTTTATCATAATTTTGTATTTAAGAATACTGTTTCATTTAAAAAATCATTGGTTGAAGAAGAGTGCACTTGTAGTAGATAAAAGCAACTTGATGATGTAAGGAACTTAAAAGAAACTAGGAGAGCTCTATAACTTGAGATGTCATCATGGGGAACATGCTAAGCAAGAGGTAAACTTTGATGATAAACACGGGAAAAATTAAAATTAGAGGAATAGCTGAAAATAGAAAATGATTTAGATAGTATCATTGATACAACATTTTAAATTTCAAAAAATTGAAAATGAATAAGAAAATTTTTTTGGTGTGCTTAAGATATATCCTTATGATAGGTGAGCCTTAGGTTTCAAATCACTATTTCTCGTCTCAACCCATAGTAAAAAAGTTTAAGCAATAATGCTAGCTTGTTCGTCAATCACAATTCATGCATGTCTACAGAATGAATCTTAATTGATTTGGAAGTATTTAGGTATTCTTCATATTGTAGTAGCACGCGATCTTTCAATAATGAATATTTAAGAAATTTAGAAGCGCTTAGGTGTAAAAGTTGAGATGCTAAACCATGGATTAACTTTATTTAGAAGCAAAAATAAATTAGTTTATAAGGATTAAAAGATGATTCTAAGAGTAATTTTGGTGAGTCAACACTGATATTAGTTATGTAACTATTTTTTTTTTAAGTATAAAAGGTGCTAATAAATAGTTATGTTAGATTTTGATGTTGGATGTTAAAGTATATGATGTTTTGATTTTTGAAGATACAATTTTAAGTACTTATACTGAAACTTTAAAGTTGAAGTAGGTTGTGTTTGGAATAGCTTCTTTAGAAAGATTACATAAAATTTATAGAAGAGTGTAGAAATAGGTTGTAGATAATTAAAGAGATTTCATAGTGCGAAGAAGACACAATTCGTAAGAAAAAAGATGTTTTAAAATGATAAAAAAATTATTGCTAATATATACACTAATTATGATTCAGCTATAACATTTTTTCTCTTGAGGTAATTTTGAGTGGGAGCAACATTTCCCATTGAATTGAGCTTTGGCCTTCTTCATCTCCTTCTAAATGCAAATATTAGAGATCTTTTTTAAAGCTGCATAATCTGAGGTGCAAGGCACAATTTTCTTGAAAATTGCTGCATTAAGGTGCATATCTCATGCGGTCTAGGTGAGGTGTATGCCTCACATTTGTGGCATGCCTTGCCTCCATTTTTGTTTAGGGTTTGTTGTTTTAAACAATGTTATAAAGCAATTACTCTCTTCACCACTCATGCACACAACTCTCTTCTCATGCACATAACTCCCTCTCACAGGCAGACGACCTTTCGATTGAAATTTAGGTATTTGAAGGTGTTTTAAATTTTAATTAATATTCTTAGTATTTTATTAATTATTACTAAGGAAGAGAAAGATGATTGATATTGAAATGGAAGAAAGAGAATGGGAGAACTTTAACTCAACTGAAAATAAAGCAGGGGAGAACTATTCATTATATTGACGACTCTAATAAAGACACCTTGAGTGATGAGTGATGAGTGATGAGAATGGGGAGAGAACTATTCATTATACTTATCATCAAATATCAATATCTTACATTCCAATTGGATGATATGTTTGAACATGATGATTAGTGTTTTTATCATTTTAAAATGGATTTGAGAAGTTGTTTTCATCAAATTAGGATGAGAAGAGATGAATTAAATTTGCTTTTAAAATCAATAATGTTTTATTTGAATACTTATTGATGCCGTTTGGATTGATTCACACCTGATATCTTTATGAGGTTTATAAACTTTGTTTTGTGATCCTTTATTAGAAAGTTTCTTGTTATGTTTTTTAATGATATTTTGATATATAGCATGACAAAAGATAATCATTTAATACATATGAGGAATGTTTTTGTAGTTTTGCATAGTTAAAAGTTATATTTGAATATGAGAAAATGTAGTTTTGTAACACTATATATATTCTTTTTGAGATTTGTTGTGTCTATTTATGATTTATCTATTAATCTTGACAAAGTCAAAGAAATTGATAGTCATTCAACACCAACTAATACTCATGAGGTTTAAAGTTCTAATGATTTAGCTATTTTTCATAGACTATTCATTAAGGATTTAGTATTGCAAGAGTACTAATTATAAATTGTCTTAAAAGTAGAGAATTCAAATTTACAAAAAATTTTGATCCTACTTTTAATGAAATGAAAGAGAGTCTTGCAATATGTTAATATATTATTTTATTTTAATACAATTGAGATTATTTATGCGTGTCTGATGTAGCTATTAGTGGAGTTTAAAATCAAGAAGGAAATTTTATGATTTTCTACTTTGTGAGAAATTGAATAAGGTCAATCACATATGTTCAAATTATGATAGAAAATTTTATGCTATTATATGGTCTTTGTTATTGTAGACATTACTTTACATTAAAATATTTTTTTTCCGACTACCGAGCTTTACATTATATGGTCTACAAATTATGATATGTCATTATGCTATTAAATTAAGACATATATATATATATATATATATATATATATATATATATATATATATATATATATATATATATATATATATATATATATATATATATATATATATATATATATATATATATATGTGTGTGTGTGTGTGTGTGTGTGTGTGTGTGAAGCTGATTGATTTTGATGTAGAGCCATAATTTTAAAATGTATACTTTAAATAGTCAAGAAAAAATATTGGCTTGTGTGCACCTTTTTCTAGTTCATTTGTGGGTAGATATTAGCATGAACTTTAAGGAACTATTATGTTATCTTTGTAGTGATAAATTTTTTTTTTGTAAATTTCTTATTTTCTCCAACCACAAAATTGTTGATGTTTCTCCCATTAAGTGGTTAAATTTTATGGATTTTCTAAAATTATTATGTTTGATTTGAATATAAAATTCTTGATTTATTTCTTGAAAACTTTATGAAAAAATGATGAAATTCAATTAAATTTTTTTTAGTCAATTAAAAGAAAATTGTAATTTGATTCATTAGCCATTAATATTCCTCTCAAAATAATTTGTATAACTAGTTTAACTGTACGAGTCTCTTATTGTGAGCTTATGCCATAATATTTAGAGGTTTACTATTGATGTATTTGGCATTGGAGTATGCTCATTGGCATATGATGTCAATAAATAGATGATATAAAGGTAAGGGAGAGCAACTTCTTCATTTGGAGTCGAATTGGAAGGCAATTAAGTGATAAGATCAAGGGGAGCAATAAAATGAATTAATGACTAACAAAAATTCTACTCCAATTTAGCTGACCTATTGGCTAGAATGACATATCAGATTGATCTTATGGAGTAAATGGGAATGCAAGAAATTGTTGTTGTGACTATTTAAGCAAGTCATATTCCTCCTATTGTGATAGATGCAAATTTGGATGGAGAGAATGAAAAATAACATCTTTCTACCACTCATCATGGAGGAATTCAACCATTCAAAATCAAAGCAAAGTGAAGATTCATCTATAAAATGGGATAGTTAGTTTAGAGGAGCTCCATGCATAGATTAAATTGTTGAAGGCATACCTCAACCTTGCATGGATTAGTACTCATGGCAAGATAAATTTTATTCAACTAAAGTTAAGCCGTCATTTTTTAGTATAGTTGAATGCCCATTTATAGATGACTGGCCATCAAGAGGTGACTAAGAAAATTTCAAGCATTTGATACAACTAGTGTTCTACTCAATGGGTTTTGTTGGAGATTAATAGTAGTGTTACAACAACAACAACAAAAACTCAAACTTTTATATCGCTTCGTAACTTATGTTCAATTACTCTCTCCCATAATTGTAATTTATGAAATGTTAACTTAATGACTCTATAATTTGTGCATTTTTGTACATCATCTTTATTTTTGAAATAGGAATTAACAAATTCTCCACTCAACAGGTATCTTTTTAATCTTTAAAATAATATTAAAAAGATTAGTAAGCCAAAAAATTTCTTAATTTTCTATGCATTTCCATACTTTTGTTAGAATATCATCAGGTCTAATTGCTTTTCCACTCTTCATTTTTTTTATAGCTTGTTTAGCTCCGATTTTACTGATATGATGATAAAAACAAAATTATCTATTTTCATCTAAGGTATTAAAATGTTGCTAAAATTAATCGTACTCTTGCAACCTTCATTGAAAACTTTTTCAAAATATTTCATCCACTCGTATTCAATATACCATTCTAAGAAAAGTATTTTATAATTTTCATTTTTAATGCACTTTATTTTGAATTAAATCTTTTTCCAATGTCATTAGGTAACTTCGAGAAAAAATTTGTGGGAAGGTATAAACAACGGATGAAGTACGCTCTAAACTTATAAATGAACTACGTGTGTTTTCAATTACCAATCATAGCTAGACTAGTATAATTATGTTGGCCATAGAGTGCAAAAAGTAAAGTAGAAGAAAGAAGATCTAAGAACCATTTGAAGAGGGGTTTTCATTATCCAAATAAAGAAGGAAAAGAAGATTTATGATGTCCATTCTTCTTACAACCCTATCTTATGAGAAGCTTTGTAATCATTATCTAATAGCTGTTGAAGTTGTTATTTACTATGTTTAGTGAGGCTCATATTCCACTGAAATTACCTAGTATTATTGCTAGTGTGATTTATTGATGGGCCACTATAGTTGTTTATTTGATTTGTATCCTGCAATCAGATACCATATCTTGCTAGAAGTTTGTTGTGATTTTTGAATTATAGGAATGCTACCAATTTTGGGTCATTTGTGATTATATAATGAAGGATACTGAGGCATGTAAAAGAACACCAATTGCTTAATATTTTTTTTTACTTCTCTTAAACGGGTGCGATAGTTGGATGTGAATTAGTTGAGTGTAGAAGTATTTGATTAATAACTTTTGATTGATACCAACAAGTTATATTAGCGTGAGACTTGGGACTTTTATTTTGTGCATTCTTTTCTTGTTATTTTTCAGCTACATATTTTGTGATTGATTTGCATCTGTGATTGGATTTCATCAAATTTGGTACAATCTAAGTTTAATTATGCTTTGATTTTGGATCATTGTGGTTTTCATTCATTACACATTTCCTTACTAATTTTTTATTAAAATGGTCATTAAATTATTGTTTTGAGGCAAGGTTTATGTATTTTTATTTTTATTTTTATTTTTATCAATAGAAATATTTATCTTAATTAAAGTTTGTGCGCTGTGAATTTAGGTGTGTGTGCTTGGTTTTGGGCATTTTATCTTAATTGTGTATTAGGAAATCTTAGAACCTAAGATATTTTGCTTTAACGTTATGTAGAAATGTTTTTTTTTTGGTTCATCATATCCACCCCCTTTCACATATACTGCTATTTACAATGCTTTTAACATATAAATAATCTCAAGGATGGATGACATTTAAATTTATTATTAATTAACCTATATAGGATTTAACATAACCTTGCATTCATTTCTCACCCATATCAGAATGAAAACCATTGAAAATTAAGTTAAAGGTTTATTATAATGGTAGAAGCATTCAATTGTGTACTTTATTCAATTGTAGAACTAATTTGCATTTTTTTTTTCTAGCACATCAAGTTGCTATAATGTATTAAAGGATTCATGTCATGCAAAACAAACATATACGTGAAAAGGTTGGAGTAGCTTTAGTGGCAGATAATATTAAAGAGAGTTGCCTTAGGGTGTGTTTGGGACAACTGGATCTGTATGAAAAAATAATGGTGGAGTTATGGTAGAAGCTTTGTGGAAGCTATTGCAGTAGAATTTGTTTTGGTATTTGGGAGACAGCTATAAAAGTGCTATGTTGTAGCTGTGTTTTATACCAATTGACAAAAATGCCCTTACAGTGTGATGGTAAAGAAAATAATTAATTGTTGGAAGGAAGCAATCAACTTTTTTTGCTACAAATAATATTGCAAAGCTCTGGAATAATTAATTTAATCCTCTCAATGAGTTATTCAATGTACATGATTAAACTTCTACGAATCACAATGTCTACAAAATAACACAAGATATAAGTAGTTGACATTTTGTTTAAGTACATATAAGCTAAAAACCTTATGTGGCAATAGGAAATAACAAAAAAGCAAAAACAACAAATGCAATATGCAATATGTAAAGTCAGCATAATATTAAACTTTTTATCTAATTGATCAAATCATCTAAAAACATCTTTCTCAAAAGCTGCTCTCTAAATTTGTTCACTATTAGAAATACTTTCGTCGTACTCATCAACCCATTTGAAGAAGTTGCAAAAATCTTGAATTCGGTTCTTAGGACATCGGTAAGATCGCCTACCATAATTGCAGTCTCGTCGTGAAGTGAATAGATAACATTATAAACCGCAGTTGCAATAGACCACTCTCGAGGCAGTTGAGCTTCTAGAACTCATATCTTTTTGAAACACTTTTTAATAAGCAGTTAAAGAAAATTCAAATATTCTGAAGCCATTGACATTGGTGTACCAAACTCAAATTAAAAGGACCGACAACATTTTAAAAAATAGGCAGATGGTTTAAAAAGTTATGAAAAAAGGAAGAGCAATAAATAAAACCATGAAACACAAATTAGAAGCGGAAAAAGTAAGATCATTGTTGTATACTATAAACATGGGCTTAGTCAACAACCAAAGGAAGAAGTCATCATTAATTCCATCCAAAAGCTACTCTTATGCTAAGCTAAAGAACAAGGTAGTATTTGTGCATACGAAAAAATTCTCCCAGTTTAGCAGTGCCATTTTTACTCAATCAAGCATCGAACACAATGAAAGTTATACAAAGCGTGGCTTGGTTGAATTTTAGTTATTGGTTCAATTTTCATCATCGCCAAAAAGCCGTGTAGTACCAATTTATGTCAGAAACATCTAAATCTCATAACAAAAGCTAAGAGCAAAAAGCACCAAAATCGTAGTAGTATTAGCCCATATATGAAAGATGAAAAGCAACATGCAGGTAAATTGGAAAACATAACATCAAATTCCCAACTTAGACCACCTCAAAAACACAACTCATCAACAATCTAATCATGGAGCATTATCATCACATATGCTCCTTTGCCATCTACAAATTGTGCTTCACCTATATTTTGAGTGGATTGGGGCATATATTGCCCAATCATATGCTAGTATGTTTTGGTAGGAACATATGGTCCTCATCGACTACAATAAATTCCCTATCATTACGTTATGGGTGTCTTTTGATGTAGTTATGCAAAGCCATTCTTTCGATGACTATTTTGACTTGCGTTTCGAATGAGTATGTTGGCATATCACAAAGAATGACCTACTTCTTCCATACACCAAATGCTCTCTCAATTACTCCATGTAAGGAAGAGTGTCTTTTGTTGAATAGTTCCTTCCTCTAATTGTCTGGCTCCTCTCAAAAATAGGAATATGATTTCTAGTTTTCGGATATGGTTTTAAAAATCCTCTTTGCATATGATATCTAGCATCTACAACATAATATTTACCTGTTCCCAAAAATTAGCAAATATTTCTTGAAAAAGAATGTGAAATTATTATGCATGTGCCATTTGCAATTGTCAGACCAACGTGGTGGTGGCATTGAGAATTTATAGTTGTTGTTAAGTATGATAAATTTGAATATACGATTGTCATGAGCACTCTCTTTCCATCTGGTTATAACGAAGGTAAAGCACATTTAGAAGTCACAAGCGGTCATTATATTTTGAGTTGGCCCCCCACAATAACTAATGTAAGCTACACTCTCACTTTAGGAACACAAGTATCAATATGTGTCCCATCAATTGCTTTGATACATTTTTGAAAATAAAATTAAGAAGGCTCCCTTTGCAATTTCAGAGATATTGTTTTAGAAATAAATAATTTTGTATTATAATTGAGCACCGTACCTTGAAAAAATGCAAGTAGCGGGTGTCAGTTGTAATTTTAGACGAAGTGTTTTGAAATGTTAGGTCTAGAGGTTGCATGACTTTTACAGCCAAGCTAACCAATGCACTCAACACAACTGAGAAGTACCTGTTAACTGTTTTTGTTGAGTGTTGGAACTGCTCACAGGCTGATATTATCGACTCATTATGTGAAAGGATGCATAGAGTATTAGCTAAAACTTCTTGACTAGTTGTTTTGGACGAACCATGAAGGTCATGGAAGGACTCAAATTATTGCGATAAATCCACAATACTTCCTGGGACATACGGAACATGCTATGAAACCTACCTAGGTATCCCCTAAGTAGTTCATGGATCCTATTATGACCAATATATGATGATGTCATGCATGGTGTCTTGCACAAATATGACCCATAATATTCATTTATAAGCCACATTATAGTTATGAAAGTGTGCCTTTGTTTCTCGTCTTCATCAATATCCATTCCTGCATAACATTCATCACTACTACTACATCATAATATGAACGATGAAACATAATGTGATATTATCAACATTACAGGAAGCTTTAATTAAGTTAGATTCAGGACTTCAGCTAGTCCATGAGTAAAATACAACATCTTAATTAAAGTACAACATAACAAATATGAAATCTAGAGCCACAAGTGCAAGTCAAGTTTAAACATTAGAGGACCCAAAGAAGTGACAAAGATAGTGAACTCTTCTCTTAGGAACCATCGACATGGACACCTCCTTCTTAATAGGTTCATCTAAGAATTTTGTAGCAAATAGGTAGAGAGGCATGTCATCGAAAATTTCCTTGGTCTGGTCCAGCACTTTGATGGCATCGAACATGGGGATGTGTGGTGTTTTGAGAGTAGTTAAAGTGGAGTCCTTGCTACTGTATGCAGATACTAACTGTAAAATTTGCTCACACAAAAAGCCCACTCCAACTCTTTTCTTCTTCCCACTCTTGAACCACCATCAGAGGAGCATTTTTGGTCGCTACTTCCTGGCTTTATTGTTACCTCAACCAGGTCATCTGAGCCCCTCTTCCCAGTTCACATTGTCATGGACTAAGCTCTCGGTAGCTAGGGTAATAAGATCCCATGCTTTAACTCTAGTAGCAACAATCCCTCCGAACATAATGTGAAGGTTCTCTTCTAGTTCTGGGTCTATCCGGTAGAATCTAAATTTTCTTGTATTAGGGAATACCTAAATGAAAAGATGGGGCAAATATGAATGGTTAGTCGTTATATCAAGTGAAAGATTGAAGGTTCAGGTACAATTATCTTCAGCTTCTCTTTCCATCACTCATCTGGGGCATAAATAGTTTTCCTATTCAAGTCCCACCCTAGACCGATAGCTCCTTGCATTAACTCCTTCCAAATTATCCAATCTTTCTTTAACCCATCCCATTTATTTTTCAGTTGTGATCTATCGTACTCTCTCCCAACATGTTCTTTGAATTTTTTTGATTATGTTTAGTCAACTCTCTTTATTAAAGTGAGTCGTTGGTCGATTTCCTGCTTCAATCTCTTGTAGATAAATCTTACAAAAGATTAGTTTTATCTCTCTCTCCCAAGTTGCCCCCCGCCGCCTTCTTAAGATTTCCCCATTGAAAATCTTTTCATTAACAAAAAAGATGTCAACTCAACCGTGCACAAGTAAATATCAGTAAACAAAGAATGAATGGTTAAAGAATCCTGAGTAGAGCTTATAATAATAGGTGCATATCAAAATTAAAGACCCAAGAGTGAAGTCTTGAGGAATGCACACCCATGAAGAAACACTGTAATTAACTTCAACCGCAGTTGCAAACATAAAGGAAACACTTTAGAATGTGGTACACTGATGTTAGAATCTCCAAGCAACTCAATGTCCCTCACACCACAATGTTATAGGAAATTATAAGACATTGAGTTAAATTTTAGATGTTGGCAAAAACTATGATCAGTTAAAGCTATATGCTAGAATGATTGAAAATTATAATTGATCTCCATGATTATAATGTAGCAACCATTACTTCTTTGAACTTGATCTCACCTTGCTTAAATGTTTCATTCGAAGTACATGAAGAAAATGTAGAGATTTTTTCGTCCATCAATATTGTATAGAGCCACTAACTCTTGGCTTATAAGTTAGCTGGACCAACAAGTGCTTCATAGAGTCAGAATGCCAGTGGTCAAATTTCTGAAGTTTCCAAATGATCTTAGCTATATTATCCTCTAATTTCTTCAGGTGATCAACATATGTAATTATTGAACAGTTATCTCAAAAGAAATGATTAAGCTCAATCAATGTGTTTGAGATTGGCTTTGGTAGCAAACCAGGAAGAAATACAAGTAGCTATAATATATAATAATTTCAATTCTCTTTCGATAGAATTTTGTTGCTAAATTTGATGCATATTTACTGGAAATCTCTATTCTTTAACGAAGGTCATACATCTTTAGTTTCATCTCTTGTTAATTTACACTGTTATCTTAAATCTTCTTTCATTAATCCCAATTACCACTATCCCAGGGCTCTTGCATAACAATTCCAATCAAGTCTAACATTCATGTATCTTTTGTTTTGTTCTTACATTCATCATTGTGTTGAACACAGTCTCAATGATTTTTTTTTTTCATATGGTTCACATCAAGATTTTGTTCAATAAGATTATAATTTTTATATGAAATTTGTGGAAAATCTTCTCTTGACACAATTATATTCTCTGCCAAGTGATAGTCTGTTTTCTAGTAAGCATGTTATATGTGATTTCAAGCAATATAGAAGCACAGGAAACTGATTCTTTTAATAATTTATAAGGAGGATGATGCAAATCAACAATAACTTTTTTGAATTATGCTTCCTTTCTGTGTGATTAAGAGGTAGATATTTTTGTTGATAATCAAAAAATGATCACCATGTTCTAGCGAGGAATCTTTACTTTGCTTCATGCAATAGGGGCATACTAATTTTTCATGAGTACTTCATCTGAGCAATAAAACAGAGATTAGAAAATCACCATTTGTTTACATAATAGCTGGTCATTTGAAAATTTTGATTCTTTGGCTTATCATAAGTGGGTACTCCATTCTATAATAGTTTTAACTTATCATTGTTCTTAAGAAAACATTCAAATTTCATGTTTGAATTTTTAATTATACCAAGGATATAAAGATGTGACTATTTCATGTAAATCCATGGAATAAGTTATATATAATAATGAGAATTTGTCAATATGTATATGGAGCAAGTTGATTGTCCAAATGGATTAAAGCCATTCATACATATCTTTGGTGTAATATTCTATTTTTTTTTATCTAAATGATGAATAAGTATCAAAGTGCCTCCAGGCCTCACTATTAGATAGATGTGCTATTGCTCCCTGAGGATAATTATTTTTAACATGTCAAACCATATGTTTTGCATTTTTTTTAATACAAAATAGTTAAAGTATTAGTATCAAATGCAAATGCACGTCCTCCTCACACTGACCTCCCACAATGAGCTTTGATAACAAACCTAGCATTTTAAAATGCCACTTTTATCTTTATAATATGGCATATACCTATTAACAAAAACACTAATTTTCTCAATCCCTTGCTCTAGCTTTATCATCATTCTCTTTATTTTAGGCAGCCTTGACTCAATAATTAAAAATTACTGATCATTGTATGTATTTGATAAATTAAATTGAGATTAATAGTTCTTCAGTTGATTAGATGTTTAGTAATTTTAAATATTGTTCGCATCCAACAATGGTTCATTTGCATCTACAAAGCATAAAATTTGTTACTTCTGAATTAGGTTCTTTTTTGGTTTATATCCTCCGTGTCAACATACCTTCCATGATAACTTAATTTCTATATTTATCCATAATCATATTAACATAAAGTGAAGACTCAAAAACATCTTTGTAGGATAATGCCTCCCCATATGATTTCTTTTCAATTGATGATTGATTTGGGCATTTTAAATTATCTAAACTTTGGTGAATCCTTTTGATAAAGATGGACTGTGTGACATTGCATGTATGGAAGTGCTTGTTGAATTTTAAGCACGGATATTTGATCTTATTTGATGCAAAATTGAGAAATTTTCTACACCATCAACAAACTCATCTGATAGTTGACCATTTGATGTAGTACAAGAAATTAGGTTTAGAGTTTATTTCATGCATTTCATTATATATATATATATATATATTTCTTCTTGCCACCAAAAATTGCACCAACTGACCTTAAATTACCCCAGAGATTGCACTACAGCTCGATGATTGCAGTCTTGAGATAAAATTCAAATAAAAGAGAATAGTAAGTGGCGGTGACTATAAGAAGAGCCTAAACTCCAAAATAACTAATATAAAAATTCTAAAGATACCTTTTCTCATAAAATTTATGAAGTTTAAACAACCCTACAGAAAAAATGACACAAATAACTTAATTACCGAAACATATTGCAAAATAATGAATAGCAACAATTAAACATGCGCAAGGCATGCTGTGAATAGATTCATGACCTAATTCAGATTACTGGGATCAAATAAATATAAAGGAAATACAACAAACACGAAACTTAGAATTTTATACAGGTTCTTTCAAAACATGACTTGTTTGCTTCTGCCATTGCAATTTCCACCATCATAAATTTTTTAAGTGTATTTTAATAATGTCATGCATGCTTTGCATTTTTAATTTCTCTCATTGGAAAACCCTAATAACGAAGTCCTTTTTACAATGAAAATCTAGGTCAACCTACAAATTGTCTGTGTAGGGTGTTATTTTTAAGGTATTAATTAGGTTCTGCATTTTAACAAGACAGTTACAAAAATATAAAGTTCGCAACTGTCTTGATAACCTAGTCATTAACATCATTGCAAATAAATAGTACTCAGGTGGTTGTCCCTATCCTCATCTTTTTGTTGCTTATCTCAAACAAGGGAACATCCTTGTGGTAGACATGGTTTAGAACCATGTATCAGGTTAGGGATTAGAGGAGCCATTATATGGATCATTAGAGGTAGTGGGGAGAGGCATACCAAGTGCTGGGATAAAAATGAAGTCACCTCTACTTTTAAATCCATTTAATTCAACGTAGTTTTTTTTTACTATCCTTTGTTTTGATCAATTGAGTATATGAGATTCTTTTTAATCTTGTTACTATTAGGCTTAGTAGCATTATTGTCAATCTAAAAGTTATCATCACCAATGATGATTAATAATTGAATGGGAGGATCAATAATCCATCTGATGATTATTTGGTCTAATGATGATAAGGAGGTTAAACAAAGGGGAGTGTTAAGGTAAGTATTTAGGAGGAAAAAAAATCAATTTTGACAAATTATCTTGCAAGCTATATTTGGTGTGATTGATATCCACTGGCTATTCCTAAGAGATTCGTATTTTATTTACCTGAGCTTGCGGCTTCTCTAATGTCTATTCGTTGTGATTTCTAAGACTTATTTTGTATCTTGTTTATTTAGTAGCTCGGATTCCTGCATCTATTTCTTCTGGTTGCCGTTCCTATTGTTGCTATACCTTATGACGTTTCTAATTATTTTGGTTGTTCAACAGTTCCCTATTACACGGTTCTTTTAGCTTTTCTTTGACTATTCCAGTCATGCGTTTTCTAAGTTCTACTCATTTACGTGTGGTTGGCCTACTAAGATTTTTATCTAGGTTTTTTATCATAATGTCGATTTGATGAAGCTTATCAATGTTGTAAAAGAACAATTCCTTTCCTTGAAAATTTCCTTTTGATATTCAAGCTCCTCCTTTTTAGAATTTTAGTCATTGATATAGTGTGAGACTTTAAATACAGACAATCTTGATGCATTTTATGGGAGGTAATTATATGGATTGTTACATGAGCAATTGAGGACACTCCTGTGGTAGGCATGGGTTGGGGACATGTATCTTGTTAAGGAATAGAGGAGTTATTATATGGGTCGTTTGAATTAGAGGTGAGATGCATATTAGGTGATGGAACAAAAATGATGTCGCACCTCTACTTTGTTAATTCTCTTATTACAACATAGATTTTTGTTAGCTTTTGTTTTGAATAAATGAGTATGAGATTCTTTTTTAATCTTCTTGTTGATAGGCTTAGTGTTGTCATTGTCAATCCTGAAAGTTATCATTGCCAATGGTGATTAGTATGGAATGGAAGGACATCATTCAAAAATCCGTTGGTGATTTTTTGCATAATGATGTTAAGATGGTTAAATAGAGGGGAGTGTTAAGGCATGTAAGTGAGAACATTTGCCTATTTAAGCCAATCCCTAATTTTTGAGTCATTTCAAAAAGATAAGAACAGATATCATTACCAATCTATGTTTTTAGGAGAAAAAATTAACATTGGCAAAATATCTTACAAATTCCTAGGGCTTCAATATTTTGTTTGACGTATTTTGTTTTCTGGTTTTATTTGGTAGCTCAGATTCCTGCTTCTTTGGCTTCTTCTTGCATTTTCCTTCTGTTGCTATGCCTCATGACTTTCCTCTGATTATTGCGGCTCTTCAATAGCCATTTTTTATTCCCCGGTTCTTTTAGTTTTTTCTGCTGTCATTCTTAGTCATGCTTTCTCTATGATTTCTACTCTCATTTGGGTGTGAAGGGTCTAAGATATTTATATTAAGTTTTCTTATTACAATGCTGATTTCATGAAGCCCATAAATGTCGTGAAAGAACGATTATTTTCCTTCAAAATATTTTTGAAAATATTCTTTTGATATGCAAACTTCTCTTTTTTAGAATTTAAACATAGAAATCTTGAAGCACGTTTGGGGAAATAATTTTCTTCTGCACTTAGCCATGAGTTACTTGTTTTCCTCTCCTCTTATTCCTTTTCTTTATTGTTTATTTCTTTTGTTTTTATTGGTTGAAAGTATCATTGATATGCTTCAAGGTGCATTACAATTGTGAGTTCTATGCACAGAATTCAACCACATAACATTGCTCTGATGACTTCTGCTAGGCTTTGTTTGCTTTGTAGGAAAAGGTGAATGAAATGAAATGAAAAATAAATAAATAAATGGTTTAAAAGCTCAAGTCAATACCTGTTAATTCATAAACAATCTCTCAATCATTTAAATTTCATTTTAATTCTTTCACTTTATTTAAATAGATTTAATTCTCTTTCTATTTACCCTTTATTAGAAGTCTAAATTTTTTCGCTTTAATCGGATATTAGTTATTTCTAAAATTCATTTGAAGTGGTAAATATTTATTTTAAGATTAATAGTTTTTTTAGATTTTCTTAAATACCTTCAAACCAGACATACCCATACTGAATAGGTTGTATTTTGTTTTCTTCTGATATTGATATCGTTCTGTAATAAGTTTCATTTTAATTAATTTTGAGTTTTACACTCACATTAGGCAGCATGATAGAGAAGCATCTGATCACTTTATGCGGTATGAGATGCCCATTATTATTATTATTATTGGCAATTTTCTTGTAGGAAGATTGCCAATTGGTTGCATAAACATCATTTTCTACACTGAAGGTTCATTTACTTGTAGATTAAAAATATTTTATAGATGATGAAATTTGTTAATTTATATAACACAATCAGAAATAATCAACATTTAAAAACCCTTTTATTTTTATAAGTTAATTTTTTTTTTGATGATTTTATGGATTCCATTTATTTTATTAGATACATGATTTTATTTATTTATTTATTTATTTTTCTGTTTTTGCAGTGCTTCAATGGACAGGATTGGTGAATTGATTTTGCCTTGTTGTTCATGAAATTTAATATGCAACTCGAAATTTGATTTTTTTTCTTCAATAGCTTTTTTTAGAAGTAATTACAGGAACTCGGAAATTATGCAAGAGAATTTTCCTTAATTGTATGCTGTTATTTTGAGTTAAAATGTTACACAAGAGAGGCTGTGCTTGCTAACGCAGCATAATGGAGTTTTCAGAATGCAGTAAAGAAACTTTTCTGCCTGCAATAGTTTAAATTTATACTCTAATATTTAGAGTTTCTCGAAAGAAAAATAGATGGCTGCTATTGCAAGTAACCTATGAAGCTGTCCTGTCTTGCTTATCTGCTTATGGCTTGTCCTGTTGTTCTCTCTCATGCCAACTGTGATGTTATTTTAGTTGCCGATTTTGTTGTCAAATTGTTGTTAATTCTTCTTTATTTTTAATGAGTTTTCTCTCTCTAAAATCTCTTTCAAGAATGAAAGCTAGTTGACAATTGGTTCTGGTGCTACAATATGGTTCTGCAAGAGAAATTTGACTGTATGTATTATAACATTGAATATTAAAGAAATAAATATTTATGCTTTTTATTTTATTTAAAAAGTTTTGAAATTTTATTTTGGTTCAAAATGATCTTATTTTGATAGTGGAGTAGTATTTATTTGTAATATGTGCAGCGATTGGCATTGATTTTGATGAGGTTTAAATCTTGTAGTATGGTTGGATAACTTTTTAGCCATATTTGAATTATGTTCTACACTTAATTTGAGTTTTGTTTCAAACATGAATTGAAGTATAGTAAGCTATGAAGTTGATATAATAATGGAAATGATAATAACATAGTGTAGTTTATTTTGAGAGAGAGAAACATGTAGGAGGATTTACATTATGTATTACATAATTTTTAAGTATTTATTTATTTAATATTTAAATTATAATATTTAAAATTTTAATATCACTATCACTATTTTTTTAAAGTGATATATTTTTTTTTCATGCTTAGGAAAGTATTATATATGTAATTATAAATTTTTTTGGTATTAGATATATAAATAGAGGATAATTATGTAAAATTTTCAAATAAATATATCATAAAATGAATCCCAATTATGTAATTTTAGAGATGTATTATAAAATTTTTAATGCAATAGATGTAAATTCAGAAGTAACGCAAAGGTTTAAAAAAAATAATGGAGCAATTAGATGTTCATAATTGAAAGATTGATTAGGGTTGAATTGACTGATATAATAAATATTTAAATTTGATATGATCCTGAAAATTCTTCTAGTCGAAGCATGAATTTTGATGTTGAAAGCAAGTTAATCAGAAATTGAAACTGGTCGAGATTAAACACTTAAAATATCATTGGAAATTTTGAGACATCAGCTAATTTCTTAAAAAGTTCTCAAATATAGTGTTTATAAATCGAGCGTCGACGTGCCCAACAAGCTAAAAGATCTTACAATTCGACTTCATTTGAGCATTCAAATACACAAAATATATCATATGATCGAGAGAATCATGCGTCGATTGAGGGATTTTGCATGTATGTAGACGCCACTCCTCCACCTATAGCCCTCATTCCTCATATGGGAGGCAGCAAAGAGAGAGAGAGCTCTAAAGATCCTCCAAGACAATCGACCACTCGACGGTCAAGCACCGCCACGGCCGCCATCGCCGCCATCGCGATCCGCTGCCGCCGACCATCGCTGGCCATCATCACCGACCACTATCGCCGACATCGTCAACATCGCCGTCAACATTGTCGCCAACATCACCGCCAACATCGCTGCCAACATTGCGTTACAAGAACTATTGTCCCTTTCTCATGTACTTCGTAATCCGTGACGGGAAGATCTTGTACTCAAATAGATACATAGTGGAAGTTTTTTTTTAGCAGCGTGATTTTTCCCTCTTTTCGGTTTTCACGTAAAGGAGCTTTTATTGTTTCATCTTTAAATACCTGTGTGGCTTTGGATTTCAACGAAGCGAAAATTTTACTCTACCGCAAGGTTTTCTAAAGACGCAACTTGGCGCCGTCTGGAACTGATTCTCATTATTTCATTCAGTATGACGAGTTTTCCAACAAGATCAAAACCACCATCGAGATGTAGCATTTCAAGCTTTTAAGGAGTGCGAAGAATGAAGATTCATCAAACTGCCTTCAAATTTTGTCATAAACTGGGGCAAATCTTAATCTCAAAAGATTATCCAATCGATATTGGATATCTAATTGATTATCGCTCGAGAAGCAAGTCGATACTAATGAAAAGGCCAAGTTAAGGAGCAACTTTGGCTACAACCACAAATGATGTTTTAATCGACCTCTTCCATACAGTTAACGCCATCGAAAAGACTCGACAAACAATCTCGATAGTCAAAGGTCCTGGTGGACTTCCCACCTCTTCCTTGCGTGTTAACGCCATCGTAACACTCGACAAACAACCTGGATAGGTCAAAATCCTCAGATTCAAGACCTCCTCCATAGGTTAGCCATAACACTGACAAACAACCTGGATGGGTCAAAATCCTCAGATTCAATTCAACCTCTTCCATACGCGCCATCGAGCAGACTCGACAAACAACCTGAATGGGTCAAAAGGTCCTTGGTGGACTTCCTACGACCTCTTCCATACAGTTAACGCCATCGAGCAAAGACTCGACAAACAACCCAGAGTCAAAGGTCCTTGGTGGACTTCCCAACCTCTTCCATACAGTTAACGCCATGGTAACACCGACAAACAACCTTGATAGTCAAAATCCTCACGGATTCAATTCGACCACCATAGCATGCGTCATTGGGTAACACTTTGACAAACAACTCGATGGGTCAAAATCTCACGGATTAATTCAACCTCTTCCACGGTTAACATCATCGAGCAACATCATTGACAAACACTCGATAAACAACCGGATATGTCAAAATCCTCAACGACAGCCGCTGCCGACTACTGCCGCCATTACCGCTGAAACTCCCGCGCAACCCTCAGAAGCCAGCCGCCGACTTCTGCTGCCATCGCTACGACCATCGCCGGGCATCTTTGTCGGATCACCATTGTTGCCATTATCGCTGATTACTGACGCTCGCTGTTGCTGATTATGCCGCTAGCGGTCATCTTGATAAACCTCACGGCCCAACTCAGGTTATCGCCGCTGATTACTGCCGCCGGTTATCTGCACTGACCGGTGAACTATTTCATCATGTGCTGGTCATGCGCTGACCACCGACGCTCATCGCCATTGCTGCGCGCTATCGTTGACCATCGACGGCTAACCATGCGGCTGATCACCGGCATTTTTACCAGAATCGCCGGCATCTCGCTGACACGATGGCGCTAATTGCTGACTACGTTTCCGCTTACATTACCACCCCATCGGCCACAACTACCGCTGCGCTGACCATCACCGACATTTTGCATTACGAATGCCGGCCGGGCTATCTCGCTGACCATCGATTGCTGCCGCCATTGCATTGCTGCTGACAACCCGTGCCGCAACCATCAATGGCTACCGCTGCTGACTACCTTTCGCCGGCTACTACTGCTGACTATCGCTGACATTTATCGACGCTCTGCCACTGCCGATCGTCTCCGGTTTTGTTCACACACAATCGGCCGACCATCGTCCGACTAGCTGGGTGATCCGACCATCGCATCTCCGGTACCACCGTTCGGTTATCTCTAAAACTGCCGCCGGCCGCCATCGGTGAGCATTTGCCAACCGCTCTCCGAACGCTCCTTGATCACCTCCAATCCCGGTCGGCCCGACGAGGTTAGTTAACACCTCTTTCGAGGGAAAACTGGAGCCTATGAACTACGGTCTTGACCGCCTCAACCCGGCCGGTCCGGAGTTAACACCTCTTTCAAGAGAAAATTGAGCCTGTCGATGAACTACGCCTTGATCGCTCTATCCCGGCCGGTTCGACGAGGTTAGTTAACACCTCTTCGAGGAAAATCGGAGCTGCCAGTATGAACTACGGGTCTTGATCGATCCCGGTCGGTCCGACGAGGTTAGTTAACACATCTTTCGAGGGAAAACTGGAGCCTTGCCGCATTAACTACGGGTCTTGATTGCCTCTGAACGACCTTCTCTCAAGAAGAAAAGAAGGTGTCTTCTCCCTTGCCCTGGCTTTAGACCCTTTTGGGGCAAAGAAAAAGGCCCAAAATCGTCAAAACCACCCAAAACCGTTCAAAGCTCAAAACGGCCATGTGAAATGGCCAAAACGACGTCGCACGGAAGCGGGCGCTGATGGTTTGTTCGACCGTCATGCCGGCCCGTGTCCGCTGCTGAATTCCGATTATTCAGAACCGCACCGCGACGCCCGTTTCAGTTGACTCCTCCGACGCTGACCAGGCCACAGACTGACTGCTCGCAGGTCTGCCGTCATTGTTGCGTGACACGTTCCGTCGTTCACGGTGCTCGCTAGGCTGTTTCATGAATTGCCGCCATTGTCGCCCTTCTTCTTTCACTTGTCTATTCTAACCCACGCAGCTGCAAAGACCTTTCTTCGCCATAAAGCTACAGAATTTCTTGCCGCTTCTCGTAATCAACCCAAACCTTGTGCAGAACGCTAAATGTCCATGGGTCCATCAAATTTCTGCGCCGACATACCTACACATATTTCATCGCATTTGCTTCGTAGTCATAATCTTATGCTTACATGAAGATCGTTTCTCAAAATATGTGGTTAATGGACCAGAGATTAGAAGAATTTACTATTTTGAAGTACTTGGCATATATATTTTCGATGATTGAGATAATATCATCCAAAAATAGAACGATATGACTCAAAATTCCTCAATAAGCACGAATCTTGATGCGAAAGTCTAATCGAATTGAAACTGGTCGAGATCAAACACTTAAAATATCATTGGATACTTTGAGACATCGCTAAATTCCTAAAAGCTCAAAATATAGAGTGTTTATAGTCACTCGGCGTCGACGAGCCTGCCCAACAAGCCAAAGATCTTACAATTCCGACTTCATTTGAGCATTCAAATACACAAAATATATCATATGATCGAGAGAATCATCATGAGCCGTCCGATTGGAGGAGTGGTTCAGATTTTGCATGTATTTACAGAGACGTCACTCCTCCAATCTATAAATAGTCCTCATTCCTCATATGAGGGGAGGCCAAGCAAGAGAGAGGAGAGAGCTCTAAAGATCCTCCAAGCACCGTACCACCGATTGTCAACCACCGCCGCCATCGCCGCCACCGATCCTCGCCGCCGACCATCGCGTTTGGCCATCATCACCACCACTATCGTCGACATCATCGTCAACATTGTCGCCAACATCATCAACATCGCCGCCAACATCACAATAACATTGTCTGTTACTAGAATCGCTTGTCCCTTTCCGTAATTCGTAATCCCCAGAAAGATCTTGTACTAAAATGATACATAGTGGAAGTTTTAGGCTAGCGGTTTTTCCCTCTTTCGAGGTTTTCGTAAAATTTGAGTTTTATTGTTCACTTTTAAATACACAAGGCTTTGGATTTCGAAAGCTAAGGAGAAAACTTTTACTCTACCGCAACTGATTTTCTAGCACGCAACAAAATTATTTTAATATAATTTAAATAATATAATAATAATACAATCATGTCTAAATATTTGATTTAAAAAATGAACAAAATTGTTTAATAAACACATGATATAAATAAAATTAAATTCAATATTTAAATGATTGATCTCTATTTTTGTAGCCATAAAAAACATTTAGATGTTTTCTTGAATTATTTAGTTCCATTATAAGATTTATTGTCCAAAAATGAAATGTAGATAAGAGAAACATATATAACACAAATAACACAAAGTGAAATAGTATTTGATAGCAAAATACATAAATAAATTAAAAATGCACCATCATGATTCAATATAAGAGTTCTTGTGAATCAAAACATTTATGATTTAATCATACATCATAGCCTATGAATTTAACTATAAAATTAGTTTCAAACATGATGAAATATCAAATAATCAATGCATGTTTAAAATTTAGCCCCTAATTTTGCATCCTTAAAAGTTGTTTCCTTAAATGCCACCTCAAATAATTTCAATTCATCACATTCAAATATTTCATTTTCATATGGAGCATCATCATAATCATCTTCATCTACAAATTAAATAAGCTATTATTTTATCCAAATTATATATTTTTTATATAATTAAGAACTTACTATGAGTTTGGTTATTGCATTGGAATTTCATTCATTCAAAGATTTCTCTCCAAATCATCATAAACTAATTTAGGTGTTGGCTTATCATTAACTATCTAAAAATTTATCATCTCAATGCTTGTGTAGCCTAATGTTATCAAATATTGATTAATTTAAAAAAGATGCATGTATATTAGAAATGTAATAAAATATACTATAAGAAACTTATCAAGTTGAAATTACTGGTATATAGTGAGAGTAATTGGTTGTCTTAAAATTTTCATTAAAATTAACTTCTCCTATAGTTCACTCAATACAGTATTTCTCATCTTATAACAAAAAGAAAATTAATTTATAAGCCCAATAAATACAATAAAAAAATTAATACATTGAAAGGCATGCAACAATCAATAAATTATCTTGAAAGTGTTATATCAAAATAATGTATAACATAATTATATGCATTCCAATATACTATATAAATATGGTTGTAAGCTTAGTTTTATTTTAGGAGTAAAATAATTTTTTATTTCATTAATCTTTCTCTTTCCTTCATCTGTGTTGATGAATTTTATGATTTGAAAAGAGAAGAATCTATCTTTTATTTACAAGATTGATCCCAATATAATTGTGTGCTCTCTTATCCTTCTTGCTTCTTTCTAGTTATTTTTTTAAAAAAAATTACATTTGATAATGGACATGGAGCAATATATTTTCATTAATTTCAACAAAGTGTTATTTCAGTGATTCATTCTATTAATGCATCTACCTTTATATGCAATTCTACAATGTTAGCACTTTCCCTTAGTGTCTTTATATTCATGAAAATGATTTCATGATATATTGTTTTTCTCATTAACATTATGTATTGAAATAGTAGGTTAATTTTTAGATGAAACTATATATATATATATATATATAGTTTTGATTAAATTAATATTCGTAGCACAAACGATATAATATAAAATACTAAATATGTATATATATATAGATGACATTAAAAATTCCAGTAGTCGAATCACGTATCTTGATGTCGAAAATAATCTGATTCTGAGTCGAGATTAATCCAGATCGAGCTCTTATTGAAAATTTTGTTATATTAGTCGGCTCCTAAATATAGAGTGTTTATAGTCAAATCGAGTGTCTTGAGCAGCTGGATCTAAGAAGTCCAAGATCTCCTAATTCTGACTTCATTTGAGCATTTAAATACCTAAAATACATCAGATGATCAAGAGAATCATTTTGTGTCTTCGGATGGAGTGGTTTGAATTTTTACATGCAAAAATACTACTGCTAATCTATAAATAAACTCATTCTTCACACGATATTAAGAAAAGAGAGAGATGAGGCCAAGAACCTCCAAGCATAATCGTATCACGATCAATCACCACCGCCGTCCATCATCACCGACCACGCCGGCCACCGTCGGCCACCGCCACCGATCATCGTCGTTGCCGACCACCACCGACCGCCGTGTCGGATCATATCGATCATCGCCGCCGCCATCATCGCCGCAGCCATCACTATCACGCCGTCGCCACCACCACGAAATATATAGTATTTTTTTTTTCAATTAATTTTCTACTTAGAAAATTATATAAATATATTTTTATTCAATTCAAATTTATATTTCGTCCTCAAATTTCTTTTAATATTTTTTATAGTATTATTGGTCGGCCGCTAATTTAATCTTTCTTTGAAGCCAAATCACCGATGTTTTTATTGCCACTTGTAGCCTTAAGTCAACGACACCATTTTTTTACATATTTTTAAAATAAACTGTGCTCCTGAATATGTTGTTACATAATATAATATCTTTATATTTAGATATAGGCAAAATTTTTAAAATAGACACATTCTTAATTTTAATTAACAATTTAAGCATCAAAAATTTTTTTTTAATGAAAATAGTAATGATGGATTAATGACGCCGACAAGTGAGGCCATCACCAAATGTCGGTCGGATTTTTTTTGTTTTTGTTTTTTTGCTTTTGGTAGCAGAGAGAGAGAGAGAGAGAAGATAAGAGAGATTAAAAGATATATATTATTATTAATATATATATATATATAATATATGTATATATATATATATATACATATAATATATATTATTATTATATATTATAATAATATTATATAATAATAATATTATTAAATATATTATTATATATAATACATATATTATTATAATAATAATAATAATATTATATATATAATAATATTATTATACATTTTGTTATTTTATTATAAATAATAATATAATATAAATATACATATAATATATTATTATAATATATTATAATATTATATATATATTATTATTATATATAAATAATATATAAATAATAAACAATAATAAATAAATAAATAAATTAATAAATAAATAAATAATTTTTTTATTTATGCGTTTTTTATATGCATTAATAAATAAATAAATAAATTTTAATAAATAAATAATTAAGTATATATATATATATAATTTTTAATGCATATATATTTCACGTGACTAAAGATGAATTATTATTTATTTATTTTATATATTTATATTTTTTTTATATTTTTGTTATTATTACTATTTTAGACTTATTTCTTTTTTTTCTTTTTTAATTTATAAATTTTCATAATTTTTAATAACTTTGATATTATAAATTAAGAAAATAATATATAAAAGTTATTAAAAATTATGAAGATTTATAAATTAAAAAAGAAAGAAAAAAAAGAAATAAGTAAAATAAATAATAATTTATTTTTAATCACCTGAAATATATATGCATTAAGAATATAAAATATAAAAAAAATATTATATTTATTCATTAAAAATAATAATATAAAATATAAAAAATATAAAAAATATAAAAATATATAAAATATAAAATAAATTATAATAATAACAAAAAATATAAAATATAAAAAATATAAAAAATATAAAAATATAATATAATATAAAATATAAAAGTATAAAAAATCTAAAATAATAATAATAACAAGAAAATATAAAAATAATAAATCTATAAAAAAATAAATAATAATTCATCTTTAATCACGTGAAATATATATGCATTAAAAATTATTATATATATATATATTTAGTTATTAATATATATACTTAATATTTATTTATTAAAAATTATTTATTTATTTATTTATTTAATTATTAATGCATATAAAAAACACGCAAATAAAAAATTTATTTATTTATTTTTTATTTATTAAAATTTATTTATTTATTTAATTATTTAATTATTAATGCATATATATAATTAATTAATTAATTAATTATTTATTTATATATATATATATACACTCTCTCTCTCTCCTCTCCGTGCAACGCGCTCTTTCTCTCTCTCCTCTCCGTACGTACGACTAGGCCTATTTTCATAAAAAAAAATTTTTGATGCCTAAATTGCTAATTAAAGTTGAGAATGTACCTATTTTAAAAATTTTGCCTTACATATACATTATATATATATATATATATATATATATATATATATATATATATATATATATATATATATATATATATAAAATTATTATAGAGAATTTTAAAAATTTGGAGAATGAGATTTGAGTTAAAAAATGGAGAATAATAAGATATATTTATTATAAAAAATTATAATTAAATTTATAAATTTAGAATTGATAATAAAATTTAAAATTTTTAATTAAATGATTTATTTTTTTTATTTTTTTTAATATTTTATTTAATTAATTTATAGATATTATTCTTAATTATTATTATAATATCATGTCCAATGCATGTTCATATCTCATATTTTTAAAAATAGAAGTGTCTTATATTTATGTCCTGTTGTGTTCATATCTGTGTATCATAAACTGTAAGTGAGTTTGATGTTTTCTTTTTGTGAGCCCGAAGAACTGTATAATTCAAACTAATCACTATCTTCGAATCTCTTTCGAGATAAGAGGATGGTGGGACTTCATAGGTACAGAGTCATTTTGCAATTATTATTATTATTATTTATTTTGTTTTATTTCTTATGGCTAAAATGACATCTGAAATATTCATCTCTCCAAGTCAAATATATACTTAGTTATGATTATCATTTTTGTTTTATTTTGTGTTATCTTGTATTATGTATTCTAAATTATTGAGAAATAAATACTAACTATAATAATAATAATAATTATTATTATTATTATTTTTTAATTTTAGTATGTTATGCAGCTGTATTGCCTGATTGATTGGAATAAATATATTGTTAATTAATAAAATATAATTATTAGTTTATAATAATGTTCTATGATATGCTAGGATATTAATATTGTTCATATGATATATCCATTTTTTTATATTATATGAAAATCATAATTTGTTATAGTTAAACATAAAACTAATTAAATAATTATATTAAATAGAGTATTAGGATTTATTTGGGGGCAACTATAGTTATTTGTAGAGTTAGTTATGAAATTGTTATAAGACTATTTATTATTTGAAACTGTTATGCAATTTTTTTTAAAATATTGATGATAAAATTGTAAATTCTCGAATTTAGGAATCACAAACATAATTGTACATTCTAAGCTTGCAAAAAGCTATATAAAATAGTTTAATTTCCGAAAAATAATTATAAAACTATTAGTTAAATATTGCCCCAAACAAACTAATTATAAAATTAGAAGCTCAAGAATCAAATGAGCCTCTTTTTTTTCTTTGAAAAAGTTAGAATATCTTAATTTAAATTTATTTAACAAAAGTTTTACAATCACTGAAATTATTTAATATGAGTATAATATAAATGTTGATTATTTTATCATAAATCAAACTCATATAATAATAGTTATAAAAATTAAAGGGGCATTTATATATATTGCACATAATTTTTATATATTTAGATATCTAGCACCTAAATTTTTATATTTATTTAAATTGCATCCAAATCTTTATTATAATCAAGGTTATCACCACATAGTAGCAAGCATGTTTGGTGATTAAAGTTTTTACTATACAAAAATAAGGCATAGATTCAAATCTTATAACCTTCATATTTTTCAAATTTTTTGGCATATTCGGATAAGAGTAGAACACAAATAGGCTTCTTACGATACTAATTTGAACATAAACTGAACACAAATACAAGTTAATGTAAATCGGTCGAATATGAGTAGGAGTTCAGCTCTCATTTACACTCTTCAGAAGTAGTGTCATTATTATTATTTAAATAAGATATACTTTTTTATGTATGAAAAAAGTGTTATTTTTGTAAAAAATTAAATATTAAGTATTAGATATGTAAATATATAAGAATTATGTGTTATGTATGTAAATTTTTTAAAATTAAATGGACTAAATTTGGGTCAGACTATCCTGACCAAAAAACCCCTCTTCTTACTAGGCGCCTTAGGCCGTTGAACTGGCTCTTGCTCTTGCCGGCCTGCCAGCATCCTCTTATCTACCTCTTCTACTTGCTTTTAAAATCTCTCGGTATCTTCCTTCTTGTTTCTCTTCTCTGCACCTTCTTCTCTTTGTCTCACCGCCCTCAGTTCCTCCTCAACCAATCTGCAGACAAGCGACAATGAACGATCTTCTCAAGGTAAGAACTAGCTATCATTTCTCTTGAGCTTTCGAAATTTAGTTCGATCTTGAATCTCCTGCATGTTTTATATTTAACAATATTGATTTGATTCCATTGTAATAGAAAGTTACTTGTGTAATCCTGTTCATCTCCCAAAAAATAGTTCAGAAAAATGCTGTCGGAACTAATTAGAGGCTCTCCGAGCTGCAATTTTTACCCTCTTTGCCGTTTGATTTTGGTTCTGTAGCCTGAATAATGAAACTTTATGAATACTAATTCAGAAATTATAATCATAACGGCCAGTTAAGAAACATAATCACTTGAATATCGATTTTTGAAGCATGCTGATGAGACTTTTATTATGTAGAAGCTTGTGTTTTGTTTTAATCATGACAAATTAATAGATGATAATTGAGATTTTAATAAAGAAAAAAGCATGAATAAAGTAGAATAAAATTTGTGCAATTCTTTTGCAGGATTCTTCTGCTGCTTCAAAGCATAGGTCTCCAGGTGAGTTAGATATCGAATTAGGCATGCCAATGGAAAGCATCAAGTCAGATTATGGCATGGAAGATTTTTTCAAGAAGGTATCAAAATTCAGCATCAGTTCTCATAATTAAAACACCTAATTCAATCATGATTTTCTTTTTTTAGTTTCTTCTTGAATTTAGATTTTACATATTAATATTACTTGTCTTTCCCGCATTGTATTAGGTAAAAGAGATTGAGGATTTAATGGAAAAGCTCACTGTGAATCTAAAGAAGCTTCAGGTATGCTCAGAACTTTCAATAATAACTTATTTCATGACGAAGCAATGAGTCTTAAACAGTCTCTCTTGCTCTATCTTATGTGTTTATATCACCTGTAAATGTTAAGATCTGTAAAGACTTTGAAAAATATATTGATGTAAAAATGTCAAGTGATTAATAAATGAGTTTGATTATTTAACACTTCTTGATCAACTATATCTCTCTTTTATCCTTGTGATACATAAAACTATATGAATCATAGTTACATGATTTCAGGAAGCCAATGAGGAGACAAAGTCGATCACCAAAGCCTCTGCAATGAGAGGTAGGTAGCACAGCCTCACTGTTCTTCATCTTCTGCTATGTGAATTATCACTACTGAATTTGAATTTATTCCAGCAATCAAGAAAAGAATGCATAAAGAGATGGATGAAGTGGGAAAAATCTTGCGCACAATCAAAATGAAGTTAGAAGAAATTGACCAAGATGTAAGAATTCTTTCTGAGAGAAATTATTACGTGTGGAGTACGGATGTAGCTCTGTGCTCGAATCCAATGGAATAGCAACATGTGACACTTATTCGATACACAATTATTGTGTATTGGCTGTGAATTACTATATATTGTTGTGTATTAATGTGTATACATATGCTGTATATTTCCGTGCAGGTAATACACATCAATACACAATAATACGCCGCAATACACAACAGTTGTGTATTGAATGAGCATCATGTGGCGTTATGCTATTGGAGTCCAAATGTAGCTCTACATCTGGGCTCCACACATAATAATTTCTCTCTTTCTGATAATGTTTAGTGTTCCAATACCCATTGGTCCAATGTGCTTCTCATTTTCTTCTGCAGAATTTAGCCAACCGTAAGAAACCTGGTTGTGAAAAAGGAACAGCTGTTGACCGATCGAGATTGTCCATGACAGTGTGGGTCTTCAGGCTGATTAATCTCCCGATGTTTTGATTTTTTTTTTCTTTTGTTTATTTTGATGCTTCAGTTTTTGTATTTGATCACTGTGACTTTGGTTGATTTCAGTTCCTTGAAAAAGAAGTTGAAGGACAGCATGAATGACTTTCAGGTACTTAATTTTTTTCTGTAATCCAAGCTTTAATCTCTTGATATAGAATTGGAGGCTTCTTCTTTACTGTCTAAGACCCACTGAACTTTCATTTACAGATGCTAAGACAAACCATACAAGATGAATACAGGGAGGTGGTAGAGAGAAGGGTCTTTACAGGTTAAAATGATCTCAATATATATCAAAATTTCATTTTAAAATGATTATGACTAAATATACCTGTTCTTATTTTGTCTTTTTTTTTTGTGTTAATGTTATACTGAGCAGTCACTGGCACTAAGCCAACTGAAGAGGTGAGCTCTATATCTACAAGGCAAACTTGTTCAGTCTTATGCATTTACATACCCTGCCCTGCTTTCTAATCTAAGTTTTTTTTTTAACTGTGAAAACCTATCTAGATGATTGACCGTCTGATTGAAACTGGTGATAGTGAGCAAATATTTCAAAAGGCTATTAATGAAATGGGAAGAGGACAGGTTAATTTTATATTAATCTGAAATGAGAAACTGATTATCTGATTCATTAAATTAATTGTTCACAAATGAAAATGGTTTCAGGTTGTTGATGCCTTGGAGGAGATTCAAGAAAGGCATGATGCCGTCATGGAGATCGAAAAGAAATTAGTGGAGCTACAACAGGTATCTTCCTCTTCTAAATTTCGACCATTTTGAGCCAGCTTTATAAATGATCTAACGAGCGTTGTTCCAGGTATTAGCCACACAGTTCTTATGTATTTAAATATCTAACATCTAAATTTTAATATTTACATGAATAATATCTAAATCTTTAATATCCTCTATCATTAATTTTTTATATAAATACACCTTTCATTCAAAGTAAAGTGCTATATACATCAATTTTAAGTTCTAGGCGAGATATGTAAATGCATTAGTATTATGTGGTATGTATGCAAATCTTCCTAAATCTTTATATATTTAAATATCTAACATCTAAATTTTAATATTTACATGAATAATATCTAAATCTTTAATATCACGTAAAAAAATATCACTATCATTAACTTTTTTTATAGCGAAATACACCTTTTCATTCAAAGTAAAGTGCTATATACATCAATTTTAAGTTCTAGGCGTTAGATATGTAAATGCATTAGTATTATGTGGTATGTATGTAAATCTTCCTAAATCTTTTTGTAAATTTTGTTACACCATTTTATTCATCTTAGCTTATGATCGACTTGTTTGTCTGCAGAACTATGTTAATTTTATGGAATCTCTTGTGTTTTAGGTATTTACAGACATGGCTCTTCTGGTTGAAGCACAAGGAGAGCTGTTAGACAATATTGAAAACCAGGTTTGCTACTCTTAATCTTTGCTATGTTAAGTTTAAGCATTTAATTATATCGTTCGGTGATTCTTATGATTTTTTTTTTTCACTCAAGAATTTGTGTCCATATATTGATGATATTGAGCCTTTTTTCTAATTTTTTTTACTTCACAAAAATAATTTGAAAAAATTCATGCACGTGCTATGAAACGGATGCATTTATGCTTGTTAGAAACAAAATGTTAGAAATTTGATACAACTACAAACCTTTATCCCACTATTATGTGGTGTCGGTTATATAAATCCTTCTTCTCCATTGTGTCCTGTTAAGTGTCAAATTCTCATTTAATTCTAATAAAAGAATAAATCATTTTTTTATGCTTCTTAATCAAATCTTTTTAGGTATATCTCTACTTTTTTTAATATAGGTTGAATCTAATAAATCTACTCTCCTAATGGGTCATCGGACAGTCATCGTTTTATGCGATCAAATCATCTAAGACGACTCTCTCTAATCTTACTTGCCACTAGAGCTACTTTAACCTTTTTCACATATATATTCATTTCGCAATTTATCTCTAAGTGTAAAGCCACTCATCCACTTGAGAATTCTCATCTTTGCAATATGTTTCTCTTTTAATGGCCAACATTCTGCACCATAAAGCATTGCAGGTCTCACCACAATCTTATTAAAATTTTCTCTCAAATTTAAGCGATACGTTTTTATAACACAATAGGCTTGATGCATTCCTCTGCTTCAACCATTCGACTTGAATTCTAAGAATAACACCCCCATCTATTTCAAATATTAGAAATTCCATGAAAGTGAAAAATAAGAGTAGAAATTTTCTTAAATATGTAAGATTTTGACATTATAGCATAAAATTCATCGCCAAGAATTCATCAAATTTTCTTTATTCAAATTTTTTTTTTAAAAAAACCTCATATTGAAATTGCTTTGTTCAGGTAGCAAATGCAGTGAACCACGTGCAGAGTGGAACAGAAGCTCTCCAAATAGCCAAAAGCCTGCAGAAGAAATCAAGAAAATGCATGATGATTGCTATCATCCTATTTCTTATTATTGCTGCCATTATCGTTCTCACAATTGTCAAACCTTGGAAATGAACCCCATTTTGGGAATTTTCTCTTGACGTTCATTATTTGTACCTCTTGATGTGATATGATTTTTTTTTCATTTTTATTGAATTTTAATGATATACAATTTTGATGTTGCCAATAAAAAACGTTCCTGATTGTACTGAGAGTCAAATTAGTCAGCTCATCAGAATAAAAATTTAAATTTTTTATTATTCTGAGTTATTTTGCTTTTATATTATGTTATCTAAGTCAATCAGTTTATTTTGGATGGTTGGAATTTCATCAATATGTTTAGCATAGTCTACTTTATTTTAATGGAATTCATATAAGCCATTCGAAATAAATTGGAGGACTGAAATAAGGTAATTATACCATACAATTACATGAGAATTGAAGGGGACCCTAATTCCTTAAGAGTGGTACATTTTATATGGATCCAGGGGTGTGAATGAGTCGAGCTGAGCTCGAGTTATCCTTGGTTGAGCTTAGGTTTGATTAATTAATCGATTTTAAACATGAGTTCAAACTTTATTTTACGAGTGCAATCAACCTATGAGTTGACTTATTTAGTATGGAAAAGATAAAATAATTCTAATTCAAGTAATTATTATGATAAAAAATGATATAAAATTACAAGAAAAATAATAAGATATTACTTGATATAAAATTATGAGATATAATTTTTATATATTTTTAATAAATTTAAATTTAAATTATTAAATTTTAATATATTTTGAATATATTTTACGTTAATATTTATTAATTGAGCTGGCTTGCAAGCTATGAGTCAAGTCTGGGTTGATTTAAGCTTGATTTGTTAGCTCATCGAGTCTAACTCAAGAGCCATTTATCGAGCTAGCTCAAGCATTGACTTGATTCACTTACACCCCTATAAACATCCAAAAAAATTGATTCCCTAATTTTTTTCTATACCTATCTAAAATTTGAACCCACTCTATAATTCCTAACTCTTAAAATAAATAAATCAAAGAGGTGAAAAATTCAAACAATAATTAAAAAAAAGTTTAAAACATCGCATCAATCTCAAATCAAATCAGTCAATGCCACTCAATAAAAAAACATATTTATTTTTTGCATTTTAAGTGGCTTTTTGGGATCATTTTTATTTTTTTTAATTTTTAATTATTGTATTTTATTTATGTGTTCATTTAAAATAGAATATATTTGATGTTAACTAGTGATGTTATTTATAAAAATCCTTATATAACACTCAAAATTTAAAAATTATATATTTTTAAGATAAAAAATAAAAATACTTTTAAAAAATAAGATTAAATATATATATATATATTTAAAACAATATAAAAATAAAAATAAAAAACATAAAACAAAACTGATTTCAAATAGGCCATAACACTAAAATCATATTTTTGTTAAATCCACTTTAGCAGCCCAAATAAAATCGCCTTTGAAAATTATTAATAATTGCTTTCTTTTAACTTCTTTAAATAAACATATGGCATATACAGCTTACAAATTCAAATTTGATAACATTTTTCAATCAATTTATAATTTTTTTTTTCATTTATTGATGTATGCTTTTTTAATTAATGGAAAATAAACAATAATATTCAAACAGTGATGCATCTCAGTTCCAATGGTTGATTTGATGTACTTTAAATTCTTATTTGCAAGCAGAAAATGGTGTTGAAATTTTAAGAACATGCTTTAAATCAATTTTATTTTATATCATTTTTAAGAATATTCAGAACATCGAATAATTCATTTAATTATTTTTTAAAAAAATGTAATTTATTTTTTAAAAATAATAAATAAAAATATTTAATAATATATTTTTAAAAATAACATAAAATTAAACTAATCCTAAAAGGACTTTAAGTGAATAAGTTGATTCGAGCCAACTAAAGAGGTATAAATCAGAATATTTCAGACAAGTTTTATGTGATTGATTTATCACATAAAAAAATCTGGACATAAATCTCGAGATAATATATATTGTAGAGCTTTCAAATTTTAAAATTTTAATCATTTAAATGTTGATTTTAACAAATTTCTATTTTGAATTGAATACATTAAAGAAGCATCAAGATTTGGTCAATTCAAGTTCAAATGAGCTCAAATCAAGTTCAAAAATATATGTGAAGGTTTTGAAAAACTAATTGTATGGTCAAATAATCTTCAGATTTGACGTGTTTATAGTCAAATCGAACAATTCAACGAGTTGAATCTAATGAGCCCAAGATTACTTAAATCGAAGGTCATTTAGATGGTCAAATCATCAAAAAACCATCTGCGATCGATGGAATCAATATGAACTGTCTAATGGAGTGTTTTCGAATTTTGGCTACAATTTCCAAAATGTCCATCTTAAAATTCTATAAATAGAACCACATTCTTGTCATGAGGGGAGAAGGAGGTTAGAAGTTAACTTAGGAAAAAGGTAGGAGAGAGCTAGAAGCTTGAAGTCCGTCATCACCATCGCTATCGCCCATTGATGCCTATTGTCGTCGCCGACTGCCACTGACAATTGTTACAGCACAACTACCACTATATAGCTGTTGTAACCTGATTCTGGAACTCTCATTGTATTGATTTATCAGATAAAGTCTTGTAATTTTGTTATCGAAAAAGTTAAAATTTTGTAACTCAAAACATATATAATGAAATATTATAACTATGCTAGGCCCCATAATTTTTTCTCTTTTTACAGGACTTTTTTACATAAAAATCGTGAAGTTTCTTATTCTCTTTTCAACTATTTTTGTGTGTGCCAAATTTCTATACAAAGTTAAGGTGTGAAATTTTATTCTACCACTATGAGTTTTCTAACACGCAACAGTGATAGAATTACTTCAAGATTAGATCAAACACAACTATTTTCTTAAGGCCAAATTTCATTAACACAACTATAACTAATATTTTTTGAGGCAATTTATTAGAGGAATATTGATGCAGCCGGATTGAGAGAGGGAAGGAGAAGAGGAAGAGATAGGGATATGATAAAGAAAAAATTTCGTTGTATTGAAGGAAGTGTGCAAATAAAATAATATACTCACAATACCAATGCAGATAAGGTTATAAATATACTGACGAAATCCACTACATCAGATTTTCTCGGCCTTAAAAGAACTCGACTCAAATACCAACCGCCCTTAGCTTGGTTGGTGAGGCCAGCTGTACTCCCAGCTGATTCTTCTTCTTCGAGAAGACTACCTTAATGAATAGAAATGGGTGGCGACACGGGGTTGCTGTGTTCACCGGATTAGTCGTCCGTCATATCACATAGTGGATGGGATGGGTGAATATCTCGTTACCAAAAAAAAAAAAAAACTCAACTCAAATTCTGAAAAGTTCACGTGACTATGTATGTTGAAGTTTTATTATTATTATTTTTAACCGCTTGTCCAAACTCTGCTTGTCGACACCACATAAGTGTTGAAATCATGACAGACCAACTGTTTCCAAAAATGATCACTAACAATCTCTTGAAGAATTTTTCATTTCAATAGAATCAGTTTACAATGCACATTGAGAGAGAATTTGAGATGACGCGTCGCACATTGAGAGAGAATTTGAGATGACGCGTCTTGTCTAGAGAGACAATGAGTCTGCCCTTAAACAAAGCCTTGTGATACTCCTCCATAGAATTGAAAGGAATGTGCTTGAATTCATCTAACTTCCATTGTTTTAAGAGATTAAGCATGAATGAGTTATTCATATAACCAACACGAATCCTTTGTTCGATAAGGTCATCCAAATATTGCATAGATGGCTAAAGTTGCTCAATTATTAGTTTAGATGACAAGCTTGCAGTGTAAATATATTTCAGTATAAAGATCATAAATACTCATCCTACAATCACAATCCTTGATAAATTATTCGAAGAGGAGAAATTGTAGTATAGGATTGTGCTAATTTGATCGACCGATACTCCTCTAAACTATTTATTATTCTGTATTCAAGAAGCCAAACTACAAACCTTGTAAAGATGCTCTTTAACATAGTAAGCTCTCTCAAGTTTTGTTCCTTAGTAGCTTTATCATGCTCACTGTCTTCAATAATTAGAACAGGGTAGTTTCATTTGAATTCCTGAACTATAAAGCTAATAACCTTTGCTTGGGTGGAGTCAACAAAGGAAGTATGTATGTAGTAAGAGCTTTCCTTATTTCTGAGATTAACAGAATTGAAACATGAACTTTGTCTTCAATTTTCATAACAAATCCTGAATATGTTGATGTCAATGGTGCAATTAGTGTATGTGCTCTATAAGTTTTCGGTAGACAAACTCCTTTCAAGCTTTCACTTTCTCATGAAAATGTAGAAAGTTTATAACCATCAAAAGAAATATTACTAACTGTAGGAGCAATATTGAGTTCCTTGGATATCTCTTCTTGAGCATCTTTTACAATCTTAATACTTGAATGATCTTTTATTTTATTAGAAGTAACTTTAGCTTCAATAGGATTTGTCAATATATTCTCTCTCTGCAATCTCAACATTCTCAACTTTATCCTTGTCAACCAATTTCTTTCCTTCCAAAATATTTACATGTTCCAATATAGCTTTCTCCACTTTAGACATGATATCAATATTCTCACCCTCAAAATAAGTTCAATCCAAAACAATTTTTCCTTAAGCATTAACTTCCTTCCCACTTACTAAATTCAAATAATGCTTGGCACAAACATGTGATTTAAGAGATAACATCATACTATGACAAGAGCCTAGTAAACATATAGCATTGATTGTCTAATAACCCATCATAGTCTAATGACAGAAATTGTTCTCACAATAATCGTTTCATTTTGGACTAAGTCTTGATGTCACTCTGGCCCTTGAGACGATGAGCTTGGGATACATGGTTCCACCAAGCTTGCTAATGAGTGTGGTGTTTTATTTTGGAGCGCAGGTGGACACCACGCAGATCTTAGGGGGTACTTATTGAAGTGATTGGGTGTGATATGATGTATTTTCTTGAATGATAGAAACATCACTCTATAATAGATCTAATCACCTAATAAATATTTCGAAGGCATGATGGGTCTTCATATGTACCAGAGATCTTTCCCTACTTTACTTGAAAAAATAAAGCAGGGTTTATTTTATATCGGGTTCTTTAGTTCCCTATGGAAGCAAGCTTCCATAGTTAATTACATCCTAGAAAATAAAGACTTCCTTAGAATACTCTTGATTAAAGTAATCAATCAATATCTCTAAAGATTTCAAGGTTAGACTATCAAAGGATTAGGTATTTTTGAAAAATCAAATGGGAGAGTTCAATTTGAAAGGCTAATTTTGGATTCTAAGGAGGATAAGTAAGAAGCACTCATGATACTAGGAGACCTAGTGAGCACTCCAATCTATCATATGGTGAGGCTTTATATATTTAAACCCGAAGGTTTATTTTAATTTGAATTGAAATTTTATTAGAATCATAGGACTTAGTCAGCATAAGATTATGAAAATGCCTAAGAAGTGAGGATTTCTACTCATAGTTTGAAGAAAATAAGTAACCTTAGATTCTAAATCTAGGAAGCTTTAGCACAAACTAGAAGCATGACCTAAATCTAAGTGAAAATGAGACATAAGACTTTACCTCCACAAGAGGAATAACTCGTCTGACACTTTTAGACTTACAACTGCCTATAGCGCCCACCAGCTAACACCTCATACGATTCAAAGCCATGTAGGCCGGTCTTTATGTAATTGCAAGATAGCTAAGCTTGTTATTTAATTTGGAAAGTAGACTAGAGCCCTAAACTCACTCTCTAAGAGACTAGATTATGACTATCATGAGTATATGACTTAGTCTAAATGCAAAACTTTACAAATTTTATATCATTTTAACACAATATTTTGGACAAAGGCTTGGGATATTTTATGCCTAAATGCATAATGAAATTGAGTTATTGGCTAAATCAGAAAGAGAGAGGGAGATCTCCATCATGAGGGGGTACTCTCACAAGTCAAGCATTCTCTAAAGTGCAAGAATGGAGACCCTCATAATTCAAGAGTGAAACAAGATGATATGCATGATGTTAGACATTCAATATTTAGCTAAGAAGTTGCTAAATATTTTAATTATCTTGGATATATCCTAGGCTTTAGAATGAGGTTGAAATTTATTTTAAGATTTAATTATGAGTTGTTAATTGGGTAAAAAAATTAATTTTATCCTAAGAGTCTACTGCAATCAAGCCACACATTCAAACATCAAGTTTAAGAAACAATGAAGAAGATGCAGTTCTATTGCGCAATATAAACATAACATTCAAAACATATATAGATTTCGTAAAAAAATAAAAGGCTGATGCGGCTGGGTACCGTCGTGCACCCCAAAAAAGAGAGAAATTGGGTAGCCAAGCTCTACCCTTATATAACTCAGATTATAAAATAATATTACAATTGAAATTAAATTAGATTCTATGGGGGTCTTCATTTCTTGCTTTTCTTCTTCTTTCTTCTTTTGATTTAATTATGCTCCAAGGATTCATAGGGACTCCCAAGATTAAACCTTCTATCCACTGCTCATCCTAAACCCCATAGCACTAATCTTAATTCCTATTGCAAAAATTATATTTTATGAAAAATGTAAATCTAACTACACTTGTAAGACAGATGTTAGCTAAACATGCATACATCCTAAGCAGCTATATTTTATAATTTGGACTTAGCACCCTGCACATGGGTAGCCAAACCACATGTCCGAATGTGGATTATGTAAAGGGGCTTAAGCAACCTACAAGAAAAAGCATTTATATTCATTTATCATTTTAATGGCCCCTTTAGCATAATCCCCCATAGAAAATAACATTAGGCTAACAATGGCCTAACATCCAGTCTACGCATCAAATTCCTAACATCTAGTCTAAAATAATATATCAAAAAATAAAACACAACATCATTACATACACCGTCCTAACTTAAAGCTAGAAGTGGTGACTTAGCATTCTAATGTGTGTGCTTAAGCTTAATGTAGTATGTCTTAACTAGGCTTTAGAATTTTAATTTGCTAATGTTTGGAATTACTCAAGTTAAACATGAAGGATTGATTCATTTTAAGTTGTTTTGAGGATTTGCAAGTTTAATTTTATATTTTTGTTTGTTTCATTTGATATTCACTTAGCAACTAAGTATTATAAAGAGAAGAAAGTGGCTTAACCTCTTTCATCCCTACCTTAAGTTATTTTTCTAAAGGGATATTTTTATGATTTATTTTTTTAGTGAATGATTTATTAAGAATTTTATTAATCCTAAGTTTGAATTAACCTTAAAGAATTCTATTCAACATGAAAGTCATCTTAAGACTAATGCAATTGAATTGCCATCACATAAACTATGTTGAACCATTCCTTTTCATCCCCCATAACATGCATATAATTTAAGGCTTAATATACCTACACATGCAATATATTTTTGGCATATTTACATGATCATGAATGCATATATTTTATTATGAAAGAGGGACTCTCATTCTTTAGTTAAATACACATACACATGTATAAAAGTTCTAAGCAAGTATGTGCTATTGTTTAAACCAAAGAAGTGAGATAATCAATGACCTCCGTGGGGCTACTTAAAGCCTTATATTCTCGGGATGTCTAGACTATATACTTGCTATTCTTAAATAGATATGAATGTATACACAACCATGAAAATGAAAATCATGCAAGAGATTATATTTTTGTTGAATTATTTATACATGTAAAATAAAGTTCTATCCAAGTTCTAGTATAAGTACTCATATGAATGAAATTAAATAAGTATGTACCTTTGTTAACCAGGGAAGTGAGAATCAATGACCTCCGTGGGGCTACTTAAAGCATCATATTTTCAGGATGTCCATACTATATACTTATTATCATTCAAACATATGTAAACCCATACATGAATCATAAATATAAATAATACAATAACATGGTTAAGCTATAAACACATAAAAATCATATTGAATATTTATAGCTAATCACCACTCTAAGTCTTCATTGTTAATTTTTTAGTTTTTTAAAAAATAATTTTAAATTTTTTAGTGATAATAGCCACACATATAATAGAATTAAGCCAACACATGCAACTTACACATACATAAGTAAATTCATTTGATTATTTGATTTGAAAAGGGATGATTGCATGATGAAAATGACACATAACATTTAGGATGATTGAAAAGGAATAATTGAACAACTTCATATAATTTATTCAATTACACTAATTCATAAAGACAATCACATCAAATAAATTCACTTAAGAAAAACCAATGCTTCTTATTAATTTTGATTTTCAGATTTTAGTTATTAATATTAAAGAGGAGAAACATTTGCTATTTTTTTACCCTTTCCCATTTTGGTCATTTAGTGTATTTAAAGATAAGTAATTAAGTGAATTTTTTGAATTAATTAAATTTGAATCATTAAGCAATCCATTTGATTCTCCTTCTCTACACTTTTTTAATTTAATTAAACAGTTCTTCATGAGCCTCAAATGATGTGCAAATGAGAAATTAAAATTGCAATGCTCCTTAAGGACCTAATGTAATAGTTTCATGCTTAAGTGCTAACTAGATTAAGGAAATAACTAAGCTAAGTACTCTTATGATTTTTCCACATCCCCATGGGTTAATCATAATTTCCTTAAAGGGTCTTCATGTTATTGAACACATAAAGAGGAACCCATGAATTGAATGTTAATTATCTAAAGTAATTATCATTTCAATTTGATTTGATTTTACTATTAATTACTTAAATAATTTCTTAATTAATCCATGCATCAATTAACCCTCTTAATGAGATAGATTTGGAAAAATAATTAGGAAATGAGTCATAATCACTTCCCCTCTTCATCTCACCATTAATCAGTGATTAATGAAGGTTAATCAATTAATTTTTATAGTTTGAGATTTTAAATAATTATTAAATCACTTAATGAGGGTAATTAAGGTTTGGATTTAAAATTCTTCTAATTACCTAGCTAATGAATCCCATAAAAATTATGGGAGGCAGAGGACATCCCATTAAATTAACATGTCAAGTTTAAGATTAATTTCCCAACTGATTAGGGCTTAAGTAAGCTAATTAAAAAAATTCATACCCTAATTAAGCTTTATTCACTTTTAAAAACTTAATGAAATTATTTTTATTAAATTCTTCTCTATTTCATCATTCCAAAATAGGTTTATTTGTATTTTTTTTAGATTTTTATATAATTAGTTATGAATTTTTGAAGTTCATGGTGATTAAATGACATTTTTAAGCCTAATTAACCCCTAATCCCATTCACATCTATGGTGTTTATATTTGGATGTATGGGGGGGGGGGGACACCACGCAAATCTTAGGGGATACTTATTGAAGTAATCGAGTACGATAATGAGGTATGATGTACTATCTCAGAAGATAGATGCATCACCCTTTAATGGACCTAATCACCTAATAAGGACTCCTAAGGCATGATGGGTCTTCGAATATACCAGAGATTTTTCTCATGCTTTATATGGATGAATAAAGCAGGATTTATATTATATTGGGTTCTAAAGTTTCTTATGGAGGAAAGTCTCCATAGTTAATTACATCTTAAGAAATGGAATTTTTTAAGAATACTCTCAATTAAAGTAGACAAGTATCATCTCCAAAGATTTCAAAGTTAAGACTATCAAAGGATTGGTTATATTTGGAAAAATCAATTGGGAAAGTTCAAGGAGAAGACTTATTTTTGGAATCCAAAAAGAGGAAGTAGGAAATTCTCATGATACTAAGAATCCTAGTAAGCATTCCAATCTATCCTATAATTGAGCTTTATATATTTGAAAGTGAAGAGATTTATTTATTTGAGTTGAATTTTATTAGATTGCTAGGACTTATAATCCTCCAACACAAAGTTGTGAGAATGTATAAAAGGTGAGGACTTATGCTTGTAGCCTAAAAAAAATAGCTATCTTGGATCCTGAATTTAGAGAGTTCTAATACAAGTTAGAATACGACCTAAATCTAAGCAAAAAAAGGCATAAGGTTTACCTTCACAAAAGAGTATAAACCACCATGCTGCTAGACTTATAATTATCTGGAGTGATAGCCAGCTAACTCCTCGTACACTTTAAATCCATGTGGTCTAGCCATATGAATTTGTAAGAAAGATGGGTTGTTATTTATTTAGAAAGAGACTAAAGTATTAAACCCACTCGCTAGGAGACTAGAGCATGAGTGGTACGAGCAATGACTTAGTGTAACAAAAAAATCTTTTCAAATTTATTTAATTTTTGACACTTCATTTGGACAATGGCTTTAGGATTTTGATGCCTACATGCATGATGAAATAAAATTATTGGCTAAATCAATGGGAAAGAAGTGTTATACAACACAAGGGATGCCCTCACAGGTCAAGCATTCCCTTATCGTGCAAGGATAGAAACCCTCTATTTTCAAGAGCAAAATAATATGATATGCATGTTGTGAAACATTTAACATTCGTTAAGAGGTTACTAAATCTTTTAATTATCTTGTTTAAGACTTAAGCTTTATAGTGAGATTATGAGTTATTTAAAACTTTAATTTTAAGAGATTACTTGGGGTAGAAAAATTAATTTTATCCTAAGAGCTTAATGCATCCAGGCTACACATTGAGGCATCAAACATAAAGAAACTAAGAAAAGCATGTAATTTTAGAGCACAGTCTAAATATAACATCAATCATTTTATAAACTATCATAAAAGAATAAGAGGCTGGTGCGGTCGGGTACCATCGTATAACCCTAAAAAGAGAAGATGGGTAGCCGAGCTCTACCCTTATACAACCTGTTATATGAAAGAAAAATTATAATTTAAAATGAATACATGCTATGAGGGTGTTCATTCTTCATATCCCCATTTCTTCATTTCTGATTTGGTGGTACTCCAGGACAAAGATTTCTGGCCACTGCTCATAATAATCCCTCATAACACTAATCTTAATTCCTATTACAAAATTACATTAGGAAAAAGTATATCAAACTACACCTACAAAATAGATATTAGCTAAATATACATACAATCTCAAGCTACATATATAATTTGGACTTAGCACCCTACACATGGGTAATTAAGCGCACCTATCCTAACTTGGATTATGCTTAGGGGGTTTAAGAAACTTGCAAAAAGAGCATTTATATTAATTTTTAGGCATCCCCTTAAGCACAATCCACTGCAAAAAAATGATTAGGCAAATAACAGCCTAACATCTAGTCTACGAAGCATACACCCTATCATACAGTCTAAAATATTACATCATAAAATAAAACATATACTATACATACATTGTCCTAACTTAGGACTAGAAGTGGTGACTTAATTCTAATGTGTGTGTTAAAGCTTGTGTGGTATGTCTTACTAAGCATTAGAGTTATATCTTCTAAATGTTGAATGATTCAATTTAACATGAAAGTTTTATTTCACTTCAAGTTGTTTAGTTGATTTGTGAATTTTAATTTATATTTTGTGTTTTGTTTCATTTGATTACACTTAGCAACTAAGTGTTATAAAGAAAGGAAAAGAGGATTGCCCTATTTCATCCCTATCTTAAGCCACTTTCTAAAGTATATTAATTTGATTTAGTTCTCTTTAGTGAATGGCTTATTACATATTTTTAATTAATCCTAAGTTTAAGTTCACTTTAAATAAATTCATTCAATATGAAAGGCATCTTAAGATTAATTTAATTGAATTACTACCACATGACATATATCAAACCATTCCCTTCCATCACATGTAACATCCATATGATTCAATCCTAAGTGTATCTATACACATAACATATTTTAGCACACTTAAATGATGAATGTAGATGTGTATATTTAAAGTTTACATTCTTTCATTCAATTGAATTATTTAATCATATTAATTTAAAGCTCTATCCGAATTCTTATGCAAGGATACATAGGGATGAAGTTAAATATGTACGTGCGAATGTTAAACTAGGAAAATGAGATAATCAAATGACCTCCTTGGGGATAGCTAAAGTCTTGTATTCCCGGGATGTCCAGACTATATACCCATTTGCATTTAAATATATGTAAGTTTGTACATATGAAAATGAGAAAGAGAACTCCAAATCATGTAATTAGATAATTCAATCATTCAAATGACTATGAATGCATATGTTTTCAATAGAAAAGGGGATCATCATTCTCTGATTAAACACATACATACATGTATAAAAGACATAAACAGGTACGCATCTTTGTTAACTAGAGAAGTGAGGTAATCAAATGACCTCCTTGGAGCTACTTAAAATCTCGTATTCCCGAGATGTCTAGACTATATACCCATTTTTCTTAAATACATACACATGTATTCATAATTAAGAGGATGAGGACCATGCAAAGATTGTATTTTCTTTAATTTAATCATTTATGTATATGATTTAAAACTCCATCTAAATTCTAATGTTATAATACATAAGAATAAAATCAAATGGGTATGTGCCATTGTTAAACCAGGAAGTGAGGTAATCAAATGACGTTCTTAGGGCTAGCTAAAGCTTCGTATTCGTGGGATGTCCATACTATAAACCCATTACCATTCAAACATATGTATACCAACATATAAATATAGGAAAGAAGACTTAACATCCATATACTTAAGCTATATGCACATACACTTCTTATGTATTTATAACTAACATTACTACATGTTGTCATTCACTTGTAAACTTTTGGAAAATACATATGAATTTAATAGTGATAGTAGCCATACATATCATAAATTGATCCAACACATGCAAGCTTACATAATGAAAAATCATTTGATTTAATTAATTTTTTTTGAAAAGATGAATGTATGATTTCAAATGACATACAATATTTAACATGATTAAAAAGGAGTAAATAAACATAAACACATCATTTCATTCAATCAAAATAATTCCTAAGGACAATCATATTAAATAAAGCCATTTAAAGTAAACCAAAGCTTTCTTAGTATCATTTTTAATTTCATATTTTGATTTCATTTAAGGATGTGAGGAAGAGGTTTGCTGATCCTAACCCATTCTCATGTTTGTTCACTTAATTATTTTAATGAGATGTAATTAAGTTGATTTTATGAGTTAATTAGGTTATAATATGCATTAAATATATTAATTAACACTTCCTTATGTTACCTTAAAAAAATAATCCAAATAATTATGAGGCAATATGATATGCACATGAGTTGAAAATTAAATTGGCAATGATCCTAAGAAATAAAAGGGCCTAATGCAATTGGCTCATGATTAATGATTAATTAAATTAAGAAAATTAATTAGGTACTTTCATGATTTTCCCACACATGTGGATTAACCATAATTTTCCTTAAATAGATTTTGATTATTGAACACCTAAAGGTCTACCCAAGAGTTGGTTAATTTAGGTTTAATATGATTATGATTTTAATTTATTTAATTAGTTAAATATTAGCTATTTTGATTTTAATTAATGGAATGAATTTAGGAAAATAGGTTAAGAAAAAGGTCTTAACCTATTCCATTAGTCCATTCACTGTTCAACAATGACTGATAGACTAAATTAATAAATTTATTACTATTCATGAGATTAATTAATCAATAATTAACTTGAAAGATTAATTAGGATTTAATTAATTAATTTTCTTAATTTAGTGAGCAATAAATCTAAAGAAAATCATGGGAGGTAAGGGTCATCCTATTAAATTAACCCATAAATTTGGGATTAATTGCTCAAGCAATTAAAGAATAATTAAGCTAATTATTTTTGTAATAAACCCTAATTAAATCTTAATTATTATTCAAAATTAATTAATATTTTTTTTACTTAATTCTCCTATGATATACCTTTAAAATGAGTATTTATTTGCAATTTTATGATTTTTCTATGATTTGTTATGATTTTTAGCCATTAAAAATGATTAAATAAGCCAAATTAAAGCCTAATCCCATCAGCACCATGTGGCATGCTGACACGATGTGCTTTCCACATGGCATTGCAGGATTGGCTACTTAAAATTTATCTAAATCAATGCCTACGTGGCGACGACGAATGTGCTTTCTTGTCTGCTGTCTGATCTAAGATTAATCTAGCAGCTTAAGAGGATTAAATCAGATCAATCTAGCGGATGTAATCATGATTGTCCATTTTGATCACATGAAATAGATGGTGTGTGATCTATCATCATGCGAGTGAGGGAGAATGGAGTCCATCCTCCATTGTTCACGTGAATTGAGCTTACTCGAGCTCAGATCAACTCCAAAATAAACCCACACCTTTGCGTGAAGGATCTAAAGGGATCCAATGGCTAAGATCGCATGACATGCAAGTTTTCTTTGAAAAGATCTAACTCATTTTTGCCTAAGGATCACTTTCAATGGAATACCTCGAGCTCAAAATGGATGGCATTCGAAGCTTCAGTGGAGATGAAGCCTTAAACGAGCTTTGATTTGATGTAGTTTGCTCGAAGGCCAACACCCAAAGCTTGGGAGGCCAACGTTGATCGAAGTCCTATCTCCGGTGGTCGGGGAGCTCAGGGGAAAATTCATTCTTGCTCGATGGGCTCTGGGATGGTGTGTGCAAACTTAATTTGACTTTGGTGGAGGTTTGAGAAAATGGGATTGAATAAAGGTGTGTGCTATTTTGACTTGAATAATCTAGTAATGGGGAGATTGGGGAGCTCAGGAAACACTCTAGGAAGATTTGGGATACTATTCTTAGGGTTCTCTAGCTCACTTTAAGGTTCTCTCTTTGGTTTGGATTGAAATGAGGGGGGATACCCCCTCATTTCCTATATGAGATGGATTGTCTTCATTTGGAGCTTTGTGGATGTCCAATCACCGGTGGTGGCTGAGGATGGCAGAGAATCATCCTAGGTGACTCGATTTGATTGGCTAATGCTTGGGAGGTGGCTACTAAGAGGGGTTAGTGGGTGCCCTTAGGTTTCCATGTGCACCAATGGGGAAGGTGAGGAAATTTCACCTACCATGGGTTATGGCCGACCCAACCAACCCTTGGAGCAGGTTGGGCAGTGTCCTAAGTGCCTAGGTGGACCATTGGGAGAGTGCCAAAAACTCAAGGAATGGAAATGACCACTTACATGGGTGATTTATCTCATGTGATACCCTTGACCCAAATGTAGAATGATCATTTGGCATTGGATTTTATTTGGACAGATTTGAAATGAGCCAAAAGTGGATTAGCCCAAATTTCAAGTCTATTGGAGTTGATTTGACTAAGTTTGGCTTAATTTTGCTTAAATAGGTCAACTTGGGTTAGGTTGGGTTAGGTTGACCAATTAGTAAAATTGGGCCAAACTAAGAATTGGGTCAAGTTTATATGATCAATTGGCATGTGTTTGTGTCATTGGTTTGATTTAGTTTAGCTTAGATTTGATTTTGGCTCATTAGAGTTCATTTGGGTCAAATGGGTTAAGTTGACCAATTTGACCCAATTGGCTAAATTAGCTTGGGTTAGGTGTTGGGTTAGGTTTGGTTGACCAATTGATAATGATTGTAGCTTTGGTTTCAATCAATTTAGGTTTGGTTTTGATTTAGGCCAATTTGACCCTTTAGGTCAATTTGGGCTAAGTGAGTCAATTGGGTCCAATCATTGCTTTCGTCAAATTCGACAATCAATTTGGAATGAACTTGAGCCATTGGTTGCAATCAATTTATTTTATATTTTGATTTGACCTAATTTGGTCTTTTAGGTCAATTTGGATCAACTTGGGTCAGGAGGGCCAATTGAGTTTAGTTTTGCTCAACTAAAGGTCAAGTCATGTTCAAATATTGATTCTGAGTTGGTATGAATCATTGGTTTCAAGGGATTTGGCTTAGGTTGTAATTTGGCCAGTTTAGGTTCATATGGGTTAAGAGTGTTAACTTGGTCAAATGAGCAAGTTGACTTGGTTTGACCCAATTAATGACAATTGATCAACCTAGGGTGATCAAAAATCATGATAGGAGGTATTGGTGGGCTTGGTTCTTTCCAATTTGGATAGGATTGGAACTTGGCTCAAATAGGACAAATTGGCCACTTTGGGTCAAGTGGACCAATTAGGTTTAGTTGGCTTGATTTGGGGTTGAGTTTTATTTAATTGAGTTTATATATGGATTTGAGATTGATATATAAATTCAATTGTAATTAGTTTGGGTTCAAATGGGTTTTGGTTTATTTGAACATTTCAAGTCAAAAGAGTTAAGTTGGGTTTGACTTAGGTTTATTTTAGTTTGGCTTGATGATTGTAGATTTCATTTATATTTATGAATATGATTGATGGTATGATTGATTCATGAGAAAATCAATTGAATATGGGTTATGGAATGAAGGAATTTGGCTAAGTCCATGGAGTTGGGTCATGTGACTTAGGTTTGGATTTTGATTTAGTTTGATTTAGTTTTGATGATTTATATATATATATATATATATATATATATATATATATATATATATATATATATATATATATATATATATATATATATATATATATATATATATATATTATTTATATTTTGAATATGATTAAAGATATGAATTGATTATGAGAAAATCAATTGAGTTTGGAATAAGATTTGGCTAAGTCCATGAAGGTAAGTCATAAGACTTAGGGAAGGGCCTTGATTTAATTTAGTTTGGTTCTGATCATTTGAATGTATATTTGATTTATATTTAGGAAGATGATTGAAGATATAAATTGATTATGAGAAAACCAATTGATTTTGGATTGATTTAAAGGTAAATTTAGCTAAGTCCATGAAGTAAGGTCATAGGGCTTAGATTTGGATTTGATTTGGGCTTCAATCATTTATTTTTAAAATTTGGGTTTGGATTTAGATTTGAATTTGATGTTTGAATTGAACTTGAGGTTTGGTTTGAGAATGTGAACAAGGATTGGGTTTGGATTGTAGGGTAGATGGATTATCCTAATTCCTAAGGCATAACCTAATCCTATGGTTAACCCTTCTAAGTCTCTAAGATTAAGTTAGATGTTTACATAATTGCTAGAAGTGTCTTATGACTAGGGAAGTATAAGTGTCTAAGAGACTCCTAAGTCTAAGATTGGAAGATTGAATCCTCACTCCAAAAGTGAGGTCAACAAAAGGACCCTCAATAGGTGTGATGTAACTAACAAGGCAAACTGCACGTATTGGCATTGATCAAGACAGTCAAAAACATCCAAAGGATTGCAAGTGCTAACAAGAATGATATATACCTAAACTTGAGAGGTAGATAGAATTATGATCTTAGTGCAATGCATCTCTCTTTATGTCGCAGGCACAATAAAGAAAGAAGAGTTGCTGGGAATTCCATGTCAAAGACATGGGGGGAGATTTGCTAGGGGTTCACACATGCATTGGACATGACATGTGAGAGGTCTATGCTAAGGGCATAGAAGAAGAAAATCCACTGGGGATAAGGTTTGAATTTGATTTGATTATATAATTTATGGAAAGAAGATCTGCTGGTTTGATTAACTTCATTTTAATTTCATGTGGTTTGATATGGTTTGTTTGAACTAGTTTGAGTTATTTTGATTTTGAATTGAGGGCATATTCACTGGGGATGCGAGCTCAATCAAATTTAATACATTTAATTTATGGACCTTATCGGTGTGCGATAGATCCACTGAGAAGGGGCTATATTAGTCTTGACCTATCTCAGATTTAAAAATCCAAAGGGATAGTCTACCAACCACGAGGTAGAGCTAATTAACCCAAGGGCTATCTTTAGGTGTGCAACGACTATGCTAGGAAGAAGGCATAGTAGACTTGCATCTTCCAAAGCGGGGAACAACCGCTGGGGTGACTTGTTGGTAGCACAATAAATTGAACTCGACATAGGGCGACTACTGAGTGAATGTCGCTGGGGACTTATGTCAACCCAAAAGTAGTCAGGCGATTCCTATAGAGAGTTTTGCTAACACTACCCTAAAGATAGGCTGCTTGCTTAGGAAAAGGTACCGCTATGGGTGTCCTCCTAATCCACAAGCGAATATATATTTTATTTATATGTTTTCATGGACCCTGTTAGTGTGCGAGGGACCACACTGAGAAGGGACTATATCAGGCTCGTCCTCTCTCAGACTTACTAGACCAAGGGAGAATCTTCACATCCACATGATGAATTCTCCATCCAGAAGGATGGTTACTAGGAAAGAGGAACTGTTCAACCTGATTGTAACCCGATTAGTGTTTAAATGGGGTCACAAAAAACATGATCCAAATAGAGTGCCCACAGGGGAGGTGCCGCTAGGGGCATTATTTTGATCCTTGAAGAAAAGAAAGCTTATAGGTGTACGATGGCCAACCCAAGGAGAAAGCATAGAAGACTTATATCTACCATGAGTGATGTTTCCATCGAGTAGGTCACTGTCAGCATAGTGAACAACAACCAACCTAAGTTGTCCATTGGTGTGCAATGATCAATCTGGAAAGAAAGTGTATAGACTTACAACTTTCCAAGCAGGATCGGGGATAGTTCATCGTGACTTAGGGCAACTACTAAGTGGGAGTCCCTGGGAGGACCAAACCAGGACTTGAAGTAGTCGGAGAAAAGGAGCCACTAGGGGACTTACCTAAACCTCAAACCAGGCAGTGGGTGTTAAAAGAAGACGCACAGACTTATATCTTCTTAAATGAAGTAATCATGGGGTAGCTTATCAGCCGCACAGTAAAGTTTATGAAACTAATAGGGCACTCATCGGTGTGAAGTGGTCAATTAAGGAAGAAAAGCATAGTAGACTTACATCCTCCAAAGCAAGAAGATCGTTGGGGTGACACACTAGCAGGTGCAAGATACCCCTCTTGAGTGAATGCATGGGGCATTATCCCAACTCAGAGTAGCCCAAGATAAAAGATATGTGTTTATTTTATATGTTTGTGTTATGTTAATGAAGGATAGGACACCGAGTTCCTTACACATATCCTAAACACATCATGGCAAATTCACAAACAAGAATACTTTCAACATGGAAGAGATTGAATTCAAAATGGAATTTTCATTTATGATAATGATTTTCAAACCTGAATTTAAGGATAATATTTTTTTAAGTAGAGCCCATTGATTGGAAGCATTGGACACTTTCCCTTATGATTAATAAGTGGATAAGATTCTCCTTGGTAGGCCATCTCTATACAAATAGAGCCTTCCCAAGTGGGTTCAAACTTGCCTCCCATCTTATGATGGACAATAATTGGCCTCCTTAAAACTAAAACAAGCTCTCCTACTTGAAAAGCTCTAGGACAGACCAACTTGTTGTGATCTTGAATTATTTTAGTTTTGTACAACTCAAGATTTTGGCATGCCCATAAGCATCTCTCCCCTAAACCTTCGAGCTCTTCTAATCAAAACTTGGCATTCTGCTCTATTATAATCTTATTACCCATAACTATCCTTAGTGATGGGAGTTGGACTTCTAATGATAGACTTCAAACCACCTTTGAGGTGGGTTGGAGTTCTATATGTGGTGTGGTAGGCCTACAAGGCTTTAACTAACTGCTCATGCCACTATCATTTATTATCATCAAGGGTCTTCTTCAGTATTTGGATGAGAGTCTTGTTGAAGGCTTCTGCTATGCCATTTTCCCTCCGGTAGTAGATGATAGAATATCTCCGATTTATGTTGTGTCTTTGGCAAAGCTATTAATTTGGTGCACTTGAATGCAGTACCATTATCAGATATAATTCATCGAGGCATCCCGAACCTATATATGATATAGTTCTTGAAAAACTGGAGAACATGTTGAGTTGTGACCTCTCTGAGCGAAATTGCCTCCACTTAAAAGTAGTCGGTGGCAGCTAGGATAAAATGATGGCCTTTTGAAGAAGGAGGATAAATAAGACTTACTATATTAGTACCCCAACACTCAAATGGCCATGAGGCCAATGTTGGATGTATAATGTTGGGTGGTTGGTGTAGGACCACACCATGTACTCGACATTGGTGGCATCACCTAGCTACATCCTTTGATCATCAATGGCCTATAATATCCTAATCTCTTGATCTTGGCTTTCATCTTTAGATTGGATTGATGAGCTCCACATAATCTTGAGTGTACCTCAATCACGATCTTATGATATTCATGTTTGTCCAAATAATGTAACCACATATGATCGAAGGACCACCGGTACAAGGTGCCATCCACGAGAGCATAGGAAAGTGCTCTCTACTTCATCTGATGGGTAGTGACTTCTCTTGAGGTAGTTTTCCTCTATTTAGATAGTCCATAAATGGTTGCCTCCAATCTAGCTCCTTATCCTTTTTAGCAATGGTAACCTCGCATTCAAGAGAGTACTTTTCGATGAGTTCAATATTAATAAGGGATAAGACTTGTCTATTTTGGACATTTATTGATATGGACTCATCTTCCGTACATGCCAACTCCTTGACAAGTTTGACTAAAGCATATGCTATGACATTTTCTCCTTTACAAATCTTGTAAATAGTAACCTCTAGGATTTGGGTCAACAACTCCATATTGTACTTGTGGTATTGATGGATCTTGGACTTTAGAACCTTGTAGGACCCAGTGATTTGATTGATGACTAATTAAGAATCCCTATAGACATTGATGTTTTAGATGCTTATAGTAATGACTAACTCTGGACCAGCAATCAAAGCCTCATATTTGGCTTCATTGTTAGTGCAAGGATTGAATAGATGATATGAGAATCTCATCACATCGCGGTCTAAGTTAAGAGAACTACACATACCCCTATCTTTTCTAGAAGAGTAGAATGTGGTTCTTCTCCTCTTTGAGAAGAAGCCACACCATCAAAGTACATCTCCCAATGATGAATGCTAGTATAACATAAGTTCATGATTTGTTCATTGGGGAGGTCATCACTAAGCGAAGAGTCAGCAGGAAGTGGGTGTGTTGTTAAGAAATTTGTGAGTGCTTATCTTTTTACTGCACAGAGGGGTATGCAAGTAATGTCAAACTATGATAAAATCATGGACCAACGTGCCAACCATCCAGACAGTGTCAACCTTATCATTAGATATTGCAATTGATTGATTCTAGAAATCAAGTTCACCTTATGAGAAAGCATGTAATGTCATAGCTTTTGGGATGCGAAGATTAAAGCTAGACAATGCTTCTCAATGGGTGGATAATTTACCTTAACAAGGATTACACAACGACTAAGATAATAGAGCACGTTTTCTTTTCCTTCGTCATTGGCTTGGGCCAATAAAGTGGCAAGGGAGTCATCTAATACAACAATATAGAGGATCAATGGCTTTCCTAGGAAAGGAACTGCTAGAACTGGCTGCATCATCAAGTAGTGCTTGATGTCTTCGAATGCATGTTGACACTTGTCATCCCACTTAAACCTAGCATCCTTTTTGACAAGTGCTGAGAATGGCTGGCTTCTTAGGTTGGATATAAAGCATATTAGATATGCCAACTTCTCTTGGAATGATCTAAGTTGAGTTAGACTTTTAGGAGGTGACATTTCTAATATTGCCTTGATCTTCTCTGGATCGATTTCGATTCCCTGATGTTGGACAACAAACCCAAGGAATTTTTCTGAAGCTACTTTGAATGCACACTTCAAGGGGTTCATTTTGAGCTTAAATTATCTTAACAATTTAAAACTACTCTTAAGTCAAAGAGATGCTCTTCCTTTTCTCTACTTTTGATCATGAGATCATCAACATAATATTCAACTTGATGATGAATGAGTTCATCAAAGATTTGAGTCTTGGCCTGCTGGTATGTTGCACCGAAATTTTTAAGGCCAAAAGGCATGACCTTATAGCAATAGATTTTGATCGGGATTCTAAAAGTAATGTTTCTTTCATCTTCAGGGGTCATCTTTATTTGATTATATCAAAATGAGCCATCCATGAAAGAGAAGACTACATGAGATGAGACATTATCCACCATAAGTTTTTGTATCGATAGTGAAAATTCATCTTTTAGACATGACTTATTTAGATCCCTAAAATTGGTATGCGCAATTTGGCCATTCTTCTTCTTCTTGGGATGACATTGGCCAAGGGTGGGGTATTTTTCCATATATAACCATGTCGTGATCTTTCTTGACTTCAAAATGACTTTGCAATATCTCGCATCAATTTAGCCTACTGCCAGTAGGGTTAGCACTTTATATTCTTGGTTTGTCTTACTACATTAGGATACAAACTGGGCATTTGTTCATAACTCCATGCAAAGTAGTCCATAACCTTAGTCAATAGGCTAACTAAGTCATTGGTTTTAGTATCATTCAATAAGGAACTAATGTTTGTCGAGCGTGGATATTCTTTAGTTCTTAAATTGATTTCTTTGAGGTCATCGATGGTTGACTTGTTCTCTTCTTTGAACTCTGGCAGTGCATTTTAGACTTTAAAATCATCTAGACCATCTGAAGTTTCTAAACAAACCTCCTCATATGAGTTAATATGATTTGAAAAGAACCTATTAGATTCCAAATGATTGGTAATGACTAAGCAATAATCATTATCATTGACTAGACCCACTGTATAGAATCCTAGTCCCAGTCTTGATTAAGAGCTTTTGCATTTGTTCTTCCATATTCTTTCGAAGTAGTCTGACCTGTGCTTTGACCAAGTATGTGGGATCAACCCTTTCTTTGCTAAATTATGAACACAAGGTGAGTACCAATCAAAAGGTAATTTTATTAAATCTTCATATGAATCATTTATAAGTTCTACATCAACTTCTTCACTTGAAGATGATGCTCCCAAAAAGAACCTCTGAGTCTTCACATCTATGGATGACTTAGAGGCTTCCTTAATTACTAAACTTTCAACTTTTTGTGAGGAAAGTATTTCTGAAGCTAAGGTTCTAAGCTGATGCCTAACTATTTCATATTCAGACTTGGATACACTCATGCTTTGCTTTGAAGTTGGTCTTCATCGCTATCTGGCTCAAGTGTCACCTCTAAGGGAATTTGCTGCTAAGAAGAGATGGCTGGTGTGCTAACCATATAAGATTGATCCTCTGAACTAGATTATAAGTCTATATGGATTGTAGGGGCACTCCTAGTAGCTGGGACATATCTTTTATTGGGTGGCCAATAAGGAGTTTTTCCACCGCTAGGACTGCCTATGAACTGGCCTCTTCCTCTGCATGGTGGAGGTCGAGTCATCCTACCCATATGTTCGGATGGAGTAACGAACTGTGGGTGGAATCTAATGTTAGGCTCCACTTCCTCCTCCAAGTCTATTTCTCGCTCTCTTTTATTTTCTTTTTCATCTTCTCTTTTCTTTTCTTTTTCTTTTTCTCCTTCATTTTCTTATTATTTTTCTTTTATTTTTGAACTTTGGCCAAGTTCGCAAGAATAGACTTGTTGATTTTGAGGGAGGTAGTAAGCCGCATTCTCATATATGTTGACCTTGTGAACTACAAATGACTTGAGATCTCCTTTGACATAGTAGGTGATCCCACCTCTCATAGACTGTAAACACTGGTGTAGAGAGGATAAAACTGTGTTGTTCTCATGTATCCATAGTCTCCCATGCAATGCATTGAAAGATGCATCTGAGTCCATAATGTGAAACTTTGCTTAGGTTCTCCAATCATCTATCTCCAAGGGCAACACTGTGGAACCTAAGGCCCTCTCGCCTTATTCATTAAATCTCCTCAATATCATCCTTTCTTTTTGGAGTTCGAAGATGTCAATCCTCAAGTAGGAAATGGTTCTTAGACTCATAATGTTGACTAATGCACCTGGGTCCACTAGAACTCTGGATAGCTTATATCTGCCACCATCCACTGTAATGTAAAGAGGGCGATTGTGCTCGGTCATGTTTAGAAGTAAGTCTTCATCACTAAATGTGACTCCTAAGATAACCTTTGTGTAGTGTGCCTCTTCTCTAGTAGCGGTCAGCTAAGCTAAGCATATCTCAAGATCAAGTAAAGACTTGATTAGAGATTCTTTCATCTTTTTGGATAAGATAAGGGCATCATATATGCTTAACTTAGCTGGCAACTTTCTAAGGTGAGCTAGGATATTATAATCAACTCTGGCTTAGTCCTCCACAAGCATATCCATAGGTAGAGCATTCTATGGAGGGGCTATCTACTCACTGAAACTAATGATTTACTTACCCTTATCCTGAGGTGCTACCCTAGGTGGTAAAACTTTGCCACTACGTAAGTTAACTTCAGTGACTTCTTGGAATGGTGACTTCGTGGAAAGTTCTACCTTCTCATCGGGCATACCTTCTCCTATAGAATCCTCAGAGTTGGTTAACTCCAAGTCAATCTCTCAAGGTGAACCCAACTGATTTAGAGAAGGAAAGTCTGACTCAAATCAGAGAAGAAAGGATCAGAATTGCTAGAGCTATTATCATTTAGACTCGAAAAGCTTTCCATAGGATTAAAATCAAGAGCATTAGAACTAGACAAGATATAAGTAGAATTAGCTTTCTTCATTGATTTCTTTTTAGGTGGAGGTACATGATAAAAAATAAGTAAAGTAAGTGAAGTAAGGGATTTGATGTCCTTAACCACAGATACAATGCTCCTGTCGGTAGAAAAGGAGCTAGCAAAAGAGGTGGTAGTTGCAACAGTGGAGGGAGTGCTAGACTCGGATGGTGGTTTCTCTACTGGATTATCCCGGGCTAGTATGGTGAGCTGCTACTGCTGTTGGGCTATCACCTTCCCTGAGTTATCCTTTATAACTATCAAAACTTCTTTGGTGTTGGAGGTTTGAGCCATTTTTGGCATTTGTAAGGAAAGCTTCTTCATCTTAGTAGTGATCTTCTTAGTGGTACGAGATAAGGAGATATCCCAACCTTCTTTGGTCTTAAGAGAATCACAAGTATCCTCAAGGATTATTCTAACATAACTAGATGGTTGCTCTAATAAGTATTTCTTAGGGATAACTATAGCTCCAGACTTGCAGCTGTGCTCAAGCTAGTCCTTAAAAGTAATACAATCCTCTAAGACATAACCTAACATGTGGTGGTAGGGAAAATAGCTAGGATCATCACTCTTGCCCAGTTCCTCCAGCATTTTATGCTCTTGAAAATGAAAGTCATGTTTATTCAAGAGATTTTTAAGGATTTTCCTAACTACTTCCCTCTTGAATGAATATAACTTATTCAATCTATTGACAAGAGTAGGTGGGAAGTAACTACCTAGTAGTGGATATGATATCACTGCTAGGTAAGCTGTTGTGGTGGAGGCAGTGGCCATTATGGCAGTTGCGGTGGCAGGTATGATGGCCAAGATGGTGGAAGAGGAGGTGGAAAAGGAGGATACTGAGCTCATGGTCTCTCATACTAAACCTTGGCTGGCTACTTCCCTCTATCCACTAACACAACTATCCCCACTTCTTCTCAAACACTTTCTGTGGCTTGGGTTTGGATGATTGGTCTTGGAAAGGCAATTATTCGGCTTCCTCTTATAGACTGGCCACCTTGTTGATTAATTTCTCAAATATTTTTGTTGTAAAACCCTTGAGCATGAAGGTGATCGGGCCATGGATATTCTTGAGAAGAATTTCAATGGCATGCTATTCAAACAGCTGTGGTTCGTATTTCATACTCAGGTTACACCACTGAGGAATGTAATCCACTAGGGACTCATTGGGCTTTTACTTCTCTATAATGAGGTCACCTACAGTCACCCTCTACTTGGCTCCAACAAATCTCTTGAAACAGAGTTGCTCCTACTCAGTGAAAGTCTTCACCGAAATGTTCGGTAGTTCATTGCACCAATCAAATGCAACACTTGATAGACTGCTAACAAAAAGACACAAGAGGAGTGCATCACTATCACCAGTGTTGTAACAACCAACTATAAAATGTGTAATGTGCTACTGCCAGGTTCCCACTGCCATTGAAACTCTTGAAGGATAGTGGCACAAACCCCTTGGGGTATTGGACTACATCAAATTACTCTGGGTAAAGCCTACCCTTTGGAATGGATGAGCTCCCTCGGGCTTATGCCAATGCTTCCTTCACTTGTTGTTCCACCATTTGCTTGATGTACATCTCATGCACAGAGGTACTATCTATGCACAGAGCTCGGGCCGATCGGCCTCCATGGGACTAGGATACGAAATTAGAGCTTAGTTTTGGAGTGCTAAAACTGCTGCTAACAAATCTTCAACCTTTTTCTCCACCCTTTTGATCTACTCATCCTTCTGTCTGAACTACTGAAGGAGGTGTTGGTTTGAATGAACTAGATCTTCTTCTTCAACCACAACACTTTCCTAACTTTGATGGTCTATGTCGAGAGATCCTCGAGTATTGACCAAATGGACTTTTGCTTAGTCCTCTAATAGGTTATCCTCATCGGGGTTGTGGTGTTTATTTTTTTTTATGTGAGGGGTGGGGGGGGGGGACACCATGCAGATCGTAAGGGATACTTATTGAAGTGATTTGATACGACATTGAAGTATGGTGTACTATTTTAAAAGATAGATACACCATCCTTCAATGTACCTAATCACCTAATAAGGACTTCTAAGGCATGATGGGTCTTTGAATATACTAGAAAATTTTTCCCTACATTACATGGATAAATAAAGTAGGGTTTATATTAAACTCGATTCTAAAGTTTCCTATGGAGCCAAGCCTCTATACTTAGTTACATCCCAGTGAAGGTGAATTCCTTAGGAATACTCTTGATTAAAGTAGAAAATTAGGGTCTTCAAAGATTTTAAGGTTAGACTATCAAATGATTAGTTATGTTTAAAAATTAATTGAGAAAGTTTAAATGGAGAGACTTATTTTGGAAGCTAAAGGAGATGAGTAGGGAATGCTCTTGATACTAGGAAGCCTAGTGAGCATTCTAATCTATCATATAATTGAGCTTTATATATTTGAAAGTGATGAGACTTATATGTTTTGAGTTGAAATTTTATTAGATTACTATGATCAGCATCACAAGATTTTGGAAATGCTATGAGGTGAGCATTTATACTTGTAGCTTGAAGGAAACAGCTATCTCGGATCCTAAATCTAGGGAGCTTAAGCATAAGCTAAAGCATGACCTAAATCTAAGTGAAGATGGGCATAAGATTTGCATCCATAAGAGAGGATAAACTACCCGACTGCTGGGCTTACAACCGCCTGGAGTGGGCCAGCTAACTTTGCCTATGATTTTAAAACCATGCGGTCTTGTCATATGAATTTGTAAGATAGTTAGAATATTATTTATTTAGAAAGAGCCAAAAGTCCTTAAACCAACTCCCTAAGAGACTAGAGCATGAGTTGTATGAGTAATGAATTAATCTAATGCAAAAATATTTTCAAATTTTATTCTAATTTTGACACTTCATTTTGACAAAGGCTTTAGGATTTTGATGCCTATATGCATGATGAAAGTAGATCATTGGCTAAATCAGCAAAAAAGGGGTATTTTCCACCACGAGGGATGCTCTCACATGTCAAGCATTCCCCTATCGTGCAAGGATAGAAATCCCCTATTTTCAAGAGCGAAATAATATGATATGCATGTTATGAAACATTCAACCATTTAACTAAGGGGCTGCTAAATCATTTAATTATCTTATTTAATGCTGAGATTTTATGGTGAGGTTATGAGTTATCTGAAACTTTAGTTGTAAGTTGTAGTTGGGTAGAAAATTTATTTTTATCCTAAGAGCCTAATCACATCCAGGCAACACATTAAAGCATCAATCATAAGAAACTATAAAAAATATGTTATTTCTAATGCATAATTTAAACATAACATCAAACAATTTTATAGCTAACATAAAAGAATAATAGGCCAGTGCAGTCGGGTACCACCATACAACTCGAAAAGAAAAGTTGGGTACCCAAAATCTACCTTTATACAACTCAGAATATGAAAGAATAATTACAAGTTATAAATGAATAATTGTTATGGAGGACCTTCAAGTCTTCATGTCTTTATTATGCCTCCTTCATTTCTTCTTTTCCCTTTGATTTGGTGACTTCAAGGCATCACATGGTACCCTAGGACAAAGCCTTCTAGCCAATGCTCATCCTAATACCCCATAACACTAATCCTAATTCATAATGCAAAATTACATTAAAAATAGGAAAAATAAATATAACTACACCTACAAAATAAATGTTAGCTAAACATACATACACTCTCAAGCAATTATATTTATAATTTGGACGTGACACCCTGCACATGGGTAACCAAGCCCGCCTATCTTAGCTTTGATTATGCTTAGGGTTTAAGCAACCAACAAAGAGAGCATTTATATTTATTTTTAAGCATCCTTTTAAGCACAATCTTCTGCAAAAAATATGATTAGGCTAAGAACGACCTAACATTCAGTCTATGAGGCAAACACCCTAACACCTTGTCTACAATAATACATCATAAAATAAAACATACTTCATACCAAACACCATCCAAACCTAAAGCTAGAAGTGGTGACTTAATTCTAATGTGTGTATTAAGGCTTATGTGGCATGTCTTTAAGCATTAGTGTTGTAGTCTTCTAAGCGTAGAAAGATTTAATTTAATATGAAGAGTTGCTTTCACCGGAAGTTATTTAATTGATTTGAGAATTTTAATTTATATTTTCTTTTGTTTCATTTGATTTATTTTTAGCAACTAAGTGTTATAAAGACAAGGAAGACGATTACCCTCTTTCATCCCTACCTTAAGTCACTTTCTAAAGTATGTTAATTTGATTTAGTATATTTAGGCTTATTGAATGATTCAATTAATCCTAACTTTAAGTTACCCTTAAATGATCCTATTCAATATGAAAGGCTTCTAGAAATTAGTTTAATTGAATTACTTTCACATGACATATATCAATCATTCCTTTCCATCACATGTAACACACATATGATTCAATCCTAAGCATATCTATACATGCAATATGTTTTAGCACACTTATATGATGAATGTAGATATGTATTTAAAGTTTATATTTTTCATTTGATTGAATTATTTAATCATAATAATTTAAAGCTCTATCCAAATTCTTATACAAAAATACATAGGGATGAAATTAAGTAGGTACATGCCATTGTTAACAAGGGAAGTGGGGTAATCAAATGGCCTCCTTGGGGCTAGCTAAGCCTTGTATTCCTGAGATGTCTAAATTATATACCCATTTGCATTCAAAGATATATAAATTTGCATACATTAACATAGGAAAGAAATTCTAACTCACATAACTAATTAATTCAATCACTTAGTCAAATATGAATGCATGTATCCTTGATAAAAGAAAAGGGTTATAATTCCATAATTAAGCACACACACACACACACACACACATGTATAAGAGATATAAGCTAGTACTTGATAATGTTAACCAAGGAAGTGAGGTAATCAAATGACCTCATTGGGTCTAATAAAAGCCTTATTCCCAGGATGTCCAAACTAAACACTTGCTTTTCTCAAATACATATGAATGTATACATAAATAAAGGAAAGAAAACCATATAAAAATTACATTTTTTTAATTTGATTAAGACATTTATGCATATGAAATAAAGTTCTATCCAAGTTCTAATGTGGAAATACATGTAAATAACATCAAATAAGTATGTGTCGCTGTTAACCAGAGAAGTGAGAAATCAAATGACCTCCTTGGGGCTAGCTAAAGCCTTGTGTTCCTGGGATGTCTGGATTTATAGTTATTAACATTCAAACACATGTAAAACTACATATGAACTAAGGAAAAGAAAGCTTCACTTCACATATCTAAGCTATAAGCACATGCAAACCTATATGTATTCATAACTACTATCACTCTAATCAATGTAATTGATTTATAGACTTTGGAAAATAGTTTTGTATTTATTAGTGATAATAGCTACACATATATTAAATTAAATTGCATTGCAAAAGTTGCCACTATTAGATTTGAATTACAATGTTGCACCCTTGTCCACCATTAAAAAATGTGGGATTACTAGCTAGAGATTTGATAACTTCTAGAGAAAAAAAATCAACATCATAGCCTAATGAGAGCATGGTGGCACACAAGAAAAAGTTAGTAGACTCAAATTGATAGGGTATGCACACCTTATCAATGGTATGTGATTCTCTTTAGCTTTGTCAAGCAATTATTTCATTAATGTGATGTATTATTTCATATTTTAGAGTGTTCTTATCATTCTAAATTTGTTTGGACATTAATGTTTTCGAAATGGATCAAATCTATCACTAGTTCAAGCATTTTAAGTTATCTTAAATTATGTACTTTGCATCAAAATATTATCTTATCAAATAAAAATTTGTAAAATCTCCTCAATAAACATTGATTAATTAACCTTAAGATTAAGATTTTACATAATGTAAAGGTAAAAGTGCATATCCTTCTAAAATGATTGTAAATGGAGATTTATAAAGACCCTTCACGTGATTGGTCTTAACAAGTGCGATGAAGAGCAAGTGAACAAAAGTGCTTATTTAATGTCATGAGAAAAATTATAATTTGAATTTAAATTTTAAATTCAATTTATGAAAGTTGACATTTCAATTTCAAGCTGTCTTTATAATTTTGAAATTCTATTTAGATGTAGGAATAATAAATAACTATAAAAATGGACAACCAAGAAAGGCTTCATTGAAATTCAAAATCTATAAATTGAGCAATAAAACCACTCCCTCAGGAATAGCCCTAGCTTCGCCTTCCTCGGTTTCTCTTACTTCAAAATTACATCTATTTATAAAGTTTCGCAATTCCTTAAATAATATTTGGTTTAGAAATAAAAAGAATATTTATATTGCTTTCAGAAAAAAAAAAAGAAAGAAGTTTCTTTCTTAGCTTGTGCTTGATATCCAGCCTTATGTCATCGTCTTACTGTTAACCCCACAAGCTTTCATATAAAATTAAAAGTTTTGATGATCACAAATATTTCTAGTTGAACAATTATTTTTATTGATCAATTGTATAAGCATACTGTATTAATCTTCTAATGCATGAACTACAATTAAGTAGTCTAACCAAGATTCGTCGTGCCAGTATGAGCAATGGTTGATCTTCAAAAGCTTGATCAAGCAAAAGCTCATGAAGGCTGCGACTATGGAAAAGTTGATGCTAGAAGACTTAAGTCAAGTTCAAATATTATGTTTTCATGCTCAGTATTTTTTTTTTTAATTTTTTCTTCATATAATTGACATATAAATGATGAAAAACAACCAAGAAAGGCTTCATTTTTTAATTATCAAAAAATTTAAAATAAATTTAAAATTGAAAATATGCTTAAATAATTCGAATATTTTGTTTCAAGAAGATAAATAGTTTACATAAAAATAATCAATAATTTTAAATTATCATAAATTTAATTTTAAAAGTCTTAAATTTTAATTTAGAAAATTTATTATTTAAAAGTTAAAATATTATTTAATTCCAAGCACAAATTTATGAGTATCATATGTAAGAGAGGAAAAATGTTCTGATTATCTAAGAAAGAAAAGGTCTTTGTAAGGATTAGAAAGGAACTGTAGTGTGTCTTTGTCCATGAATTCTTAACATAATTTGAGTTTTTAAGCTTGTCATTATATATTTTTGTTCGTTTGTGTTTCTGTCCTCCTTATGTGGAGAGATGAATAGAGCCCCAATTTCTCATCCATAAACTTCCCTTTTTAAATGTGTCCTTGAGCCTTCTTCTTTCATTTAGGTCTACTTGGTAGGTGATATCAATACAAGCAAAAATACCAATCCTAGATAATGTTGAGAGGTTTTGACCCTAGGAGCTATGAACTATTGCATAGAATGAATAGGCTGAGTCATTAGAGATAGAGTCATGTGACTTTAATGTTGACTAGATAAAGATCGTGGAAGCAAAAGTCTAAGTGAAGTCGAAAAAGATGACAACTTTGAAGGATGCTATGATACAACACATCATTCTAAATGGTGATTCTAATACAATATTTGTTGTGAGATGATTATAATATATGGCATGTCTAACTTGGTAATTATCTTATGAAAAGAGCTTTAACAAACCCACATAAGCTTAGTCGAATGTGTTAATTTTCAATGGATGTAAAACTAATAACTATAGTAAGTGTGATATTTAAAAAAAATTATAACAATTTTATTATGGAAATTAATTATTATCAAAATAATCTTGCTTCTTCTTAAAAGGGCTCAAGTCTTATCATTTCCAACAAATTATTAAATAATTTTCATCATTTTATGTTTGTATGGTTCTTGCTCATGTAAAATTTTATGATTTTGTGTATAATTAGCATATAGAGAATTTCAAATTAAATTTAATTAAAATTTCTATAATAATATATCTAGTTTAAAAATTATTTGTGAGGTCAAGGAGCATTTACATAAGGGCTCACTTAATAGCTTAAAATTAAAATTTCTATCTTAAAAACTATAAAATTTATCAAATTCATTAATTGGTTAGCTGATGGTGCATGACAATGCTGACATCTAACTCCCATATATATATATATATATATATATATATATATATATATCATAAACTATATCAAAATTGGTAATTCAATTTCACATTAAAATACCTGAAATATGAAAAAAGTCAAAATAATTATTTTCTAAAGTGGTGCTTCGATATAAATTAGAGGAAGAACTAAAGGCAAATCAAGAGAGACTAGAGCGAAGAGCTTATGGTTGTGGTTGATGGAGGGAAGTGAGAGGACAAGAGGAAAGAGGAACTTAGAGTGACATTTGGAGGACATGTGATGTTATCTATCGATGATAAAGCTAGATGCAAAGCAAGACGATTTGGGCAGCGAGGCAAAGAGAATGGAGAGGTGAGAGAGTGAGGGTGTGACGAGCATGAGATACTAAGAGGGAAACTGGTCATAAGTGATGGTCAAAAAGAAGGAATGAAGAATTAAGGAGGGAAATATAGTAAAATTTTGCAACCCATCTCAATGCACAATCATAAAATATAGTAAAAATCCATAATATTTATTTAGGGATAATTAAATAAATAGCACCGAAAACTTATTTATTTAAAAAATTAACATCCACATTATTTTTTTGAACTAATGATTTTATCTATTTATGTGTGCTATGATCAAACCATTTGAAATTTGATAAAAACTAAAAATATGGGTTGATATTTGAGTGAGTATTTGAAAAAATAAAGTAAGAGTGCTACTTTTATAAATATATATGTTTTGAGTGCAAAGTATGTAAATGTCATGCCCCATTTATTTAAAGCACTCAAGAGATATTTATAGCTATCTGAATTCTATTTATATATAATAATGTACTTCCTATTCTCTGAGTATAAGAGAGGGCATATCTTTTTTTAATTCAAATTCAATTGAACAATATCTCATATTTACTTTCCCTTCAATTTTTTTTAAGAGAAAAATGGATGTCTCATAAATAATCCAATTTTTATATCTATTGATTGTGTTAAAGCTTCATGCAAGTTATGAAGTTAATTGCAATATTTATCATTATAAATTCTTTAATATACAACATATCTAAACAATGCATATCTCTAAATATACGAAAATTTATGAATCAAATTTTATAAAAATTGAAACTAAGTAATCATACACGATTTTTAAAATCATGCGCATGATAGATTATTGTGTTTTCGTGCTCACACAATGACAATAAGCCTTTATCCTACTTTGTTGGCTATATGAATCATTTTTCTCCATTGTGTCCCATTAAGTGTCAAATTATCATTTAATTCCAATTAAGGTCATTTTCTATACATCATAACTAAGTCTTTAGTTCTATATCTATCTTTCTTAATATAAGAGACATCTAATACATCTACTTTCCTAACTAGATCATTTGATGGCCAACATTTTATGTGATCAAACCATCTAAGGCGACTCTTTCTAATCTTATCTATCAGTGGAGCTACTCCAACCTTATCACATATATATTCATTTCGCATCTTATCTCTATGAGTAAAACTAGTCATCCACCTAAGCATCATCATTTCTGCAACGCCCAACTTAATTTTATGATTCTCTTTTTCTTACTCATAAATAAGAACAAAACAAAAAACTTGTCCTCGGTATCGTTTTGAAAATTTTAACAAAGTAAGAGTTGGCCAAGAAGTACTCATCAGCTTAGAACAATATTTTAATAATCTAAATAAAAAATATTTTTAAACATGTTTTTACAAAAAAATGAATCTAAGAGATTAAAAAGTTTTAATCACATTTTTTTATAAAATTATTTTAATTAACATAAATATGTATCTCTAAATCCATGCAAAATTTATTAATCACATTTTAGTAAAAAAAAAAAGATTAAAATTCTAGTTGCAAAATTTATCAATAATAATTTTGTGTATTTCAAGTCAATTTTATTTTCTAATGTTCAAATTTTCTTATTAAAATACTTTCTATGTAATCTTGTCAATATATTTTATCTAATAAAAAAATAAACTTGTGTGACATATACTATTTAAATATCATAGAAAAATCAAAAATAAAGATATTTCATATATTATATGCTATATTTTGAGTATCATGATTGCCTATATTAAACCGGATTCTATCGTAGTAAATGCAATAATCAAATGGCTTTCATATGATTTTTTTATGAATAGTGAGTGCACATTACAAACTCCCCACTCACAAGAACATAAAATATATAGTTAATACATAATTTTGTTCTCGGATAAATTAGAGTACACAACTATTAAAATAACAAAGTAGGATAAATTTTGAGGTTATAAAAGCACACAATATATACTCGTTACAATGGCCCATAAGGTTAGCTATAAAATATGTATTTTGAATAAGCCTTAGTATTGGGGAGATATCGATAAGATCTAGAGAGATATATAAAATTAGACCATCCGAAGCTAAAATAAGATTATGATGCTTTATTAGGTCAAGTATCATCAATGAAGTTATCATTTTTAAAATAACGTGATGATGAATATTACATTGGAGTACCTATGAAAACTAAGGAGATAAGTTGAGTGATTGAAAGTTAAGCAATAAATGTGTCTTTTATGAGTTATTGACAACAACTAATTGCCCTCTAATAGATAATATTTTGAAAAAATAAAATACATATAACACATGCCAAAATAAATACAAAATAATATAATTCATTTATCTTCATTTTTTTATCATCCTTCCGCTTAATCTACTAACCTTTTAAAATCATTTTTTACTAAGAGCAATAATTTATATGGATTTATTGCATCAAAATCTAAAAAGTGGATACTTATTTGCTTCTTAAAGATTTCAATGATGGTTTCTATCATCGTGACACAATAGAAATATTACACTAGTCATTAGCCCATCAACCTTTACCTAACCTAGGTGGACAGATTGGGCCAACCCAAAGATGGTATCATTTGGCGACTCTCTAATTATATCATCATGATATGATATATATTATAGAGGATAATAAGAAAATACTTTCAAAAAAATTAAATTTTAATATTGTATAAGAGTTAATCTTTCAAGATTATGCTTTAATGAACTACAACGACAATCAACAATAGAAAAGTAAAGCAAGAAAAATAAAAAAAGAGAATGCAGAGATATTTACATGGTTCAGCCAAATCACAAGAACCGGCCTTCATCTATGCCTAGCCACCCAAGCTAGGAATTCCATAAATCAAAATTTGAGATTACAATAAATCTCCCATACTCTCCTTCATGGACAAGTACAACTGAACACCATATTTTTCTTAACGAGCAAGTACAACCAAATACAATACTTTTCTTAACTAGCAAGTACAACTTAACAAGAAAACAAGAAAGAAAAATATGAAAGTATCTAACTCTCAATTCAAAAGTATTTTTCTCTCACAATTCAACTACAATAATATTAAGGCAAGTGAAAATAAAAGAAAGAAAGAAGGCTCACTTTAATTAATATTTAAAATTGAAAACAAGATTTCAACCAACTTGAAAAGAAGATGAAAAGATATGTTAAGCACAAAACAAATTGACCAAACTATAAGAAATCTTTAGCCAAGAATGAGATCAAGGTCACAAAATAAGAATAGTGACAAAATAAATTAAGGAACCTTAAGAAAGACCAAGGGGTTTTGCATCAATCCTCCAAATCCTTTTGTGCAAGCTTCAAATAAAACTCTTGCATGAGGAAAGAGAAAAGATGATGAAGAAGTTAGCACTTGATTCACCAAGGGAAATCTTTTATGAAAATTTTTTGTAAGGGTTCAGCCAAGTGAGGATAAATCTCTAAAAGAATTTAGCCTAGAATTAGGACGATTATAAATAAAATATAGAGATCATAGGGGTCAGCCAAATAGAGGAGAATATGAAAGAAAGACCATTAGAAATTAATTTAACTTGAACCTATCAAAATAAAAATCAATTTGCATGAGGGAGAATTTAGCCAAGGTAAATAGAAAGGGAAGCCTAGTTGAAAAGATGGTTTTATTTGAATTTAAATTTGCATGATGAAGAGTTCAACCAAGCCAAAGAACCGAGAAATCCTATTTAGTAAGTCATTCAATTTGAATCAATCAAATTTAATTTAATTTTGCATGATGAAGAAATCGGCCAAGACACCATGGAGGGAAAATATAATTTGGAAAGAGATTTAAATTGAATCAATTCATCACATGACATGATCTCTGATGTAATTAGGAAGTTAATGATTATATGGTTTGGCCAAGAGAGAGAAAAGAGAGACAGAGCTTGAAAAATTAGCATATATATCATGACTCAATTTAATTAGCCAAAAAAAGCATTAATTCAAATTTGTTATTTAAATTGATCACATGATGGGGTCTTTCAAAAAGGATTCCAAGTAGGGATACAATTAGTATTTAAAGCAATATATCATAAGATATTCAATCAATTCATCATGATTGAATGAAAGAGATAAAGATATGATTCTAAAGCATATTAAATTAAAACCACGAGAATTAATGAATTTTGGCCAAGTTAGTTTCCAAAAATAGATTAGATCTACTTCAATGCACTCAAATTAAATTAAATGATGATGAATGAAATTTTAGAAGATTTTAAATTGATACCATCATGTGAGAAATTTAAATTTGATTAAAGTACGATGCCTTGGATATTTTACAAAATAAATAATTTAAAAATGAAAGAGGATAATTTCATGGCTTATTTTAATTAAATTTGTATTAACTCAAATTTGTTCAAATTAATTCAAATTTGCTTATTTAAAATAAGATATGGTGGACTACAAACATTCTATAAGGAGCTAGGTTCAATTTTGCACATGTAAGTAAGTGAATATTAAATTTGAATTCAAAATTTTTCTCTCATATAATTTACTTGGCAAATAACCATGAAAAGATTCGGCCAAAGTAGATTTAGGATGATAGATAGGATATGAGAGAGAAAACTAGAATAATAGGAGAGAGAAAAATAATATTTTGAATAATTTTTGTATTGTTTAATTTTATGCACAAAATAAATGGATAATAAACATGATTAAGCATAAAAATGTTTTAATGGGATGTGAACTTAATTTAACTTGCTTGGAAGCACAATAAATGGAACAAAACTTATGCACTTAGTTCACATTATCCAAAATGGATAATTTAAAGAATAATTGTAAATATGAAATATAGAATTTATGAATAATAATTAAATAAATTATTTTGAAAAGAATGAATGATTTATTTTATTTTAGTGAGCTTTTCATTTTTCTTAATATAGTAATTCCTAGAAAAACTCCCAACTAGTTCAAGCCCAACAGCTTTAGAATTCTAAATAAACTAAAAAAATCTAAAGTTAAATAATTTTCCTGCGCACTTGAATTTAGCCTGATTAGTAGTATTTTGTACATGTAAGTAAGTGAATATTAAATTTGAAAATTTAAAATTCAAATAAGAATAGCTCTCATATAATTTTCTTGGCAAATAACCATGAAAAAATTCAGCCAAGATAGATTTAGGATGATAGATAGGATATGAGAGAGAAAAATAATATTTTGAATAATTTTTGGATAGTTTAATTTTATGTACAAAATAAATGGATAATAAACATGATTAAGCATGAAAATATTTTAATGTGATGTGAACTTAATTTGACTTGCTTGGAAGCACAATAAATGGAACAAAACTTCTGCACTTAGTTCACATTATCTAAAATGGATAATTTAAAGCATAATTGAATATATGAAATATAGAATTTATGAATAATATAAAAATAAATTATTTTGAAATGTGTTAATGATTTATTTTATTTTAGTGAGATTTTCGTTTTTCTTAGTATAGTAATTCCTAGAAAAACTCCTAACTAGTTAAAGTCCAATAGCTTTAGCGTTATGAATTTAATGAAAAATTTGGAGTTAAATAATTTTTCTGCACGCTTGGATTTAACATGATTAGTAGTATTTTGCATATGTAAGTAAGTGAATATGAAATTTGAATTGAAAATTCAAATTTAATGATTCAAATAAGAATAGCTCTCATATAATTTACTTGGCAAATAACCATGAACAAATTTGGCCAAAGAAGATTTAGGATGATAGATAGGATATGAGAGAAAAATAATATTTTGAATAATTTGTTGATAGTTTAATTTTATGCACAAAATAAATGGATAACAAACATGATTAAGCATGAAAATGTTTTAATGAGATGTGAACCTAATTTAATTTGCTTGGAAGCATAATAAATGGAACAAAACTTATGCACGTAGTTCACATTATCCAAAATGGATAATTTAAAGAATAATTGTAAATATGAAATGTAGAATTTATGAATAATATTAAAATAAATTATTTTGAAAAGAATGGATGATTTATTTTATTTTAGTGAGATTTTCATTTGTCTTAATATAGTAATTCCAAGAAAAAAAACACCCAACTATTTCAAGTCCAATAGCTTTAGCATTCCGAATTAACTGAAAATTCTGGAGTTAAATAATTTCCTGCACACTTGAATTTAACCTGATTAGTAGCATTTTGCACATGTGAGTAAGTGAATATCAAATTTGAGTTTGAAATTCAAATTTAAAGATTCAAATAAGAATAGCTCTCACATAATTTACTTGGCAAATAACCATGAAAAAATTCTACCAAAGTAGATTTTGGATGATAGATAAGATATGAGAGAGAAAACTTAAATAATAGGAGAGAGAAAAATAATACTTTGAATAATTTTTGGATAGTTTGACTTCATGAACAAAATAGATGGATAATAAACATGATTAAGCATGAACATGTTTTAATGAGATGTGAACTTAATTTAACTTGCTTGGATGCACAATAAATGGAACAAAACTTATGCACTTAGTTCACATTATCCAAAATGGATAATTTAAAGAATAATTGTAAATATGAAATGTAGAATTTATGAATAATATTAAAATAAATTATTTTGAAATAAATGAATGTTTTATTGTATTTTAGTAAGCTTTTCATTTCCTTTAATATAGTAATTCCTAGAAAAACTTCCAACTAGTTCAAGTCCAATAGCTTTAGCATTTCAAATTAATTGAAAAATCTGGAGTTGAAGAATTTTCCTGCACACTTGAATTTAACCTGATTAGTAGCATTTGAACATGTGCTTATTATCATCAAAATCAATCTCATATGAGGTGGGGCACATGAAATCAACAATCCCCTTTGTGATGATGACAAACCTATGTTGGTGTTAAATTGAAATGAACGTGCAGAGTGACCTTACATCAACTATTAAAAATATAATTTGCATTAAAAATAGTATGGAAAAAAAAAAGGTTTTAAATAATTTAACATTTAAAAAAAATATAACATAAATATAACATGAAAAGGCTCTCCCAAAAATTATGCACCATAAACAGAAAGAAAACCAACTTAATATTTTGTCTCCTTTTTGGCAACATCAAAATGACTTTAAAATGAATAATGAAAAAAATACATCAATGAATCTAACATGAGTCCTAAGATACAAAATGTTTTCAAATAATGGTTTAGTGAAAATATCAACAATTTACAAATCCGCACTAACAAAATCTATATCAACATCTATTTTACTAATATGATCTAGAATAAAATGGTGTCTAATATCTATGTGCTTGGTTCAAGAATGTTGGATGGAATCTTTTGTGAAATAAATTATACTACTATTATCACACTTAATAGGAATGAGATCTAGTTTAAGTCAAAAATCTTCCAATTATTGCTTCAACTAAAGAATCTGAGCAACACAGCCTCCAACAGCTATATACTCAGCTTCCGTAGTGGAAAGAACAATGAAATTTTATTTTCTAGATGACCAAGATATTAAAGATGATCCTAAAAATTGACATGTTTCTGATGTACTTTTTCTATCTACTTTACAACCCACAATGTCAGCATCAGAATAAAAAATCAAGTCACATGAAAGTGAATTTTTAGAATACCATAAATCCAACATAGAAGTGCTAATTAAATAACAAAACATATGCTTAATAGCAATTAAATAAGATTCTTTTAAAGCAGGTTGAAAATACGCACATAAATATATAATAAACATAATATCAGCCCTACTAGCAAAGAATATATAAAGATAACCTATCATACTTCTATAGAGTTTCTAATCAATAGGTTTTTCTAACTCATCTAAATCAAGCATAGTAGGGGCTCATGGGATCTTACTAGATTTAAATTTATTCATATCAAACCTCTCTATCAAGTCATTGGTATACTTGGTTTGGCAAATGAAAGTGCTTTTTTATTTTGGCTTTACTTGAAGCTCCAACAAAAAATTCAAATTCTTTAAACATTAAGAATGAAAACTCAAGGCACAAAGAATCATTTGTACTACCAAATGAAATGTCATCCACATAAATCTGAACAAAGATTAAGTCATCACCTAAATTCTTAAGAAATAGGGTGGTATCTACTCTACCCTTCCTAAAGTTATGATTTATAAGAAAGCTACTTATTCTATCACACAAAGCTCTAGGAGCTTGTTTCAATGAATGCAATGTTTTCTTTAATTTAAAAATATGATCAGAAAACTTTAGGTTCTCAAAACCAGGAGATTGTTTTACAAAGACATCTTGATTTATAAAGCCATTTAAAAATATACTTTTTACATCAATTTGCAAAAGTTTAAAATCTTAGTAACATGCTTAGACAAAGAGCAATCTAATAGCTTCTAATCTAGCTATGGGAGCAAAAGATTCTTCAAAATCTATCTCTTCAATCTAAGTGTAACCTTGTGCAACCAATCTAGCATTATTTCTAATAATGTGTCTCGAGCCATCTAACTTATCCCTAAAGACCCATTTTGATCATATAACATTTTGATCTTGATGTCCATGAACTAATTCCCACACTTCATTTCTTACAAACTGATTTAATTCTTCTTCCATAGCTATAATCTAATAGTCATCCTCCAAAATTTCATTTACTGACTTTGGTTCAATCTCAGATAAGAATTCATAATGATTAATCACTTCCTTAGATTGTTCTCTAGTTCTAACACTTTGGGAAGGTTCTCTAGTAATCAAGTCCTTGGGATGATTCCTAATAAAATTTCATTCTTTTCTTAAAGAATCATTTGTAGTTTCTTCCAAACTTATTTTCTTAAAGTCATCTACCTCATCTTCGATCACATAATCTCCAATAGAATCTATAGAATTTTCATCAAATGTGATAAGTACTAGTTCTTCAACAATCATTTTTCTTTTATTATAAACTCTATAGGATCTACCATTCAAAGAATATCTTAAGCTATACCATCATCGACTTACTATCAAACTTTCCTAAAATCTTTATCATTATTCAAAATGAAATATTTACAACCAAAGATATCAAAATAACTAATCTTAGATTTCTTGCTAAAAATAATTCATATGAGGTCTTATTTAAAATTGATCAAGTAAACACGGTTCATAATATAGCATGTAGTGTTAATGGCTTACGGCCAAAAATACTTAAGCGCTTATAATCATCAAGATAGCTCTACTCAAATCAATTAAAATTCTATTTTTCTTTTCTATAATACCATTTTCGAGGAGTTCTAGGAGCTAAAAAATTATGTTTAATTCCAAATTCATCATAAAATTATTCAAAATATTTATTTTCAAATTCTTTACCATGATCAGATTGAATTTTACTAACCAAAATACTTTTATCCCTTTGAATATGTTTAACAAATTTTCTAAAGTGTTCAAAAGCATCATTTTTATGAACTAAAAATATAACTCAAGTAAATCTTGAAAAATCATCAACATTAACAAAATCATAGAATTTACCACCTAAGCTAGTAGTACTAGTAGGGCTAAATAAATCTATATGCACTAATTAAAGGTCTAGTTGTAAAAATAATATTTTTTTTTTGAAAGAATGTTTAGAATGTTTCCCATGAATACATGCATCACAAACATAATTAGAATGAAAGTTCATTTTAGATAAATCATCAACAAGATCAAGTTTAGCAAATTTATTTAAAGAATGCATAGTAATGTGACATACCCTCTTTCTGTCATAACCAAACATCATCAAGTGAACTTTTAAAACAAAGTAAATTTAAATTAATATTACATGCATTTTCAAAGTCATTAAGAAAAATGTTTTTGTATCTATTACCAACAAGTAAAATAGTTTTCGTATTTTTAATAATATAAAAAGATGCATGAAATTCAACATTGAGTCCTTTATTGCATAATAATTAACTAAGTAAGATTATGCTTTAAACCTTTAACAAAATAAACTCTATCTAAAGTAATTAATTTCTTAGAAATAGAACTAGCTCCAATTTTCTTTCTTTTAGCACTCTCACCATAATCTATAAACTCTTCTTCACAAAATTCTAAAGTAGAAAATTTTAATTTATCACATGCCATATGTTTTGAACATCTGATGTCTAAGTACTACATGCCTTCTTTGATTTTTCTTTGAAGGCATTTCTACAAAAAGAATTATGGGGTCAAATTTTGGAACCCAAACATATTTGGGTCCACATCCTAATAAAAGGATATACAATGAATGTTGTGTAGTGTGTGTAGCTATTGTATTTTTATTTTTAGGTATCCAAATAAATTTGATCTAGGAGATGATTGAGAATTTTTTGCATGACAATCAGAAGATACATGACCTTTTTATTGCAAAAATTACATGTAACATTTGTATTTGCATAAGGTATAAATTTAAATGATTTTGATGTATATGTTGACTTAATTCTAATGAATAGAACATGTGAATGTAATCTACCACAGAAATCTAAATTTGCATTAAGTAATAAATTTTCTTTTTACAATTTCTCCAAAAGTATTGATTGATCTAATAAAGCATCATTCTTAGCTTTTAAATCAACACGTTCTTTTTCTATAGATGAAGAATGCATTTCTATTTCTTTTTTTTTCTTTTTCTAGAGTATTGAATTTTCTTCTCAGCTTTTATATTCATGTGCTAATTCATTGAAGGCATCATCTAATTCTTCATAAAAAATATCTTCACATACCTCTCTTGTGGAATCCACATCAGCTCTAAGACATAGATTTGTTTCTTTTTCTATAGTGTCATCATTGGATTCTTCTGAATTGAAATTTGCCCAAAGTGATCTTTTCTTTTTTTCTTCTGAGCCTTTTTACTTTTCTAAGACTTCTTTCGTTCAGCCTTTTCTTTTTATCTAGGTCTGGACAATCACCTCTTACATGTCCAAGCTTTTTACAATTGAAACATACTAATCTGTCTTCAGCATTCAATCTTTTAGTTGGTAATTTATGAATTTTAGCTTTTTCATACTTGTGCTTTTTCTTTCTCATCATATTTCCTAGTCTTTTTAAAAGCACAACATTCTCATCACTATCAACATTTGAACATGAGAAATTTTCTTCACCACTATCTTCCACCTGCAAGGCAATTAACTTTCCTTTCTCTTTCTTTTGAAAAGAGTCATTTTGATCCATTTGTGCTATAATTTGTTCATATGCTATCAAGGAACCAAGAAGCTGATCAAGTATATAAGTAGTCAAATCTTTAGCTTCACTAATGGCAGTAATTTTGCATCCCACTCTTTTTGAAGGCATCTTAAAATTTTATAAACCAAATATTGATTTTTTTTTATTCCAAGTGAATACAAGATATTAGTAATTTTCAAGAAGCGAGTATACATATCAGAAATACTTTCACTTTGTGGCATGCAGAATTATTCTTATTTATGCACTAACCTATTTATAGGGGCATCTTTAACTTTGTTAGTACCTTCATAAGTAAAATTAATTTATTCCAAATTTCTTTTGCAATAGTAAGTATGAAAATTCTCATGTAATCATCGAGAAGTAAAGCACAACAAAGAATGTTACAACCCTTTGCATTTAATTCATCCAATTCTCTTTCATAAGCAGATCATTCATTAAAAGGTTTATCACCATTTAAACCAATTTTATCATTAGTGGATGTGTGATATTGAAGTGTCAACATATGCCACATTCTAGAATCTTGTCCATAAATAAAAGTTCTAATGGAATTTTTTCAATAACTGAATGGAACATTATCAAGTAAATGTGCAAGTAAATGTGACATATATGTAAACTATCTTCAAGTAGTGCACCTTAGAAAAACTTGTGCCATAAGGATAAAACTCAAGGATGTTAAGCCACAAATTGAGCTAAGGCTCTGATACCAATTGTTATTTAGCTATAGCACCCAAGAGGGAGGGTGAATTGGGTTTTAAAAGTACTTTCTGAAAACTTACTTCAAAGATTTTGTATAATAGTTAATTTTTCAAGATTAGGCTTTAATGAACTATAACTATAATGAACAACAATAGAAAAGTAAAGTGTAGAAAAATAAAGAAAGAGAAATAGAGATTTCTATATGCTTTGGCCAAACCCCAAAAATCAGCCTACGTTCACGCCTAGCCACCCAAGCTAAGAATTCATTAAATCAAAATTTAAGATTACAACAAATCTCCCGTACTCTCCTTCATGGGCAAGTACAACCCAATACTGTACTTTCTTTAACAAACAAGTACAACCCATCACCATACTTTTATTAACGGGCAAGTATAACCCAACAAGAAAATAAGAAAGAAGAATATGAAAGTATCTAACTCTCAATTCAAAAGTATTTTGCTCACAACCCAACAACAACAATATTAAGGCAAGTGAAAATAAAAGAGAGAAAGAAGGCTCACTTTAATTAATATTTAAAATTGAAAGCAATGAATTTGATGCAAGTGAATCATTAAAATATTTGATTAGAATATAAGAGCTAAAAATCAAAATGACTTAGTTGATGAGTTAAAGTATAACACAATAATAACTTGAAAGATAAATCATTCAATTGTTATAAGGAGATTGTAAAGATCAAATTAATATGCAATGATAAAGCACATAAACTCACATAAAGTCTCTTTAAAAAGATTTATGATATCTGCAAAAGATGAGGCAATTTAGAAGTAAGAAAACTTACTACTCACAAGTATTCTATATGAAATAATCAACACAAAATTAATCTGACTTAAGGATATGTAAGAATAAAGAAAGGAAAATAAATTATAATCACAAATATTTATCTAAATAAAACCAAAATTTTGACCCACTTGAAAAAAAGATGGAAAGATATGTTAAGCACCAAACAAATTGACCAAACTATAAGAAATCCTTAGCCAAGATTGAGATCAAGGTCACATAATAAAAATAGTGACAAAATAAATTAAGGAACCTTATGAAGCTCTCGGTCATGGGGTTTTGCACCAATACTCCAACTCCTTTTGTGCAAGCTTCAAAGAAAACTCTTGTAGGAGGAAAGAGAAAGGATGATGAAGAGGTTATCACTTGATTCACCAAGGGAAATCTTCCAAGAAAAATTTTTCTAAGGGTTCGGCCAAGTGAAGAGAAATGTCTAAGAGAATTTAGCCTAGAATGTGGATTATTATAAATAAAATATAGAGATTAGAGGGGTCAGCCAAAGAGAGGAAAATAGAAAGGAAAGCACTTTAGGAACTAGATTAACTTGAACCATTCAAAATAAAAATCAATTTGCATGAGGGAGAATTTGGCCAAGGAAAATAGAAGGGAAAGTCTATTTGGAAAGATGGTTTGATTTGATTTAATCAATTTGAATTTAAATTTGCAAAGGAGAGGGAAATCCTATTTGGTAAGTTATTCAATTTGAGTCAATCAAATTTAATTTAATTTTGCATGATGAAGAAATTGGCCAAGGCACCATGGAGGAAAAAAAATATTGGAATGAGATTTAAATTGAATCAATTTATCACATGGCATGATCTCTAATGTAATTAGGAAGTTAATGATCATATGGGTTGGCCAAGAGAAAGAAAAGAGAAGGAGAGTTTGAAAATTTTAGCATATATATCATGACTCCATTTAATTAGCTAACTGAAAAAAAAACATTAATTCAAAATTATTGTAATCGATTAATAATTAAATAATTTAACTAGCTCGTCTAATTGGATTTTTAAAATCATGCATAATACATAATGCATGACCAAATTATTCTATTTTTCTTGTTCATAAACGTAAAAATTAATAATAATAATAATAATAAAGCAAAGAAAGAACCGGTCAAGAGCCAAAAACAATGCTTTATTTTAAAAAAAAATTATTGATCCCGATTTTACAAAATAAAACTAAAAGATTAAAAAATTATTATCACACTTCAAATTCCCTAAATATACAAAATACATCTCTAAATAAAAAATTTATTAATCACATTTTAATTAAAAATGATTAAAAATTTTATTAGAAAACTTATCAATAATAATTCAGTGTATTTCCTATCAGCTTTATTTTCTAGTTTGCTTGAGTACGTATTTTTTTCAATATTGACAGTAGTTACAAGAAAGGTAAGGTATTTTTTGTTTGAGATTATGGAGAAGGAGAGAATAGTGTATGCATATTGGTATAACATGTGACCACCTTATAGGGAAATTTTAATACTTGTCATGTATTTGCATGGCTGGCCACCTTAAGGGCATTTAGGTCATTTTTTAAAGCTTTGGACAGCCATGGAGATGAAGAATTACATTGAGGTTTCAATTATGTAAGGAATGAAGAAGAATATTCACATACTGCTTTTGGAGCTTGAAACTACTTGGGTCCTTAGATTCATACATTTGCCTATGAAAGTTGAAAAATTATTGGTCATCCATGGGACATTAATGTTTATCTTTTAAAATTTTATATGAGTCTTTCTATTACTCTTTCTATATTATCTTGTGGTTAATGTTTGAGAAAAACCTATGTATATTCATGAAATTTTTGGATGTAACCATCACATTTTGAATACATAGATAGTTCTTTTTTTTTTTTTTTTTAACTTAGCTTGATGGCTAAATTGTTTTGCCTCTTTTTTATTTATTTATGAGATTCAGTGAGATTGGTCTATTGGTGAGGAAGAGGTGGCTATCCAATAACTTTATGTGCTACTTTTGCTTTTTCATCTATTATTATTCAACCACTTTTATCAAGTGAAGTCAAGCCTACAAGGAGTTTTGTGCAAGTGAAGATCAAAGAATGTCAAGATTCATAACAATTGTTCATAGAAAGGTGTTGCTTGACTTGTTGAAGATTGATAAAGTTTTCTCAACTTATATTTCTTTTATTTTGATTGTATCACTATTAATAGAGCCATAATTTTCTCTTAATCCTATCACTAAACTCAAGAAAGATCAATCAAAAATTCAACAAATCACTCAACCATTATTAAATTTTCCTTTAAAATCAATTTGCCTCAACAACAAATCAAGTACACTCAAAACAAACTCATCTAAAATTGTTAATTATTATTGTTACTTTAATATCATTGATTGGCAAATTTTAAATTTAAATCTTAGTCAAATTATTCATGATCATGTTGAGCTAAAACTTTTATAAATTATACTTAATTGAAGTTTAAATTAATAAAATACATATCTTCAATAGTCAAAATGAAGAAATTAACCAAATCCAAAGCAATTTTATTAGCTTTAATTATACATCAATAAACACATGATTCATTTGTAGCACTAGTAGCGCGCAATGGGGAAGACGATTCCATAATCATTGGACTAACGGGTCAAATCTCGGATTTGAACCCGCAAACGCCATGCCCGTGACTTCAAACCCAATTAGGGTGTAAAGGAGCAGAGTTTGTGTGCCTTCTCGTGTTGTATCGTTATATATATATATATATATATTTGTTTGGAATTGGCTCATATTCGAAATACCTTACTATTTTAAAATGATAAAAAAAATAATTTTAATTATAAAATTAAAAAATCCGTCTAATCTATTATTTAAAAGAATGATATATAGTTTATGATAAACAAAAAAATCAGTAATACCTAATTATAAATCAAAAAATAAAAGATGCACATAATACATATTAATATAACAAAATAATTTTATTTTTATACAAAAAATTTATTGCATGTTAATTTGTAACTCATGCAATTACAACTGATAATAATAAATTCAACCTAAAAATTTACATGAATATATAACCAACAATTTGATTCAATAAAAGTTAAAACACTAATTTTTAACAACTACATACAAAATAAGCATATTACAATTTATACATTCACCTAATTACAATAGTGATTCTTCAAGGCTTCAACATCCTTCAATCTTCAAATTAGTCATCTCTTAACTCTTCATAATCCATTAGTCATTGGAGCCAATTATTGCTAGTCGCATCGATGATAAATATGCACACACACACACACACACACACACACATAATAATATATATATATATATATATATATATATATATATATATATATATATATATATATATATATATATATATATATATATATATATATATATAAGAAAAATAATGATTGAGCACAAAATTAAAATAAATAATTATTGATGCTCTGAATAGCTTATTGGCTGCTTAAATTAAAACTACCAAAAACATGATGAAAGGAAAGATTAATAATAGTAGAAGTGTAGTGAAAAATCAAAAGTATAGTAATTATAGTGAAAAATCAAAAACGTACAACTTAGTCCATAAATTATAATATAGCAATAAACATAAATCACAAAAAAAAAACTAAGTTAATGGTCTGAAAACATAATATAGTAGCCAACTATTAATCTAAGTTGCATCTCAAGAATTTATATATATTACCATCATAGCCCATTAAAAACTACTAAGCCAACAGAAACTCGTTAACGTAGCGACATTGCACAAATGATAAAATCAAGTATAACATCTGTTAATCTTAACTTTTAGGAACAAAAAGATAAAAAACAACAATTATAAGCAAGTTTCAAGATAAATATCACAAAAGATAAAAACTACACATTATAGTTACAATTTGAGTGAGTTTCAAGCAATCAAATAAGAAAATAAAAACACAGTATATATATAATTTGAGCGAGCTTCAAGCAGCTAAATGAAAAAAAAACAAAACATAGTACAACTGCAATTTGAGTGAGCTTCAAGAAGCCAAACAAAAAAACCAAAACACATTATAGTTGCAACCAAAAAATATAGAAAAATTCTAACATCAAATACAACAACCATTGTCAAATACCATGCAAAAGATTATAAATTTAGAAGGGCTGAAATGCATCGAAAGGCCAACATCAGTAAACAAGAAACATGAATTAAATCACAAGAAACTAAATTACAACGAAAGGTAAAGCTGTACTGCAATAAACTTGACAAAATTGCACTAGTACACTAGTATATCAGATAGCATTTAGTAGTATAGCAAGAGAAATTAGTCATCAATCTAGCAATTAGCACAAGAAAAATATCAGTGTAATATATAGCAACATGGTATTCACCACAAGTTGCTACCATCATATGCAACTAAGATAAAACCACAATAAAGTTGTCCAAATTAATAAAGTATAGATGAAAATTAATAGAATGAGTTAAACAATAATAATAATAGTCGCTATTGAGAGAAAAATAAATGCAATATAATATGGATGCGCACATATCCTCCTCCATTAAATCATATATTATGGAAGTTTCATATGGAGATTCTCCTCCTTTATTAACTCTTGGTGAAATAAAATTGATGATGAGAGAATGAAATTTATCAAATTTAAGAAATAAATTACTTTTAATTAAAAAACTACCAAAGTATTTTTTTTATGTTGGGTTGACCACCTTTAATCCAACTAGCTATGAAAATAAGTGCATTGACTATTTTTGCAAATAAAGAGCTCATATAATTATCAAGAACTCTACAACCAGTACTAAATGCATATTCAGATGCAACTATGGCTATGAGAATTGTTAAAACATCCTTAGCCATTTTGGACGTAGATACTTGAGAGTATTCATCTTCCACCATTCAAAAATATCAAATAAATCATTATTGCACATGTATAAGCTCTTCTCTAAATAAATTTGCAAATAAGATTGTTTTGGCTGAATAGAACTAGAAACAATAACAAAATCAACGAACCCAAGCATGCAATGAAAAAGGTACATCAACTGGTAGTTGTGAAGGTCCATTAGAAATTGATGAACTTGTTCTAGCAACTGAATATTGATTATAGATTTCCCAAATAATTTCTTCAACAGCCTTAATAATAGATTCTAGTTCTAAAGGTGAATATATCACAGAAAATTTGAAAGTAATTAATTTCATCTTTAAGCGAGCATCAAGTACATCTGCCATTGCCATGAGTAAATTTCATTCACTCTAATATTGATCAAATTTGATTTTCATTGCAGTTGTTATTTTCTTGATAGATTCATCTAATGAATCACATTCCTCCATAAGCAGTTTTTTACATGCATGACAGTTGAGAGAAAAATATTTTTAGTGGGATAAGAAAAACCTAAAATCTTTTAGTAATATTATGAGAAACAGCAAGAAAATTTCTAATTTGCTCATAATTATACCACTCAATCTCAGAAAGCAATTACTTATAATTACAATCTTGTGTTGCATAATTGTTCAACATTGTGATAAATAAAAGCAGACTCAAGCATTAAATATGTAGAGTTCCACCTCATCAAAACATCAATGCATAAATCGCTATGCAGATCTAAGGATGTACTTATTGAGGTGATCGGGTATGACATCAATGAATAGTGCACTATCTCAAAATATAGAAATCACTATCCTATGATGGACCTAATAACCTAATAAGGACTCCTAAGGCATGATGGGTGTTTGAATGTACCAAAAAAATTTCCTTATATGGATAAATAAAATAGGGTTTATTTAAACCGAGTTCTATGGGGAAAGCCCCATAGTTAATTACATCTAAGAAAGGTGAGTTCCTTAGGAATACTCTCAATTAAAGTAGACAATTATTGTTTCCAAAGAATTCAAAGATAGGATTATCAAAAAATTAGCTATATTTGGAAGATCAAATGGGATAGATCGAAAGAAAAGACTTATTATCAAAACCAAGGGGAGATAAGTAGAGGATGCTCATGATACTAGGAATCCTAGTGAGCATTCTAAACTATCCTATGGTTGGGCTTTATGTGTTTGAATTTGAGGAGAATTATATATTTGAGTTAAAATTTTATTAGAAATCTAGGACTTATAATCCCATAATACAAGATTGTAGAAATGCCTAAGAGGTGAGGATTTATGCTTGTAGCCCCAAGGAGAAATAATAACCTTGGATCCTAAATCTAGGGAGCTTTAGCGAGGACCAAAGAATGTCCTATATCTATGATGAAAGTAGGTATATTGTTTACCTCCATAAGAGAGAGTAAATCACCCAACTACTAGACTAATTACTACCTGAAGTGGCAACCAGCTAACTCCTCCTATATTTTAAAACCATGTAGGCAAGTCTTATGATTTTGTAAGATGGCTAGGTTGCTATTATTTAGAAAAGAAACTAAAGTCTTTATACCCACTCCCAAAGAGACTAGAGCATGAGTGGTATGAATAATGACTTAGTCTACTGCAAATCTTATCAAATTTTATTTGATTTTGACTCATTTATTTTGACATAGGCTATAGAATTTTATATACCTAAATGTATGATGAAGTTGATTATGGGCTAAATCAAAATAGAAAGAGGTGCTTTCCATCATAGGCTCTCAAAGGTCAAGCCTTTTTTCTATCTAGCAAAGATGGAAACCCTCTCTTAGCAAGAGTGAATCAAAATGATATGTATGATATTAAGCATACAACATCCAACTAAAGGGTTGCTAAATATTTTATTATCTTGATTTAATGCCTAGGCTTTTTATGAGGTTATGAGTTATTCTAAAAAAAATTAGTTATGAGTTGTAGTTGGGGTAGAAAATTTATTTTTTACTTAGAGCCTAATCGCATCCACTACACAACAATCATCAATCATGAAGAAACAAGGAAAATACATGTCATTTCTATTGCACAATATAAACAAATCATCAAATAATTTATAAACTCAACCTGAAAGAATAACACGGGGTGGTAGGGTACCGCCATACAACTCATAAAGAAATATGGGTAGAGCTTATACATCCCCGGTATATGAAAGAATAATTACAAGTTACAAAATGATAAGTGTCATGGGGGATCTTTAAGTCTTCATTCTCCCTCCATTTCTTCATTTGATTTGCTCCATTTGGTTTGGTAGGCTTCTACGCTTCACATGGCACCTCAGGATCGAACCTTCTGGCCAATGTTCATCCTTAACCCTCATAACACATAACCAAATTCCTAATGCACAATTACATTAAAAGAATGGAAAAAGTAAATCTAACTACACTTACAAAATAAGTGTTTGCTAAACACACCATACAACCCAAACAATTATATGAATAATTTGGACTTCGCACCCTACATATGGGTAATCAAGTCCACTTGTCCTAATATAGATTATGCTTAGGGGTTAAGCAATCTTCATAGCAAAACATTTGTATTTTTATTACTGTGGCCCCTTAAGCATAATCTCCTACATAAAACATGATTAGGCTAACCATATCCTAACATCCAGTCTATGCACATACACCCTAACATCCAGTCTATAATATTACATCACAAAATAAGTATACATCAAATCATACACGCCTAATGTAGAAGTGGTGACTTAATCTAATGTGTATATTAAGGCTTGTGGTATGTCCTAATTAGGCTTTAGAGTTAAGATTTTCTAAGTATGAAAGACATTTAATTATGAGGGGTGGTTTCACTTTAAATTGTTTATTTAATTTGCAAATTTTACTGAACATTTTCTTTTGCTTCATTTGACCCACACAAAACAACTATGAAGAGAATGAAAGAAAGGATCACTCTCTTTTATCTCTACCTCAAGGCACATCTAAAGCAAATTAATTAATCAATTCCCTTTAGTGAATGAATTATTATATATTTTAATTAATCCTAAGTTTAGGTTCACTTTAAATAAACTCATTCAATAAGAAAGACATCTTAAAGTTATTTGGAATGAGTTACTATCACATAATACATGTTTGTTCATTTCTTTTCATCATGTATGTCATGCATATGATTAAATCCTAAGCATAGCTATACATGCAATTTGTATCTTAGCACACTTAAATGATGAATGTGAATAAATGTGTTTGGAATTGATATTTCATTTGGTTGAATGATTTTATCATATTAGTTTAAAGCTCTATCTAAATTCTTATGCAAAAGCATAAAGAAAGAATCTTAAATCACATGACTAATCAACTCAACCAAATAAACAAAGTATGAATGCATATCTTTTTAATAGAAAAAGGGGTTTTCATTCATTAGCTAAGTACACATCCACATGTATAAAATTTTAAGCAAGTACATCACTATTGTTCTGCACCAAAGGAACGAGGTAGGAACCTCCTTGGGGCTACTTAAAGCCGAGCATCACTGGAATGTCTAGACTAATATACCCATTATCCTTAGATACATATGGACGTATAAACAACTACAAGATTAGAAAGCTAAGCAAAAATTATATTTTGATTTGATTGATTTATTTTATGAATTAAAGCTCTATCTAAATTCTAATGTCCAAATACATAAGAATAAAATCAAGGTATGTCACCAATGTTTCACACCAAGGGAACAAGGTAGGAACCTCCTTAGGGCTACTTAAATTCATGCGTCCTTGGGATGTCCAAACTAACATTCTTACTTATACAAATCAACACATGAATGTGAGGAAGAGACTTTATTTCACACACTAAATTTATATTTGAGTGTTAATATAACTACATTATTTCAGAACACTATATATAACTAAATTAACACTACCATTGCTGGTCCCAAGTTGGATGTGAAAAGTGGAGGGGTTGTTAGGTAGACTAGAAAACTTATCAAAATAATCATGACATGAATCCTTTAAATCATTGTAAGTAGGAAGGCCCCGGAAGAACAATGACTGAACACAATGAAAATGCAAGGTCTGCGGTTGGGGTAAATGGAATGGGCAAAGAAGTTAGTCCATAAAAATAGAATTAGGTACTCTTACATGTAAATTAAAGGAATTAGTATATATTATGGTTCATAGAAAGATAAATATTTTATGTGTTCAAGAAACTAAATGGGTTGGGGAGAAGGCCAGGAGATTGATAGTTTAGGTTTTAAACTTGGTATTCGTAGAAGTCAAACTAGAAATGGTGATTAGGTGTGATTATAGATAAAGTTTGAAGGATAATGTTATAAATATTAAATGTGTGGAAATAGAATTATAAAGATTGATTATTGATATTTATCAATGTTATAAGTCTTAGATGTAAGCTCAAAAGAAAAATTTTGGAATGAATTAGAGGATTAATACAAAAGATACCTCTTGAAGAAAAATATTTATTAGAGGAGAAAAATGGACATCTTGGTTGAGTGGTAGAAGATTTTAAAAGTATTCATGGTGGTTATGGATTTAGAGTGACTAATGAAGAAGGTAGGACTATATTAGATTTTGCCTTAGCTTATAATTTTGTAGTTGCTAATACTTTATTTAAGAAAAGAGATGAACATATTATAACTTATAAAATTGGATTTAGTAAATCACAGATTGATTATATTTTGATAAGAAAAATAGATCATTTAGATTGTAAAGATTGCAAGGTCATTCTAAGAGAAAGTTTAAGTTCCCAACATCGATTGTTAGTTTTAGATTTTAAGATAAAAGATTGTAAGAGGAAAAATAAATCAAATTATTTTCTTAAGATTAGATGGGGACATTTAAAGAACACAAATAAAATTATTTTTAAGAGCAAACTACAAGAACTTATAATTTGGAATGTTTATAAGGAAGCTAATGTTATGTGGAAAAAGGTAGCAAGTGAATTTAAGCAAGTTGCTAAAAATGTGCTTGGAGAATCAAAAGGAAAAACTTCTTTTAATAAAAATAGTTGGTGGTGGAGCAGAGTGTGCAAGAAAAGATAAGAAATAAGCAGCATTGTTATAAAACTTGGTTTAAATGTAAAAACTCAGAGAATTGGGAGAGATATAAAATGGCCTGTAGAGATTCTAAGAAAGCAATATATGATGCAAAGAATTTAGCTTTTTAGTGATTTACATAATAGATTAGATACTAAAGAAGGTGAAAGATGTGTGTATAAGTTAGCCACCAAAGAGATAGGAGAAGTAAAGACCTAGTTCAAGTAACGTGTATTAAGGATGAAAATAATAAAGTGCTTTTCTTAGAAAAGGATATTGAAAATAGGTGGATGAGGTATTTTGATAAACTTTTCAATGAAGGATTTGAAAGTACAATTGATTTTAGCAACCTTAATACTCTTAACATAAATAGAGAATGTTAATTTTATTGTCATATTAGCAAATTTGAAGTTAGAGAAGCTTTAAAGATAATGAAATGTGGAAAAATAGTAGGACCTGATGATATTCCAATTGAAGTGCGGAAATGTTTAGGAGATCAAGGAATTTCTTGGCTTACAAATCCTTTTAATGTTATTTTAAAGACAAAAAAGATGATGAGTGGAGAGAAAGAGTTTGTTGGTATATATAAGAATAAAGGTGATGCACACAAGAGTGTACAAATTATAGAGGAATTAAGTTAATACATTAAAATTATGGGAGAGAGTAATTAGGTTAGATGTGATACAAAAGTTTCTCACAATCGCTTTGGTTTCATGCCAGGTAGATCTACTATGGATGCTATACATTTGTTAAGAGGTTTGATGGAGAAGCATAGAGAAAGTAAGAAGGATCTACATATGATATTTATTGATTTAGAGAAAGCTTATGATAAAGTTTCAAGAGATGTTCTTTGGAGAGTTCTAGAACAGAAAGGAGTTAATATTGGTTATATTCAAGTAATTAAGGATATGTATACTAGAGCTGCCACTTGTGTCCAAACACAAGGAAGATTGACAAAATAGTTTCCTATTTCAGTTGGATTACATGAAGGATCAGCTTTAAGCCTGTATCTTTTTGCTTTAGTTATGTATGTTCTTACTAGGCATTTACAGGAAGATGTACCTTGGTGTATGCTTTTAGCTGATGACATTCTTCTTGTCGATAAGACTAGAGAGGAGTCCAAGAGAAACTTGAATTATGGAGGTCAACATTGGAGTCTAAAAGTTTTCGTTTAAGTAGATCTAAAACTGAGCATATGGAGTGTAATTTTAGTTGTAGAAGTTCTAGTGGCAGTGTTGTGACATTAAGTGAACAAGTCATTAATAAGAGTTATCTGATATTTAGGCTCTATTGTTCAAAATGATGGTGAAATAGATGGAGATGTTATTAATAGAATTCAAGTTGGATGGTTGAAGTGGAGGAAAAGCCTATTGTGTGATAGAAAAGTTCAGTTAAACTTAAAGGAAAATTTTATAAGATGGTGGTAAGACCGCAATGACTTATGGCCAATAACAAAGCATCTAAGTTAAGCTGCTATCGAGATGAGGATTCTTAACCTGAGAGGCTTTACTCTTTAAGATAAAATGCAAATGAGTATGTTCGGAAAAAGTTGGAGTAGCTCGGTGAGATAAGATTAGAGAGAGCGCCTTAGATGGTTTGTACATAAAATTTTATGAGATTAGATGCATTAGATTTGCCTTATGTTAAGAAAGGTAGAGGTTGACCTAAAAAGACTTGGTTAAGATGTATAAAAAATGACCTTAATATACTTGAATTAAATGAGAATTTGTCAAATAATAAAACACAATGGAGACAAAGGATTCATGTAGCCGACCCCACTTAGTGGGATGAAGGATTATTGTTGTTGTTGTTGTACTATATATAACTAAATTTACAATATATATATGTATATTCAATCATTAGTAAACATTTGAAAATATGTTTGAGTTTTAATAATGACACTAGCCACACGTATTCTTAATTTAAATCAACACATGCAAATTAACATAAAGAATATCATTTTCATTTGATTAATTTGAAAGACATGAATGCATGAGTACAAGTGGCATACAATGTTTATCATGATTGGCAAGAAATAAAATAAAACAAGCATGTGATTTCATTTAAATCAATTAACTCCTAAGGACAATCAAACTAAATAAGATTATTTAAAATAAACCAAAGTTCTTTAATGTCATTTCATTTTCATGTTTGATTTGATTTAAGGAAATGTGAGAAAGGTTTGCTAATCCTAATCCCATCCCCCATGTATTAGTAAATTTAGTTTAATCAAGAATAATTAGGATGATTTTATATCTTAATTAGGTTAGGGTATGAATTAAGTCAATTAATTAACCCTTACCTACATCACCTTAAGTTAATAAACTAATTAATAATGAACCAATATGATATGAAACCACATAAAAAATGAAAGGGGCCTAATGCAATTGGCTCATGATTAATAATTAATTAGGCTTAAGGGAATTAATTAGTTACTTTTATGGTTTTCTTACACATATAAGTTAACCATAATTTCATTAGATTACTTTAGACTATTAAACATCTAAAGGGCTACCCAAAATTGGCAAAAGTGATTAGATGTGAATTTGATTTTAGATTGAGTTAATAATTAATTAGGCTTAAGGATTAATTAGTTACTTTTATGGTTTTCTTACACATATAAGTTAACCATAATTTCATTAGATTACTTTAGACTATTAAACATCTAAAGGGATACCCAAAGGTGAGATGTGAATTCAATTTTAATGCTTATTAATGTTCAATTAATAAATTGAAATTAACCTAAGGAAAGAGATCAAGGAAAAGGCCTTAATCTCAATCCTTAAGTCCTATATTTGATCACTTAAGCTCTTATTTTATCTTGAAGATTAATTAATTAATTAAGCAATTAATTACTTCATTAATCATTAATTAATTTAATTCCAAAGAGTAAAGAAAACTCAGGAAATGAATTAGAATAATATCTCAATCACCTTCCCTAAGTTCTCTTGCTGTTCAACAGAAGTAATTAGGCTTAAATAATTAATTAAGCCACTATTCATTCACTAATTATCATTAACTAAATTAGTAAAGTGATTAAGGCTTAATCAATTAATTTCTCTAATTAAGCAACCCATAAATCCTAGAAAAGTAGGGGAGGTAGAGGTCATCCCCTTAAGCATCCACTGAAATTTTGAGATTGATTGGGTGATGAATTAAAGAGTACTTAAGCTAATTATATTTTCAATTAAATCATAATTAAGCCAAAGTCACTTTTCAAAATTAATTAATAATAATTTTCCTAGATTCTACTCTGAAATATCTCCAAAATGAGCCATAGTTTGTATTTTTTATTTATTTTAAGGTTAATTATGATTTTTAGAAGTTTTAGTTTTAAAAATAGATTATTTAAGCTTAATTAAAGCCTTAATCCCATCAGGCCACATGGCGGCTGACGTGACACGCTAACGCGATGTGCTTTCCACATGGCAGGGATTGGCTATTTAAGTTATCACATCCACCGCTAACTCAGATTATGGCGGATGCGCTAACTCCATCGATCGTCTGATCTAAGCTCGATGGCCATGATTCGGTCCATGATTTTAGGAAAAATCAGAGTGGATCTAACATGATTTAATCATGGCAGTTCATTCTGATCATGTGTAACAGATTGCCTGTGATCTTTCTCCTTAATGAGCAATGAAAGATGATTGCTGTCCATCCCGTTTGATCCGAGCTCACCCAAGCTCAGATTAGGATCAAATTGATCCCACACCTTGAGAAGAAAGAGACGAACACATCTAATGGTCAAAAATGCATAACATTCAAATTTTCTTTTAAAAGCTCCAACAAAAATTTCCTTAACTGATGATTTTGAGAAATTACCTCGCTAATGTCTGGCGGTGGGATTGATAGAGGTAGCTTCACCTAATTGAGGAGAGGCCCTGTTGAGAAGTTTAGGCCTTGATTCGGGTTAGATCCCTCGGTCAACCAAGCCACATATGTAAAGACTTCGGCTCCGATTGAACTCTGATCTTTGGTGATCGGGAAGGCTCGAGGATGGTTCAGTTGGCTTTGATAAAGTATGAGGATGGTGTGGGTGCAAGGAATTGAGGTTTAATCAAGTTGGGGAGGAGTATTGCACGGGCGAAGGTTGTCCTATTTTGGCTATGCTCGGGGAGGAGGAATGTCGATCAGGAAACTCTGAGAATGCTTGGAAAAGCTTTGTGGGGTTTCAAAATTGTCTAAGGAAGTTTAACAATGCAATTCGTGAAGAATCCTGCACGAATTGAAGGGGTATACCCTCAATCGCAGTTGATGGATGAACGAGATTCATCGATGAAAATCTACTGATTCAACTCTATCGAATCATCGAGGGGTCACCGTGAGCTCTGTGTTGCATGCCAAGAGTGGAGGAAGTGGTGGCAAGGAGCTCAAGGCAAGATATGGGTTGATGGTGTGGGATTGATCTTTGCCTTTGCCTATGGGGTTTGACCATGAGAGGGAGTGGCTTGGCTTGTTTCTCTTGGTCCATGGCAAGTGCTAGGTGGCTTATATTAGGCTAGGAGTTTAGGATTGCCTCATTTAGCAAGTGGAGGGATGTCATGCGAGAGGCAAAGTGGACTTTGCCTCTTATGGAAAGAATCCAATGCAAATGAGCTTGTCCAATGGTCAAGTCCCTTGGATTGGGTCCCACTTAGATTTGGGCTTGCTTGGGGCTGACTAGGGTTAATTTAGGTTGACCAACCATGGTTCCATAAGGTAGCTTTGGGTGATTTGGCTTCATATGGTCAAAATAGGCTCATTTGGGTTAGGTTGGGTTGGGTTGGGTTGACTAATTGGTCAAATTGGGTCAAACCAAGACTTGGATTAGGTTCATATGATGATTTAGGATGTTTTGGTTTAATTGGTTATAATTAGTTTGGCTTAGGTTTGATTTTGGCTCATTTGGATTCAAATAGGCCAAATGGGCTAAGTTGACCAATTTGACCAATTTGACTAAATTGGGATGGGTTAAGTATTGGTTCATGTTCAATCGGTTAGTTGAAAATGATTGTAGGCTTTGGTTTTATTTTATTTAGGTTTAATTTGGACTTTGGCCAATTTGACCCTTTAGGTCAATTTGGTCTAGGTTGGGTCAAGTTGACCAATTGGTCAAATTGGGCTCAATCATAGCTTTGGTCAAGTTCAATAAATGATTTAGAATGAACTTGAGTCATTGGTTGCAATCAATTTGGATCAAATGACCCATTTGCTTTTTAGGCCAATTTGGTCAACTTAGGTCAAATGGCCAATTGGACTTGGTTTGGCTGTTGAGGGTTTGGTCATGTTCAATCATTAATATGAGTGGGTTTGAGTCAATGGTTTCAATCAATTTGACGTGGGTTTGGCTAGTTTGTTGATTTGAGCAAAGGTTGATTTGGTCATCAAGGATGCTGATCAATTCAATTTGATGAATTAGCTCAAAAGGTCTTTTAGAAACTTTGGGTCAAGTGGACTCAAAAGGGTCAAGTGATCATGGCTTGATTCATGTTTAATTGAACTCATATATGGACTTAGGATGAAAATATAAATCCAATTGCAAGTGGTTTGAAGCCCTATGGATTTTGGTTCATATGACAATTTTAAGTCAAAATGGGTCAACATGGGCTTGACTTGGGTTAACTTGGATTTGAATTGATAATTATAGTTTTTATTTATATTTATAATAATGATTGAAGGAGTGATTGAATCATGAAGAAATCCATGGGTTTTTAGTTGATTTGGATATCATTTAGCCAAGTTCAAGAAATTGGCTAAAAGGGCTAAAATGGAAATTTTATTTGATTTGGGCATGGTTTTGGCCATTTTGATTTATATTTCATTTATATTTGTGAATATAAATGAAGATATAAATGACTCATGAGAAAATTACTTCAGTTTGGAGTGATTTGGAAGAAAATTTGCCTAAATTGAGGGATGCAGAACAAAAGGGCCTAAGTAGGGAATTGATTTGGTTTGGTTTAGTTTGATTTGATTTAAATGGTTTGAATTTAGATTTCATTTATTTTTGAATATAAATGAAATAATGATTGATTTATAAAGAAATCAATTGAGTTGAGTTGCTTTGAATTAAGATTTGGCTAAGCTTATGGAAGTAAGTCCATATGGCTTAAGAAAGGTCTTAGTTTGGTTTAATTTAGTTTGATCTAATTTGTATGGTTTGAATTTAGATTTCATTTATATTTATGAATATAGATGAAGTAATGATAGATTTATATAGAAATCAACCAAATTTGATTTGGTTTGAAATAGGTTTTGGCTAATCATATGAAGATGGTTCATATGGCTTAGAAAGGTTTTGGAGTTAGAATTTAATCATGGGTTTCAATCATTTAGATTGGATTTGATTTATGATTTGGGTTGGGATTTGATTTGAGATTGGATTTATGATCTTGATAAAATAAATTGAATTGGGGTTAATTTGAAATTGGTTAAGGCTAAGTCTATATGATAAAATCAAAGGGCTCAGGAAAGGATTTGGAATTTAAATTTAATCATGGGTTTCAATCATTTGACTTAGGATTTGATTTATGATCTTGGATTTGAATTTGAGGTTTGGTTTGGAAGAAGGAAGCAAGGATTGGGTTTAAGGCTATAGGATAGGCAAGTCTTTCTAAATCCCTAAGACAACCTATTCATACGGCTAACTCTTCTAAGTCTCTAGTCTTAAGTTTAGTGTTCACCTAATCACTAGAAGCATCTTAAGACTAAGGAACTCTTAGTGTCTACAAGAGTCCTAGATCTATGATGAGGAATTTGAGAGCTCACTCTCAAAAGTGAGGTCAACAAAGGGTGCCCAATAGGTGTGGTGAAACTAACTAGGTGCAATACACGTATTGATCGAGATGATCAATGATGTCCGAAGGATTGCAACCACTAATAGAAATGATCTACTCCTAAACCTGAGATGTAGATAAAATCAAGATCTTAGTGCAATGCAACTTAACTTATGCCAAGGACATAAGGGAGGAAGAAAGGATCCATTGAGGGATCAAGCATGTGAACCTTCCACTAGGAAAGCAGGTCCAGCTTATCTATAAAGGATAAATGTTGAGTTTGATAATGATTCAGGAAGAAAAGATTTGCTGGGGATGAGTGCATGAACCTTCCTCTAAGGAAGCAAGTTCAGTTCATCCACTAGGGATGAGGATTTGACTAGATTTGATTTTATGAGGGCTCCACTAGGGAGAGGATATGATTCACACTTTGATGGGGAGGAAATTGGTTTAATTTGATTGGTGGGGCATCCACTAGGGATGAGAATTTAATTTGATTTGTGATGGCTTATGGTTTGAGGCACCACTAGGGAGAGGATATGATCTAGTTTTGAGGGCACATCTGCTGGAGATATGAGCTCAGATCCATTAGCGATAGGGTGGAATTAAATTTGGACTCCCTTGGAGGGAGGATGGTAAATTCGATGAAATGGACCCTATCGGTGTGCAGTGGATCCACTAAGAAGGGGCTAATGTTAGCTAATCCTGTCATAGATTTATAAATCTAAAGAGGTAGTCTACCGACCATCAGGTAGAGCTAACCAACCTAAGGGTTACCTTTCGGTGTGCAATGGTCAAGCCAGGAAGAAAGCTTGCAGACTTACAACTTCTTGAACAAGAAACCACTAGGGTGATCAGTTGATGGCACAACAAGTCGAACCCGACCTAAGGCGACTATTTGAGCGAATGTCACCATGGACTCATATCAACTCAAGAATAGTCATAATTAATTTAATTTAAATTTTAAGATGGACCCTATCAGTGTGCGATGGATTCACTAAGAAGGGGCTAATATTAGCTAGTCCTATCTTAGATTTACAAATCTAAAGGGATAATCTAGCGGTATGAGGTAGAAACCAAGGGTGCCTTTGGTGTGCAATGGTCAAGTTAGGAAGAAAGCTTGTAGACTTACAACATCCTGAACTAGGAACCACTAGGGTGATCGGTTGCTAGCACAATAAATCAAACCCGACCTAAAGCTGCCCGTCATTGTGCAATAGTCATGCTGGAAAGAATACATGATAGACTTATATCTCCCAAAGCAATGATGACCACCGGGGTGACTCGTTGGTGGCACAACAAGTCAAACTCGACCTAAGAGAGACTATTCAGAGAGTGGTGAACTGGGGACTTATCTCAACTCAAAAGTAGTCAGGTGATTCCTATGGACTTTTGCTGACCCTGTCCTAAAGATAGGATATCTGCTTGGGAAAAGGTAACGCTGGGGGTTTTCCTCTAATCTTTAAATGATATATATATATCTGTGTGTGTGTGTGTGTGGTGAAATATTTAAGTTTCTAAGTGTATACTTCCATCATCAATCTATGCGGCATAAAATGAAGATAGAAATTTACTCTTGATGTGCATTTGGACACCACGTAGATCCCCAGATGTTCTTATTATGGTGATTAGGTGCAACATTAAGGAGAGGTGTACTATCTTGTAAGATAGAAGTCACCACCTTACAATGCACCTAATCACTTCAATAAGGACTCTTAAGGACAATGGGTCTGCATATGTACTAGAGAATCATCCCCTACTTTACATGGAAAAGTGAAGCAGGATTTATTTTAAACCGGGTTCGTTAAGTTCCCTACAGGGCAAGGCCCCCAGAGTTAATTATATCTTAAGGAAGGGGATTCCTTAGGAATACTCTCGATTAAGGTAAATGATCGTTGTCTTCAAAAATTTCAATAGGTAGGACTATCAATAAATTAATTTATTTTTAACAAATCAAGTGGGATCGATCAAGAGGAGGGAGTTCTTATCGAAGCCAAATGAATATGAGTAGGGGATGTTTAGGAAACTAGGAAGCCTAGTGAACATCCCAAACTATCCTATGGTTGGGCTTTACATTTTTAAACTTGAATTATTTATTTGAGTGGAACATTTATTAGAAGTTTAGGGCTTATAATTCCATAATACAAGGTTATGGAAATGCCTAAGAGGTGAGGATTTATGTTTATGTCCCATAGAATGTAGAAGCAACCTCAAAACCTAAATCTAGGGAGCTTTGGCGAGAACCAAAAGCATGACCTAAACCTAAGGCAAAAATGGGTATTTGGTTTGCCACCATAAGAGAGGACAAACCACCCAACTGCTTGGACTTACAACCGCCCGGGGATGGCTGCCAACTAACTCCTCCTACAATTTTAAATTCATGTAGGCAAGTCATATGCTTTACTCAAGGTAGCTAGTCTGTTATTTACTTTAGAAAGAGACTAAGTCTTTAAACTTACTCCCTAAGAGACTAGATCATGTAAGGACATGAAAAATGACCTAGATCTAATGCAAAACATATTACATTTTACTTTTATTTTTGGACAACCATTTGACTCAAGCTTATAGGATTCATATGCTTAATGCATGAGAAATAAGATTATGGGCCAAAATCAGTGAGAATGGGAGGTGTGTTTCCACCATGACTCTCAATGGTCAAGTCAAGTTCTCTAGCAAAGGTGGAAGCCCTCCAATCAAGAGTGAAACAATATGATTTTATGCATGATGTTATAAAATAAATACTCATCCAACTAAGGTTGCTAATTCTTTTATCTTGATTTTTAGCCTAAGATTTAGGTGAGTTATGAGTTATTTATTTTTTTGGTAGAAGATTTATTTTTCCCTAAGAGCCTAATCATCATCCAGGACATACATCAAAGTAAGGAAGAAATTAGCAAAAACTATGTCATCTTAATGCACAAGCTAAATAAAATATTAAATATTTTATAAAGCTAATGCAAAAGAATAAAAGGCCATTTGTGGTTGGGCACCTCTGCACAAACCCAAAAATAAGTTGGGTAGCTGAGCTCTACCCTTATACAACCCGGATTACAAATGAATTAACTTATAATCAAGTAAGGAAATTCATGTTATGGGGGCCTTCATTTCTTCTCTTCTTCTTTCTTCCTTCTTCTTTCTTCTTTCTTATTTTGGTTCCTTCTTTTGGATGGTTGGAAGGTGATTGCTCCAAAGGATTCACATGATACATAAGATGTAATCTTATGACCAATGTTCATCCTAATCCCCCATAACATTCATTCCAAAATCCTAATGGCAAAAATCACATGAAGAGGAAAAGTAAATCTAACTAGCACTATAAAATAGAGATTAGCTAAACAAAATATACAAATCCCAAGCATGTATATTAGAATTAGCACCCCACACATGGGTAACCAAGTCCACTGGCCTATTGGGTTATGCTTAGGGGTATAAGCACATTCATAGAAAAAGCATTTATATTTTTATTACAGCGCCCCTTAAGCACAATCCCCTACAGAAGACAATGGTTAGCCTAAGATCTCCCTACCATTCATTCTATGCACATTCACCCTAACATTCAGAGTAGAAATAATACATCACAAAATAAAAGCAAACATCAAACCATGCACCGCCCTAACCTAAAGCTAGAAATGGTGACATAGTCTGATGTGTGTGCTTTAAAAGGTTCGTGTGGTATGCTTAGCTATGGCTTTAAGGCTTCTTAGATTTTCTAAGTGTGAAGATGTTCAACTTAGATGGGTGGTTCCATTTAAGTGTTTAGTTGATTTGGGTGATTTTTATTTAGTGATTTATTTTTATTTAAGTGAATCCTACAATTAATTACTAAGTTATAAAGAGAGGAAAAAGAGAAGAGAACTTCTCTTTCCTTCCCTACCTTAAGTAATTTCTAAAGTGGATTCACATTTAATTTTGTTTAGTGAATGTTTCATTATGTGTTTTAATTAATCCTAAGTTTAGATTTTCCTAAATAAACATATTCAAAAGAAAGGTATTTTAAGATTAAGTAAAGTGAACTAATATCACAAAACACACATCACTTCACTTCTTTCCCAATATGTACAACATGCATATGAATAAATCCTAAGCATATCTATACATACAAATGGAAATGTTTAGCATGCTTTATCATGAATGCTGATAAATATTACTTAAGAAAATTGGAATACTTTATTATGCATGATTTTCATTAAGTAGAAAAGAGGGGTTTCTTTTATCCATTATTCACATGCACATGTGTATGAAAGGCATAAGTGAGTATGGTGCCATTGTTAGTACCAGTAGTGTAAGGTACAAGAGCTACTTAGGGCTACTTAAAGCCTTATAATCCTGAGGTTGTCCAGACTAATATACCACTTTCCTTAAATACAAACACATGTACAAAAGAAATGAATGGAAAAAAAAAAAATGTAAAAAGTTTTAATTTGTTTGTTTATTTTGTTTATGCAATTTATATGTACAAGTGTGGATGTCCTTCTTAGGTAATAACATAGGAATGGATAGGAATGGGGTTAGGTAAGTGTTGTGTTCTTTTCAAATGAACTATAAACTTTGCCAAATCCTATTCAAAACTATGCTAAAAGAAAAGAGAGGAAAGCCACACTATGCACATCTTCATATTTATATCCACATGCAAAGTTATAAATAATTATAAGTAGCACATTCTCAGTTTTAGGTGTTTTATTTATAGATTTTAAAAATAGTTTTGGATTTAGTAGTGATAATAGCCACTCATATTTTTTACTTTAGCCAAAACATGCAATTTGACATAAAGAGAACATTTCATTTTTAATTTGATTTTAGAAAAAAGTATGAATGCATGAATTTCATATGACATACACATTTAGCATGCTAGAAAAGAAATAAAGTGATGAAAGCAATGTAAATTCATTCACCCTAATTAATTCTTAAAAAAATCCTATGAAATAAGAAAGTTTAAAGTGAATCAAAGTCTGTTTAATGTAATTTTTGTTTTGAATTTGTTTTATGTTGGATTTAGGAAATGTGAAAGGATGTTTGCTAGTCCTAACCCATTTCCCCCATGTGTTGGAATTTTAGTTTAATTTTTAGATGATTAAATGATTTTTATATTTTGATTAGGTTAATGTATGAATTAAGTGTGTTAATTACCCCTTACATATACCACCTTAGCATATTTAACCAAATAATTATGAGCCAATGATATGAAATAAAATCACACAAGGAATTTAAATCAGCTATGCACCAAAGAAGAAAAGGGCCTAAAGCATTTGACTCATGATTAATGATTAATTAAGCTAAGATATTTAAGTTAAGTAATTTCATAACCCTTCTCACACATGTGAGTTGGATTTTGATTTGCTTAATGTACGTAGGTTATTAAACACCTAAGCATCTACCCAAGATGGATTAATTAAGTTTTGGAAGGTTTTATAATTTTATCAAATTGATTAGGTAGGTAATTAGTGAATTAATCCTTAATTAAGTTTGAATTAAGGAAGAAAGAGGGGGTTTAAGGAATAGCTTAAGGAAAACATCCCAAAATTATTCCCTAAACCTCTTGTTCACTTAAAAAAACCTTAATTAACTCAATCAAGGGGTTAAAGCACTAATTACATAATTAATTAAGCTTAATTACATTAAGAGGTTAATTAGAAATTAATTATAGCAATTCCTCTAATTAAACCATCAATAAATCACATGAAAATTAGGGGAGGCAGAAGTCATCCCACTAATCATACACAAGAAGTTTGGAATTAATTAGTGGGGGTAATTTGAGAGTAATTAGTAAAATTAAATTCTCAATAAAACCCAAATCCAAAAAATAAAATAATTGAAAATTCATTAAAATCAATTTTA